>CM053509.1:14018137-14079640 GCA_028627145.1 Eidolon dupreanum
TTACCATGCCCTGTATAGTCTGGCTCTTATGGACCTTATCGCCTACCATTCTTTCCCACTCACTCCCCATCTCATTCATTCTTTGCCAGTCACACCGACCTCTTTACTGCTCCTCAAACTCCCCATGCATGCTCCAATTTTAGGATGTTTGCACTGCTAATCATTTCTACCATGTACCAGTGGCTCCTAACATACTACATAATTTACTTTTTATAATATCATTGTCTGTCTCCCTCTCCTTTGCCTTCTTCCATAAGGGCAAGATCTTCCTCTATTTTGTTCACTGCGGATTTCTCATGCACCCAGAATTGTTGACACAGCAGGTACTCAAAATATTTGTTGGAGGAATAAACAAACATGCACATATTCATTGCAACACGGTGATCTCAATGAATAAAGTAAAATGTTCAAGAGAGTAGATCAAAGAGCAGAGACTCAGCTGGAAAGAATTGTGGGAAAGATTCTAAGAAAATTACCCACCTTAAGCCACATATCCAATATTCTGATTCACTGAAACACATTTGAGGGTAAAAGTGATCTTTAAGATTCAATATCCTCTCATTAAAGAGAGAAGGAGGCTCCTAGACTAGACAAGTTCTAAGCACTGTTCACCACCTGCTGCCTTTCTATGTCCATACCAGGTCTATTTATAGCTAACTTGCTATAGTTCTGCCATATTCTTTAAACAATAGATTATTTTTCACTGTGAACAAACAGAAGCTTGGCTTACTATACTGGTGCTTATTTCTTCATGATCCTCAGCATTTATTACAAACACAGTGGGTGTAGTGTTAGCCTAATAATATACCTGGCCCAAGAAGGTTCTTCCTAATCCCCAAATATTCTCTCTATCAACATTAAAGAATCATAAAGTTTTGTCAGTAGAAGTATTCCTTTGTGATTTTCTTGGCCTCTGTTATAATGTAAATACTTCTAGTAAGAGTAGTATTAATCTAGCAATCCTTTGGAGTAAATATTTTATCAAGTATTTTCAATCAAGAATTGAGACAGAAGATGCTGATGAAGTCAGGAAAGTGAGATGGAGAAGAAGAATTTGAGGTGCTAACTGAAAAGAACTACCTTTCAAGAGCATCAGAATAGAAGGTGTATGTGTGTTTGGGGCATAAGGAGTGTAGGGCTAAATTAAGAGCTGTCAGTGAGGCAAAATAAGGAGTTAGAGTTCTTAGAGGCATGGGATATTGTGATGGCACTGAAGATCTTATCCACTAGACAATTCAGTTTCGGTCCAGCCTTGTCATAGGGCTGGTGTGTAAGAAGCATCACAATGCAATGGACAGAGCGTTGGGCACCCAGACTTTGTCCTTAGCTTTATTGCTTTATTTTGTTCACCTTGGGCTGTGGTTTCTTCATCTCCGTAGCAGAGATAATAATGCCTACCTATCTTCCTCTCTCCAAACAGTAGGATTGAATGCACTAACCAAAGGAAGAACTACATGAAACATCTAGAAACTTAAGGTGCTTCCCAAAGGAGAGGAAGGACATTATTATGCTCTTTCCCCAAGCCACAAGCTGGTTTTTCCCTGGTGCTTCAATTTAAAAAAAAAAACAACAACAATTTTTTAATTGTGGTAGATTTCAAACATACATAAAAGTAAATTGTTTAATAACTTGTCATCATCTAAAATCTAGCTTTAACAATGATCAGAATACTGCTTAACTTGTTTCATCTATACCTTCTTACCACCTACCCCTTGCTGGTTATTAAATTTTCAACTTTATTAAAATAAAATGTATGTAATATAAATGCCCGCATTTTAGATATATAATCAAATGACTTACTGTGAATATTTAAAGTCATGCAGCCATAACCACAATATAGTTTTAGAACAATTCCATCACCCAAACAATTTCTCTCTTGACTGAACATCAGCCAATTCCTGCAGCCACTCCCAGGTCCTTTATCAGATTGAAGAAGTTTCTTTCTAACACTAGTTTGTTGAGTCTTCATCATAAATAACAGTTAAATTTTGTCAAATGTGTTTTTATGTATTTATTGAGATGTTAATTTTTTCTTTCATTCTATTATCATTTATTACAATAGCTGATTTTTGAAAGTTAAACTAAATTTGCATTACCGAGATAAATCGCACTTGGTCATGGTGGATAATCATTTTTAATATGTTGCTGGATTCATTTTGCTAATTTTTAAAAAGGATTCTTGCATCTCTGTTTATGAGGAATATTGGCCTGTATTTTTCTGTTTCTGTGATTTGTCAGACATTGGTAGCAGGATAATTGGCCTTATAGAATGAGCTGGAAATTTTACCCTCTTAATCAATTTTCAGAAATAAATTGTGAATGCTTACTATTATTTCTGCTTAAAAATCACCTGTGAAATCACCTGTTAAAGCTATCTGGACTTGGGCTTTTCTTTGTGGGAGGTTTTGTTTTTGTTGTTAAAGTGGGTTTGCCATTCCCATGCAGCTCTCTCTCTTTCTCTCTGCCTCAGCAACTGGCACTACTCTAGATGCTCTAGGATGGCTTTTAATCATTAATCTCATTTCTTTTCTTTGGCTTTCAGTAGTCTTACAAGAATGTGTTTAGGCATAAAATTTTGGCAGCTCAAAAAATTTAATTTTTGAATTAAACTTATTGGGTGACATTGGTTAATAAGATTATATGTTTCAAGTATACAATATTATAATAATCATCTGCATATTGCATTGTGTGCTCATCATTCAGAGTTTAGTTTCCTTCTATCACCATATATTCGAACCCCTTAACCCTCTTCAACCTCTTCCCACCCCTTCCCAACTCTAATAACCACCATACTGTTGTGTCTATGAGTTTTTGTTTTGTTTTTTTATTGTTTGTTATTTTGTTTTGTTCATTCATTTGTTGCTTTCTGTTTTATGTCCTACATATGAGTGAAATCATATGATTTTTCCCCCTTTTCCATCTGACTTAATTCGCTTAGCATGATATTCTCAAGATCCAACCATGTTGTCACAATGGCAATATTTCATCTTTTCTTATGTCTGAGTAATATTCCATGGCATATATGTACCACGTTTTCTTTAACCAATCATCCATCAGAAGACACTTGGGTTGTTTCCATGTCTTGGCCACTGTGAATAACGCTGCAATGAACAAAGGGTACACGTATCTTTATGAACATTTTCAAATTTTTTCAGATAGATACTCAGAAAAGAAATTGCTGGATCATAGGATGGCTCTAGCCTTAATTTTTTGAGGAACCTCTATACTGTTTTTCATAGCAGCTCGAAATGGATCAAAGACCTAAATATAATACCTGAAACAATTAAATACATAGAAGAAAACATAAGTACTAAACTTATGAACCTTTGTTTCAAAGAGGATTTCATTAATTTGACCCTAAAGGTGAGGCAAGTAAAAGCAAAAATAAATGAAAGAGGCTATATCAAACTAAAAAGCTTCTGCACAGCAAAAGAAACCATCAACAAAACAAAAAGGCAACAAACCAAATGAGAGAAGATATTCATAGTCAATACCTGTGATAAAGAGCTGATATCCAAAAATGTATAAAGAACTTACACAACACAACGACAACAGAAACAAACAATCCAATTAAAAAATGGGCAGAGGACAAAACAAAACTATACATATAAAACCATACATACAAAACTAAGCATTTATTTCTCACCAAAGTGTCTGCTGGTTAGCTGGGGTTTGTCTAATTTAAGCTAGGGTCACCAGGCTTGGCTTTGGGCTCTAGGTTAGGTTCAGATCTGGAGGCAAGGGGCTACCTGAGTGTGTTCTCACAGTGATGAAAAAAATATCAGAGCACTAGCTCAACTGTGCCATCATTTTCAAGTGTTTGCTTATATCATGCCCACAAGCATTCCATTGGCCAAAGCAAATCACATGACCTGACCCAACATTCATGGGATGCAGAAATATAGCATGACTCTAGTCTGAGAATCAGCAAAGTTACATGACAGAGTATACAGATACAGAAGTGGTGAAGTATTGAGAACAATAGAGGAAACTTCTACACTTATTTTCCCCAATCAGCCTGAGCATAGAGACCATGTTCTCTGTCTAGGTTATAGAGCTGGCTCAGGCATTCGATAGCTATGTGGCATTAGGAAATTTTCTCTTCTTTAAGTGGGGATAATAATATCTCTTTCATAGGGTTATTGAGAATATTCAATAAGTTTATACAGGTGAAGGGCTTAGTGCTATGCCTAGCATAGAGCCTCACACCTCTTATTATATAATAGAAGGCAAGTAAAAGCTTGTTGAATAAATGAAGAGATATATGAAATGGAAATGGAGGATCATAAAAATATGCAAATGAATATTTTAAATTGTTTAAATATTTTAAATAGTATAAAAGATAGACTAGGGTTTAGGAAGGTCAAGTGGGAAAGTTAATTAGAGTTTAGTTGTGGTGAAACAAAACATTGTTGGATGTTTGCCCCCAGGTAGAATTAAGGCATTTATCTAGATAATCAGATTCTATAATTATTTTACTTAACAAGGAAAAGTTCTAAACACTGGCCAGGAAAACCTATTGTAGTAAATGTTTCTGTTGCAGCAGCTGTGCTGGTCAGTTCCATGTGTGCTCAGCTCACCTCATGATCAATTAGCCTGCCTTACACATACATCATGAGGCTTTTGGTTTTCTCTCTGAGGGTCTTTTACAACATCATAGGAACACACACCAGAAGGGGAGTTATTGCCCGTGGGACAATCCTCAGCCAATGGGAAAAAGGATCCATGGGTAAATGTCCCAGCCTCCCATACTTCAGAAGGTATTTCATAAACTGAACAGGAAGTCCCAACAGAACTGAATCGCAGTTGCTGAAAGTGTCCCGATATTGTTTTTTCTCCTTTCTTTTCCTCGCTCTTTCCATCCCCTCTCTCCTAATTCCTGGGATTAATCCTAAATAAATGTACTGAATACTCTCCCAGGTTCTATTTTCAGGGAAATCTAAGCTAAGGCATATATATTTTTGACCTGTTTTATAAACTCTAGTCTGCCCTTCCCTAAGTCTGTTTTGTGCTCCCACCAGAGATGGTCACTCCTATTTGAGGGTCAATGTTTCTTTAGTCTATCCTATCTGTCAAGTTTTTGTTAAAGCCCAACTGACAGCATTTTGTATTATGAAAATGTAGGGTTTATTTTTGTGTTCAAAATATAAGTTAAATTCTAACATAAAAATTGTATAACTGAAATAATTTCTCACATTTTAAAGGCACTTTGGGAATGCTGATATCCTCTTGAAGGAGGTGCCTTCCCTCTGGTTAAGATCATAATCTATATGATCACATTTATACCTTCCTGAAAATGTTATCCCAGAGCGCGTGCGCACGCACACACACACACACTCACACACACTTTAATGTTTTCTGGCAAATTTTTGACCCTGAGGAATGCATAGCTTATGGAAAGTACTAAATAAAATAATCTTTCTTTTAATGGAATTCTTCCTGCAAGCATATTTGAATAATCTTCCTGGTACAAGTTCAAAATTCTGTCTTGAGTTTTTATTGTGGTCTTTATACAGTGGACTAGTCCATGGGAATTCTGTATCTGGAAGTCAATCTGTGATGTATCTCTACTGAGTAAACAAAGAAACTGAGAAGGAAATAATTTCCTTAAGAAATTGTTTTCAGAAGGAGAATAGTTTTCTAAAGCTCCTCAACTGACTTAACTAGATTTAAGAATGCTAACTCATTAGCTAGTTTTGTCTCCCACATTTTCCCAACTTCTTTTATACCTTAAACACTCCCAATTTAAGGTAAAGCTGCATAAAAGTTCACTCCCTTATGTAATCATGCTTCAGGAATTCTCTAGTGTCTTCTGTAGAATTTTCTATTTATAGTTTGCTCTTTATCTCTAGCTAACCTATGGGACTTTCAGCTGTTTTGCTTCCTGAGTCCACCCTCAGCTGGGATGTTGAGCTTGAGGCCCTCTAGCCTCTTCCCACACTGTGCCCAGCTCTGCCTTCTGAAACTCTAGACGGGCCCATTGCCCTAGCATCTGAGTCTTAAGAGGAAGTTTGGTCACTTGTTACCTTCTTTTTGAGATGAATCAACAAAACACTCAAAGAGTTTACTCGTAAATGCATACTTTCTGATTACCAAAGGAAATGGAAAAGGGAAATGTTTCTTTTCACATCTTTAATGTTTTGATTCAAATTCTAACCTGAAAAGCTTCCATAGATACCATTCTTAACTCTCATTCTTTCTTTACTCCTGCCTATAGACAAAAAGTCTCTTCTCTTATTGATCAGTTTAGAAGAGCGAGGTAAGCATATTACCATGCTCCTTAACCTCTCTATCCCCTCCATTCTGGAGTCTGTCTACCTGCAGAATACCCAAATTCTGCTTAGTTCCTGTGTTGAATGAGAGGCCATCTTTGTTCACTGCTGCCAGAGGCTCTGTAGGGAAATTTTGGATAATTATAGGATGCTGTGTCAGGAAGCCTACCATTGATCCACATTTGAGCCATGTTCTCTAGTTGCTTTATCAGTAACAAAGGGAATAGTTTGACCTCCATCTACTTGACTCATGCCTTATTGATAATTTGTTTCTAAAATCATAAAAAAAAAAACTCAATGAAATCTCCCAAATCTCAACATAGAAAATTAAGAAAGGGCTTTTTCTTAAAAAAAAAAAAAAATATATATATATATATATATATATTTAGTAACACAATAACTTCAACAAAGACAATGGTCATAAGAATGATTTAATAAAAACAATGATTGACTATTCCTAAATGTTTGATTGACCAGGAGTTTGAGAAAATACAGTATTCTGAGGGTAAAAGCTGTAATTGGGTAAATATAGTTATGTAAGTGGAAGGAGATAAAAATAATCCAGGAGTCTCACTATAATAAGCTATTATTTCAGTACTTAGAATTAAAAGATACCACAGTATGTACTTTAAAGCACTCATTTACCAAAATGTTACAAGCATGTTAAAAAACATTTTTATTACTATACAAAGGGTATTTTTATTCTCACCACATTTCTCAAAAGTAACCTTGTTTTTTTCAAAAGTTCTTTGATTCTAGAAATTAATCAGTACATTCTCCATATTTTAACATAGCCCTTTGATATCTGCAACTCATGTTGCAATATAAAACAGCAGACTTACTGATCTTATGACTGTCAGGTTTATAAATTAAATGAATTGGTGGAAATAAAGTGAGTGGAGAGTGAGTTGAGTTTGGTTTGCAGTATATCTTGAACTAGGTGAACTTTCTGAGTGCATTTTAAAGTTTCCAAACTTTGTATGTTTGCCTCTTTGTTTTCAAATGCAAGTATTATTTTTATTATTGATTTAATTTAATCAAATTATGGTTAGAGAATATGATCTATAATATTTTTCTTTAGATTTTGTCAAACCTCATTTGCTGGTAATTTTTCTAAATACTCCATGAGTACCTAAAAATAATGTATAGTTTATTTACTGTATACAAATTTCTATTAAAAATTTGTTAGATCAATCTTGGTAACCTTGTTATTTAAATTTACTATACTTACTAATTTTTATTGGCTTCATATACTGGTTTCTGAAAGAAGAGTGGTGTAATCGTCCACTCAGTTGTGGGCTTATAGTTTCTCTTTATAATTACATCAAGTTTTGCTTTATATATTTCAATTTTAAATCAGTGAGTACATGTAAATTTGTAATAATTAAACCTTCTTGGTGGATTTTTCTTTTATCACTATTATTGAATTTCAGCTTAAATTTTAACTTGTCTGCTATTATTATAGCTACATCGGCTTTGTTTTAATTAGTACTTATCTGGTATAACTTTAAATTTCCCTGTGATTTTCAACTTGTTTGTGATTTTTTTTAAAAGCTAAAATTGTTATGTTTTTTAAAATCCATTTGGAAACTCTATCTCCTGACCTGCAAATTAACATATATCATAATCACTTATATATTTGCAGTTACTTCTACTACTTTAACTCAAGCTTACTAGTTATTCTCTATTTTTTTGCTTTTAATTTTCTTTTCTTGTTTTTTCCTTAGAATAATATTTTTTTAAGTTTCCTTTTTCTCTGCACATTTAGGTGTTATAATGTTTCTATTATATTAATTTTAATATTATCTTAATTTTTTACATATATACTTGTGAAATTTGTTCAAACAAATCTAAAGATACTAGATGTTTCTGTTCTACTCCAAGTCATGATAAGGAACTTTACACTTTAGAATTACATGAAATAATCCTTTTTCGTCTATTTTAAATGTGTAGAGTATTGTTTTCTTGTTGTTGTTTATTACTTCTCAGTACTGAAGTAAACTTTGATCTGAAGATCAATGTTTTACCCAATTCCAGAAAATTCTCTGGAAAAGGCTTTGATTCCTTCAAATGTCACTTCTCAGTCATTTCTTTGGAGACTCAGTCAAGTCTCCTTATCCTTTTATCTCTCTCTCTCTCTCTCTCTAAATATCTATATATAAAATATATGTATGTGTATATATATATATATATATATATATATACACATACATCTATATATATATATATACACACATACATATATATATATATATATTTTACTCTTCATGTTAAATTCTGAGTAAATTCTTTTAAACTACATTCTAATTCACTAATTCTCAGAGGCGGTGAAAATCAGCAATGCTGGTAACAGACTGTAAATAATAGTTTCATTAGCATATGACAAGGGCAAGTAAGCACCATTTCTCTACAAGGCCATACTGAAGCTATAATAATGGGTGACAATTGTTTCTTCTGTTATTGTTATTTTCTTACCCATGATAGTCCAGTGCTGCTTAATTCCTTCTACCTTGTGAACAAATACGCTTCTTATATACCCAAATGCTGAATTGCTATCCCCTCCTCTTTTTAACTATTCAATTCAGATATCTTGCTCACTTCTCTAATCCGTTCTTTTAGAACAATCCAGTCAATGCCCAAACACACCCTCAACTCCCTTTACTGAGTCTTTTTCAGGGTCTATTATCCCATGTTACAGAAAAATAAATAAACCTAACTTTATTTGACTACATGTGTGTTTCTGATTATTTGACTACAGGTACGTTATTAATTTACTGATAATCTTTGGCTGGTAGGTTTCAACAGTGTCCAGTCTAGATTTCTATGAATATGTTTTATTATCTCCAAAATTTCTAATTTTTTGTATCTTGTTACTTTTTTCTATTTTTGTTTAATATTTGTTATAAGTATTTAATGTAATTTTTTCACCTTTATTACTTTGAGCATCCTAAAACATATAGCCTTGCTCAATCTATTCCAGAAATTAATTATTTGGGGGGGGGGAAATTTTATGTTTTAATTATTGATTTTGTTGGCTGCCTTCTTTTTGTTTGCAAATTTCCTCTACCCCTCCAGGCATAGAGATTTGGCAGTCTTTAATAGTCTCTACCTAAACCCCAAAGACTTAAGGACAAGATCCAGGTCTTATAATGGAATTTAGGTGCTTTTGTTCCCTGGTGACATTAAAGATACAAGCTTTTACATTGTCCTTCCAGGTCCTAGGAGAACATTTTATTTTTAAAGCTAGCTACAATTTCCAGGAAGCCATGATAATGATAGCCGCCTAAGTTTTTCTTATACATCCTAAAAACAATTATAAAAAATAGCAAGAACAGTAAGTAAAACCACACAAATCACAAACTTCATTACAACTAGAAAACAGAAAGACAATATTAACTTTAAATTACCTGTAAGTAGCAAAATAAATAATAATTTTGAGGAGAGCTAATTCTTAACCTTCTACAAGTCTCTGTGGAGAACAAGAGGGAAAGAACAGAAGTGTGCAAAAGGAATGAGACTGAAGTAAAACCACCCTCAGAGAGATAAAGTTTACGGTAAGTGCAAAAATACTGAGAAACAGTAGATCAGAGCACTGACATGAAAATAGGTGGAGCCCTCGAACACTGTCTTAGACAGGCATTGCTTCCTGGAGAGAAGAGAGGAAAGAGGAAAGGACCATTTTCTACTCCTGGCCGTGATGCTATGACAGGGCATATACTTACCCTCCCACTGTAAACAATAAAGAACAAAAAGATGTAATTGAATTCTTTACAGAAACTGGACAATTGGTAGCACGAGACGAGGACCCCAGAAAGCAGGGAAATAAAGAAAGCAGGCCTTATGATTAGCTTGACTTTCTAACTGGATGCACATTCTAGACCACAGTGAGAAGGGAATCCCAAGAAGAACACAACAGTCTCACTGAGTTAAGGTAAATAAAAATCAGAGGCAGAAGTTTTAGGACAGATATTCAAAGAGAAGACACAGCTACTGTTACTGCTGCTATTACTACTGTTACTACTAATACACACACACTTACGCAGCTCCCGAAATCTGCATTAGGGTAACTTTGAGCTTTTATCGATTATTAAGCCATACATGTGTAAAATGGAATTTCAAACTCAATGATGAACCACTTCCATGGAGCTATAAACTAAAATATTCCTAAAATATGCAGAGGGTGGGGAAATGTTGACACTGCAAACATCTAGAATTGAGAGTTTTCACTGATCACCTGAACAATCTATGGAGTCCCTAGAAGGGTACTATTTAGTGGTAGGGCTAAATGAGCCTGAAAGGAAAGGTTATTCTAGACAGGTCCTAACAAAACTTAAAACCAAGCCTCAAAATGATCCAGCTAATCTGAAGTAAAATAACTCTACTAGAGCACAAGCCAAGAAACTTAAAGGAAAACAATAAAATGCAGGCACTCAAACACTTAGATATCACAAGGTACAATATCTAGTAAAAAATTGTTAGATGTCAAAAATCAGAAAAGTGTGACTCTTAATCAGAGGAAAAATAAATAGGAGAGACACAGAAATGAAATTTATCAGAAAAGCATTTTAAAATAGATATTATATGTAACATGCTCAAGGACTTAAAGAAAAATATGAACATAATGAGGACAAGAGTGGGAAATATAAAAAGCACCAAAAGAATCATCTAGTTATAAAATATAATGTCTGGAATAAAAAAAAAAATTGTTGGACGGAACATAAAACTGCAGAAGTAAAGGTTAGTGAACTTAATTATATAATTATAGAAACTATCCTAACTGAATAAAACATACAGAAATAAGATTTAAAAACATTAGGAGACTTAGTCACCTGGAAGAAAATATTAAGCAATTTAGCTTATTTACAATTGAAATATAAGAAGGAAAGAACAGAGAGGGAAGGCCAGAAAACAAAAAATACTTGAAACAACACTGGCATGAAAATTTTTAAGTTTTATGAAAAATATAAAGCTATATATTCACAAAGCTCCATATAAACCCCATGCAGGATAAACTCACATACAGAGAAAACCACACCTAGGATCATGGCAAATTCATAAATGCCAGTGATGAGGAAAGTGGTAAATCCTCAAAGAGTCAAGAAGAAGAGCCCACATTTTTTAGTAAGGGGGGAGAAAACAAAAAAACCCTAAGAACTACAGCAGATTTTTCATTAAAAAATCATGTAAACCAGAAGGTGATGGAATATCACTTCTATAGTCTTCTTGCCAAGAGGGCATGACCCAAATCTAATCATGTGGAAATATCAGACATCCATAAATTGAGAGACATCTGCAAAATACCTGATGTGTACTTTTCAATAATTTTGATGTCATTAAAGCCAATTTAAAAAGAGGCCAATCTTAAGAGATAAAGTGGCATGACAACTAAATACAATGTTGATCCTGAAACTGATTTCCTCTTTATTTGTTATGAAGGGTAGTATTGGCACACTGTTCAAAGTTTGAATAAGTTCTGTAGATTATAGAAGAGTATTGTATCAATGTTATTTTGATTTTAATCTTTGAACTCTGGTTATGAAAATGCAAGTATTTAAAGATAAAAATGAACATAATTTCTGCAACTTTACATGGTTCAGAAGAATATAGTGATACATATTTACATAAATAGAGAGAATGATGAATCAAATGTAGTAAAATGATAATGATTGGGGAATCTAAATGTAGTATATGGAGGAGTTCTTTTTATTCCTCTTATAATTTTCCTGTAAAATGGAACTGTTTCAAAAAAGTTAACCCCCTGAAAAGAAAAAAAAACGCCGACACACCAAGGCAACCATTGCTTCCCCCAATACACACACACCTATGCTTTTCCCAGGTGAAGAAAGCTACTTTTCTCTGCTTCTAATATCCCAGACTCTTGCAGGCCTCTCCCTATCACTAGTGCTCCATAGCCAGATCTCTGGCTAGCCCAGTCTGCCTTTGGCCACAAACCCCAGAAGTCTTGAGCTTCAGCCTCACTCATGAGCTTGAATTTTTCTCCACATAGTTATTTATTTTGTTTTTCACCATAACTATGCCCATTGCTTCTCTTTTTATGTTTTAAATGTCACTGCTAGGCATATATTGAAGCCTGAAATTATGGAACCACTTAGACCAAAAGTTTCATTAGGTGGCTTTAACAAAAGCTACAATCACTGTTGGATCTTCAAGCAATGAATATTTTACCTATAACTAAGTATATCCAGAATTGGGATCTTTTAAAGTCATTTTTGGTTTTGGAAATCTAGATTTGGCTTTATTGGAGTTTTTTTTTATTAGTTTTTTATTGTTTTTTTTTTTTTTTAATTTGGCTTTATATGTTTACTGGTTCAGTAGTATAGTCCATCACCTGGCATGTCATATCTATGATTACTGCAGTAACCATGCAACAACTAATAAAAAAAAAGCCAAAAATAATTCATGTATGCATAACGTTTGATTTGAAAACCCAATGCTAACCCATTTAAAACACATGCAGCATTCACCTAACGAATATTTTATTCTATTAAAAAAATTTTTTTTCACCTAAGAAATATTTTAAGTGTTTGCTACAGTAAAGTGGGGTTTGGGCATGCAATAATGAATCATACTTACCATAGCTTCCAGGACCTTACAGACTAATAGGAAAGGTAAACCATCAATAAATAACCAAGATAGACACAGACAAAACTGCTTTTAAGAGTTCAAAGACATGAGAGATGAATTCCAGCTCTAAGGGATTAAATGAGGCTTCTAGGAAGAAGTGGCTTTTGAGCTATGTCTTGAAAAATGGAATCTTTGTAACTACTTTGGGAAGAAGTAGAAGTTAAGACTTGGGTAAGCTTTGGTTAAGGGTAAAGCAGCACTGGAAACAAAACATCCCTATTGCAAACAGATGAGTTACAGTAACATTTGACCATTTTATATGTTCATAATGAGTGGGTTCTTTTCTGATCTACAGCTTCTTTTCCCCTCATCATCTATTATTTTCTAACTAGCTTGTGATTTTAAAAATCTATTTAACTTTATATTTTCCTTTGCTAGGCCCCTGAGTAACAGTGGTTGTTAAAACAGTTAGTGATTTCTTACAAAAAATCCCAGTCTCATGAGAAAAAAGCTTCAATTTGGGGTGATCATGTTTAACGTTTAGCAAGCCCTTTCTAATGAAATAGAAAACCCTGTTAAAATGTTTATTGTTTCTTAAGGAGACAAAGCAATAGATTTTTGCTTTTATTTCAGCATTTCCTCTTCTATAATTATATTTCTTTATGCCTCTGGCAATGTAGCATAATGGACACGTAGGTTGGAATCCTGCCAACCTGGACACAAATTCTGGCTTTGCTGCTTACTGGTCGTATCCTCAGTGTCATGTTTCCTTAATTTACAAAAATGGGGTTATTCCTATAAACCTTTCCTGTTTGTAGAAACAATGAAACAAGTTAAAGGAGCCAAGGTGTCTAACTCGTTTACATGAGAGTTAATCAATAAATGCTACCTTTTCTTCTTTGTCACTGCCTTTATCATGCTCTTCCTTCAGCCTTGCATGCTCTCCTTTTTCCCCCCACCATCTTTCTCTGTTTATTCAAATCTGACTCATCATTTAAGACCAACTCTATCTTCCTTCCCTACAGTGATCATTATTTGAACTTCACTTTGTGCTTCACCAACCTGTAGACTGATCCTCCATGTGACACTTAGAGTGGAATCACATTGCTCAGGGCACCGGTGAAAAGAACCTAACTCAAGGCACTTGGCGGTGCTGCTATTTCATCATCTATATTAACAGGCAATGAATGCCATCAGACCCAAAAGAGTCCAGGTCTGTTGGTGAATCCCTCTGAAAGAATGTGTGAATAGGTTTGAGAGTTCTCTGTCATGAATGAGATGTATTCTATTCATTCAAGTGGTCAAACAAGTTGCTGGTGATATTGAAATGAATGATATTGAGAATTAATTTAGACCATAAACACTAGATAATAAAGAGGTTATGTTTGTTTGTTTGTTTTTAAAAGAGCTGATGTATGCTAAACTGGACTTTAGGAGCACTCAGGACTCTTGAGGCTCATTTTGATAGTATACAATTCCTGTCTCATGTGTTCCCTTCAGAATCAAATGTTGTAAGATATGTCTTCTTTGTATTTCATTCCTTCATATTTCTTTATCTCTGTTCTAGACCACATTGTAACCTCTTGAGAATCAGAATTATGCCTCCAATGTAACACGTTTAAATGAATATTTAATAAAATTAAAAGGGAAGTGGAATACATGGAGATCAAGTGGTGGCGGAATAATGCAGAAAGAAGTCAGCAGGGGGCCTGGTCATGGTGAGCCCTTTGAACCATAATAGCTAATCTTTTACTTAAGTGCATTAGATACATTATTTCCTTTGACCCTCATAATATTCCTATTTGATGAAAAAAGCTAGGACCCCTCCCCTACAGAAGAAGAGACTAAGGGTTAGAGAGAGCTTAAGTAACTTGCCTGAGGTAGGTTTCAAATGTAAATCTAAATCTAAATCCAGTGTCCACAATCCTGAATCTTTAGTCAAATTATCTCCCAGAAGTCCTTTTTCTTCTCCTTTACCTTCCAGTCTAGAAAACTAAAGGATTCTTCTTGCACAATGATAGGCTACCCAACAATAATTATTGTCTTTTACTGTTCATTAGACTAAATAATGTAGACATGGACCTACTGAAAAATTTAAAATGAGGCACAATGTCTATTTCCCTTAAAGTTGGAAAAACTAAGTTGTTTGTAAGAATAAATCACATCTGTGCTTAGGACCCCACTTAGGTGTGGGAGCTGTTAGTCCTATGGAGGTTTAGGGGAGAATCAACCAGGATCTAATTTTGCTTCCTCATGGATTTATAGAGATAAGTCTCTCTCTTTTTTTTTTTTTTTTTTTTTTTTTTTACTAAAAAATTATCTCAACCTTCAGAATTTGATAATTCACATAGATTGCTTGATTGTGATGATGGAGTCAAAGCACGAAGATTTCAGGAACAAATGTTTTTGACAACAGTTTCTCTGGCCAAATGAGTAGAGTTTTCAGTGTGTCTATACCATGTGAATAGACACAGAATGTTCCCTGCTGAGGGAAGCTGGTGGGGTGCTTCATTCAGAGAAAGATTGAAGGTGAAAGACGAGAAGACCAAAAGAACCTGGCTCCTTTGAAAATAACTTATTAAACAGATTTTTTGCCCAGGAAAATGTTGGCTTTGGCTGCTCTCTAGTGGTGGGCAGTGTTCACTGTCAGCAATTCCTTCTACAGGAATTCCAAACTGAAGAGTAAAACGGAAAAATCTAAGCATTTGCTTGGACACCTAGAACTGGATTGCAGAGGAGGAATGTGTGTGTGCACACGCACACACACACACACGCAGCAGGCCAGGAGGAGAAGGTAGGAGACCAGCTTTCTCTGATGGCAATGAGAACATAGATAGAAAGATGGAGTCTTCTACAGAAGCTAGAGAATGGTGTGCGAGAGAGGGACACCATTTTCAGAGCCTTACCCTTCTTATGCCTGTGCTCACCTTCCTCTTTCCATGATTATGGAAAGAAATAAAATAAAGGACTCATCTTCTTCATTGATGTCCAATCTAAACTGTCGTACTGGTAGTTTCCAATATCGATGCTGTGCTGGCTCCAGAGTTTCATCTGGTATTAGAGAGCTAGCTTCCTGAACAGCTCTACAGAGACTAAGGAAGAGAATGGGAACCTAGCTCTTGCCATCTTGTCCTACACCCCTTTCTGGAGGAAATGCGCAATCCCCTCCTATTCTTTCTCCTACCCCATCCTACCCAGCAAAAGGTAGGAAAGTATAGGAAGCAATGGGCCTCTGGTGTCACTCATTCCGGTTTACCCCCAATGACATTTTATAGATGACTAAACAGATGTTTTGTTTTATAAGCATTTAGAAAAAAAGATAAGTAAAACCAGTTTGGGTTTTTGTTTTTTGGTCCATAGTTAATGTACAACTTGTGTGTGCTGATTTCCTATGAAAATGTATATAGTTACTTCATCCCTTTGTGTCTCACTTACCACACCTGTAAAATGGTGGTGGCAGTGGAGAGAGGTTGGTTGACCTTCTAGGCTCCTTTTATCTTTGGCACACTCTGGGATATTGAGATTCATCAAAGACACATGTCAAGATAACTGAAAAATATCCTGGATTATTTGAGAAACCGTTTGAGTCTCACAAACGGTTTTTTTGTGTTGAGAGGAATGCTCAACACAAAAGAATAGCAGGCAAATGCACAGCGGTGACCTGAAGGCACTTCCTTTCAGAGGAGTAGGCAATAAGATCATAGCCCTCAGCTGAATAAAGATCCCACACAAATTTCCTTGGATCCCCCATTTTTCTAGATCTGCTTTCTTTGTGTTTATGTCTCTATATGTAATACAAAGTGGAGAATTAGAGCAATTATTTGGATAATTCAAGCAGAAAGAAACTCCACAACACCCACATATGCTGCAATTATCTAGACATTTCAGGCAGAAGTGGAGCTGGAGCCCAAATGATCAGGATAGTGCTTCAGTTCTTCTGAGAAATGCTAATTGCATGACATATTTAATGTAGTATCACAGAAGACTGATGAGAGAGCGGAATTCTCGCTTGACATGACTAAAAGGAGTGCGTGGAGTGAAATATTCCACATCAGTTAAAACTTGGTAGAAAAAGATAAAGGCAGTGAAGTGACTAGTGCTCAAACAGGTTGTGGAGTACAAAAGAAGGCTTTTATAAACATGCCCAGGGAAATAGAGAGAAGAGGGAAATTAAGGCTGCTAATCAGTGAGGACGGTTATGAAATTGATGATGATTCTAAAATGGCTGAGAGAGGGTATTTATTCTTTGAATCTAGTTTTAACAGGAAAAATGAAGCAAACAAATTTGGACTATTAGGATATAATGAAAACCTTGCCAGATAGCTATTGGCAACAGTCAGTTGAGGGAATACAGAATTAGAAAATTTGCACATTTATAAATCAACTAGACAGGCACCTGATATTATTAAGGGAATTGGGTGATATGAAGTACTTACTAAACACCTCACAACTTACTTTTGAAAAAAATATAGCTAAGATGATCTCAAATGTTCTTTAAAAAAAAAAAAGATACGACAAAATCCTCTTTCTGAAAGTTGTATTATTTTCTGAAAGAGCAAGCCTACAAATGTGAGGGTTAAAGTAGTAAATAAAAGATGAATAAAATGCCATTTATTTATATTTAAACCCTAGCTCACTTTATGAATAATTCAAGCAAGAGGTAAATAATAATGATAATAATAGTGATAAAAAGAAGAAAAATTAAAAAAAGCAAATAATACAGAACATGAGTGACCTAGTTGTATTATAATTACTAAGCATTAAAGTCTAAGAGGACAGAGCTTTGCTAAACAAGGTTAGAGAATTTTGCAATATGATGTAATGAAAAGAAAATGCCTCTGTTAGCCGTGTGACTCTAACCAATTTAATTAACCTCTCTGTGTCTTAGTGTTGGTCACCTTTTATAGGTCATGAAACTCCTGATTTTCCTGAAGTTCAAATGAGTACATAATGTGAGTACAATATCTAAAATTGGTCTGGCCCTTAACAAATAATTTCCATTAAAAATCGCCTGCCTTGTTTTTTGGTGGATAAAATTTGGATATTTTCTGCATAGTGCTTCAGCTAATTGGAGAAAGGTACTTTAGAAATAATCTTGACCAAATATCCCACTTTGCAGATGAAGAAACTGAGGCTAAGAGCTATTTCCTGGTCTGCTTTTTAATATAGACAATTTCAAAACTATGCAGAAGTAGAGATAATTAAATGATAAAGCCAATGTGTCTATGTAAAATAATGACCAATTTTTAATCAATCTTGTTCAAATATATCTCCATCTACTTATCCCTCTCCTGGATTACAAACGTAATACATTAAGTGTTTCAGTAAGTTGATCAAATAAGTGATTAATACTCTGCTTTTACACATAATTAAATTGCTACTATCACAATAAAGCCAGAAATTGCTCAGTTTCATCACCTACCTAATCAACATTTACATTTTACCAAAAATCTTATAAATGTTTTTGTTCCATTTATTGCTCAAATCAGAATAAGGCCCAACCTATACATTGTGATTAGTCGATGTCTGTCTATCTATCTATCTATCTATCTATCTATCTATTTATTTATTTTGATAAGTCTCTAAATAAATAGTTGCAGACTGTGAGGTAGAGACAGGACCACGATGGTGACATAAGAGGTTCCTAAATTCCCCTTCTCCCATGGGCGTAATAAATATACAGCTACACATGAAGCAATTTTTTTTTTAAAGAAATCTGGAAGCTAGTTGAGTGACTCTTACACATCAGGTGACTGAGAAAATACCCACCTTGAAATGAGTAGGAATGGCCATGACACACTGTTTCCATAAACCCGAACACTGGCACAGTGCCATACAGTAGAGAGGGAACCCCCAACTCCCAGCTTCTCCCTGAGGAGCAAAGGGTTTGGACCTCATATCCACTGCCCCAATATTTAAGGCTGCCACTGAGGGACAAGGTCCCTGATCACCTTTCTCTGAAAGAACCATGGTCATTTCTCCCACTTCTCCTTCTGGCTCATTCCAACAATAAATTCAAGCCACCAGAATCTCCTTGGATGGAGCTTGTCCCCAACTTTTACACCTGTCACCTGAGGGGCAGGTCTCCAAATCACCTAGTTCTGATAGCTAACAGAGTTTGCATTCATGAGTCCCAAAAGACGACAGAAAATAAAGTTATTAAACAGGCACAGTACAGCCTGCTGTGTCTATACATCTGGGCTCAGTTTCATTGATCTATACGATTCTCTCCATCTTTTTGACCAATGCTTAGCTATGTTGATTGCCAACCATACATTTGTCTCGTAATTAGATAGTTTAAGTCTTCTAACTGTGTCCTTTTAAAAGACTGCTTTGGTTATTCTAGTTTCTTTAGACTAACATAAAGTTTAGAATCAGTTTGGCAGTTTTTATAAAACTGCCTGCCAAAATTTTTATTAATTAATAGGTCATTTTTTTGTGAATTGCCACTTTAACAATATTGAGTCTTATAATCCACATTGATGACATAGCTCTCCATCTATTTAGGTCATCTTTAATTCAGTGTAAGGGTCTTGGGTGCCTCTGTTGAGTTTATTCCTAGGTTTCATGTTTTATGGCACTATAAAATGTATTTTTAAAATATTTTATATTTAATTTTTAAAACATTTAAGAATATAATTGATTTTTGTATATTGAACTTGTATCCCATGACATTGCTAGATTTATTAATTCTAGTAGTTCTTTTGAACATTTGTTTTCTAAACAATCATTTCTTCTGTAAATAGGGATCATTTTGTTCTTTCTTATATTTATGCCTTTTTTTTAAGCTTATTGCAATGGGTAGGACCTCCACCATTATACTGAACAGAAGTGATAAAGTGGGCATACTTGCTTTGTTTCTAATCTCAAGTGGAAAAAATTGAGAGTTTTACTATTCAATGTGGTGTTTATGTTAGCTGTAGGTTTTTGTCATTTTTTTAACTTGAGAAAGTTCCCTACTATTCTGAGTATGAAAGTTCATTGACATTGCAACTAACCTTAAAGGAATCACTACTTGTGTTCCATGAAAAAAGTGGCTTATTCATCAGGTAACTCAAACAATTGCACAAGTAGTTTTCCTTGAAATAATCACCACCCTTCAATATGCTTCGGAAGTACTTCATGTGTACATTTCATTTTGTCGCCTCTCATAAGAAAAATATGTGTAAACAAGAGTTGAGATTAAACAAAATTAATTACATTTACAGCTTCATCAAGCACATTTATAATTGAAACTTGCTTTTTTTTTTTTTAAACCACACATGCATTGAGGTAAAGAATATAATGACTAATTAATACAGTTTCGTGCTACTACCTTGATTAATGCTAAATCATTAGTAACTTTACCCACAGTTGTTTTGCATCTTTAGCATAAATGCCAACACAGTGAAAAGGGCAGATAATGTCTTATTACTATCACAAAAATAGTTGTGATATCATGAACCACCTGAAAGGGCCTCAGGTTCCCCTTGAGTGCCACAAACCACACTTTGAGACTATTGCTCCCATCCTCGTTTAGTCCTAGAAATAAAGCGTGAGTACAATGAGGTCTGTACTAAGTATCCTGAATCTTCAATGAGGTGTCTTCACTTTTGTAGGTCAAAAGTGGGACACTGCCACACTGTCCATGAGCTCTAGGAATTGTTTTGCTTATGGTAGCTCTTCATCTGGACTCACAGACATTCAGCCAATGGCTTAAGTAGACTCCTCTGCAGTTTTCTGGAGCTATCTTTATTTCAAGACATCTGCCTCCCAAATTCTAACTGTCTCAACTTCCAATCTCTCCTCCTTAAGTCAAATTTGTTCTGTTCTCCTTGCCACAGCCTGAAAAATGCCTTAAAGTAGAAATCTGGAGAAATCATTGAGCTCATAGCATCTGTTTCCCTTTTCTTAGATGCCATGGTCCTCCACTACCTGTTGAGAAATGTCTGAGGGGTGAGTGTGTGTGTGTGTGTGTGTGTGTGTGTGTGTGTGATATTCCATTTCTCTAATCATTGAAGGGAAATTTAATTCCATTTACTTGACTATGCCTAGATAGAGAAATCAAATTATTATATTTATAAACCCATTATTTACAGTGGGGTTTTCAATAATTCTGTTTTCTTGCTTTATAATGATTATATTTGTCCATGTCCTAAAATATTTTAAAATTTAAATTTATCTTTTTTCTAATATTTTAATTTGAGATGATATGTATATAATTCAAGACCTTGCGTGCCTTTTGAGGTAGTTGTTATAGCCATGAGCTCATGTTCCCTGGGGGCATCAGCTATTCTGATTGCTAACGTGATCTGGAGAACTTAGGGAAAAGCTTTCATCTGTGTTAGAGCCTAATGAGTTTAAGGAACGGGGACGGGATGGACCTGTAGACTGAGAACTCCAGTTAACGGAGAGCCTTTATTCAGCACTCCGATTTGCTGCCATTCCACCGTGCAGTTCTTCCGGTTATGGTTTCATCTACTAAACCTTGGAAAAGCAGTGAAAGGAGGCAACTTCCTTAGAATATAACGCCAACATTGAGGGTTTTGATCTAAAAGAGTAGGGAGTAAATGCCTGAGGGGAATTGGTTAAGTGTACCTATTTCCATCAACTCTTCATTCCAGCAGATCTTTGGGAGTATCCTACCATTCGCCCTCAGAAACCTGTACCGAGGGTCTGCTGCATTGCTGTAGGTTTCTCCTATTAAGTTGGCAACCAACGGTTGTCTCAAGACACCATAGGCAAACAGTATGAAACATCCACCCCTGTCCCAGTGTTCATTTTCTTACTTTTGCTAGATTTGCCAACCAAAAATAGTCCAGAGTTTTTCAGAGGTGTTTGCTATTGCTATTGTTGTCAGTCGCTGGGATTTATGTCTTCCTTTTACTTCTAAGATTTCTCCAGGATTTAAAAAACAGCAGTTGGAGTGAGTCATAACTGCTATTTTGCTATTCAACTGTAATGAAAAATCTCTAAGTCTCAGTTTCCTTGTTTTAAATGATGGTAATATTAACATGTACTTTATAGAGTTTTAAGATCAAATGAGAAAGTGTATGTAGCGTGATGTCATCTGGAAAATATAAAAAAGCTCCATGACAGTTATTATTCTTGTTAGTATTATCATTAATTATAAAACATTGAATAAAACAAATCCAAAGACAAATTATATAAGACATATCCTTTTATTTATATCAATCTATTGTCATTCACTGAGTATATTTATTAAACTAAGTACTTTTATTTGCTAAGAGACCTAATTGTATATTATTCAGGCGTGTCTCTCCATCTCGTCTACAAGCACCTCATGGGAGGCACCAGTCAATGCTGTGTTAAAATTCAGAAGCACTACTTCTACATAAGGCTCTGCTCTAGTTTACCAAGATAGATGAGTTAATCCCTCACTTTTACCTCTGTGAGGGACTAACAGTTCAGCAATAATGAATAGTATTTTAAAAATTTATAATATATAGAGACACATAAGCCCACAGATGATTTATTGAGAAAACTAAGTTGTCTCATTTATTTTGTTCATCAGCCTCTCTTTCTCTCTCTCTCTCTCTCTCTCTCTCTCTCTCTCTCTCTCTCTCTCTCTCTCTCACACACACACACACACACACACACACACACAAAGTTTATCATCTAAAGATCCTAATTTAGGAGATACGTAATTTTTTTATTACAGAATGGGGAAATGAATGCTAGCTACTTCCTTTAGCCAATGTACTGCAGAGATCAAAATTCTGGCAAACTCAGCCACCAGAAAATAGAATTCTTTATTAAAGTGGAGTAGTGAAAAAATTTGATTAATCGTATGTATATGTATAGGTTCCATTTCAACTCTTTGAGAGATAACAATGTTATTCATGGTTTTTGCACTCAAGAATTTTTTTGTCGAAAAGAAAGCATAGCCTGTGTACCTAATTCTAAAACAAGAACCACCGTGTTTAGTGCTTTAATGGTTGTATAAGGGTTATAGAGTGAAGGGTTATGATGGTCAACTTATGGCTTAACTTGACTAAGCTATAGTCCATAGTTACTCATCAAACACTAATGTAGGTGTTGGTGTAAAGGTGTTTTGTAGATGTGATAATGTTCATACTGATTTGATTTCAAATAGAGGAGATTATTCTAGATCATCCGGGTGAGCCTGATTCAATTAGTTGAAAGGCTGTTTGAGCAGAGGTTTCTTAGAAGAAGAAATTCTGCCTATAAACTGTAACTTCCATTCATGCTGGGAAGTTCCAGGCTCCCCTTCCTAATGGTCCCACATTTTGCAATAAATCCCTTAATCTCTCTCTCTCTCTCTCTCTCTCTCTCTCTCTCTCTGTCTCTCAATGATTGAAACCTAACAGACATAGGGTTTAATCCTGGATTCTTGGTGATGAAGATTTTGAGTAATGCCTTAAAGGATGACTGGGATTTAACAGGTAGAGTAAAGGCTATGGACAGGGGGAAAATAAGGAAGTTTTTATACTTCTGAACTCCAGTATTATCTCTCTACTCCTTTAAATATTCCTCATAGCCATACTTCCTTTTATGCACACTATCATTTCAATTTGCTGCTTATCATAATGTTGATATTTACCATTTTTGAATACCTGTTATGTGCTATGATTGCATGTACTTTTTTCTAGTTCTCATGAGAGTGATTATTCTAATTTTATGAATGAGGGAATTGAGTCTCAGATAAAGTTAAGTTGTAAGCTTTATTTCATGTCTCTGTAGCTTTGTTAGCTCTATTTCTACTGGAGAAATGCATCCTGATATCTGTAAGAGACATTGACTATAAGCCTCAGGGAAAAGGAAGAAAATCTCAAAAATGGCTGCAGAACACTTGAAAATGACTGCTCATAAGACTGTCCCTGAATAGTGAAGGAAGAGGGTTAAGGTCAGTATTTTCTATTTAAGAAAGAAAATCAGAAATATATGATAACATTTTGTATTTGTCAGCGTTGTTCAGAGAACAGAACCAATTATATATATGTGGAGAGAGAGGGAGGGGGAAGGGAGATGGGTCAGTAAAACGAAAATGCTAGCTTGTGAGCTGAATACAATGACCACCTTCTTATAATTTTGCATAGGGCATCACAGTTATGTGGAAAGAAGAACAGAGTCAAGCAAGGAGCATGAGCTTAGGTTCTTTAGAGTCAGAAGACTTCTTGTTCTGTTGCTTTTTAGCTGACTAGACTTTAATGAAGTAAAAATTAGTTATCTTTTGTACCTGGCTCTGCTGACATTTAACAACGCATGTTACTCTTTTCTTCACTTCCTTCTGTGAGTGTGGTTGGCCTTAAGCCTTTTAAGTCTTTGCTCAAAGACAGCAAGGTCAGCTCTCCCAGCATGCCAGACGGGCCTGTCAGGGTCTGTCAGCTACAGTGGCTTCCCAGTTGCCCCAGGCACCATCTCAGCCCTCGAGGCAGTCTCTGTGAATCCTGAAGAGTAGCTTCTGTCCTTTCTGCCTGCGATTTCCATAGCTTGGCTCACAGTGCAGCTGTCCTGCAATGAGCTTCCATCCAGCCTGCCACAGGAAGATATTGCCCTTTCAGCTTATCATTTCATACTGTCCATCCTACCAGCTCCCCAGACCATATGTAGAACCTATTATCAACCCGTAAAGAATCATTCAGAAGCTCTGGAGAAGAAAAAGAGTGGGATGGGGTGAGCCTTCCCTTTTCCATCTTCTATGTGGCATTCAGAGAATTTCCCTTCATTTACAAACCTGTGATGCAGGGAGACCAACTAGGACCTTTCAATCAAGACTGCTTGTTGTTGTTGTTGTTGTTTTTTTATAATGCCCTTTTAACCAGAAACTTTGGGAAGCACAACTTGTTGTCTGCAATAGAATATACCTGTTTCTCTTTTTGCCAAAGAGAGCAAAATAATACCCCCTTCCCATCGCAGAAGCATAGGCAAGACATAGGGCAGAACCTTGAGGATACTCAGAGCCTTCTGGAAACTGACCAGTTGAGTAATTTATAGAAGGTATTTGACAAAGGCTTTGGCTGGAGTTAAAATATTCTTTGCCATGGAATGGATTAAGACCTATTTCTTAAAATCTGATCTTTAGACTACTTTATAAAATATTGATGCTAAAAGGCCTGATATAAAGAGGTGACCTCCTAGAGCAAGTTGTAATGGGACAAAAACAGAGTGGCCTGAGCTTAAGAGGATCAGTGCAAGATGAGGAATTCAGACTGGACTAGGAAAGAGATTCTTAGGAATATCTAATAAAGATCTTTCAAGGGCTCCTTAAGGAAGAAAAATGGAAATTTTCTATCAGAACCCTGGTAGATATTATTGACATTTTTCTTAAATATAATTTAGCATAAAATAATAGATAATAACACAAATATAGCTTTATTTTCTCATAGCATAGGTTGGTATTTTTAATGAATACTTTTTCTATCTTCACAAACACTCAAGTTAGAATATGCCATCAAGTTATTGTTATAGACAGGATGTCTGCACAGTACAAAACTGACCTGGCATTACCCTCAGGATTAATTCATTAATTCATTAATAATTCAGCAAATATTTATTGAACTATGTGCTTGACACTTCTCTAATTATTTGATATATATTAGAGAACAGACCAGGTTTTTAAAAAAATCTTTGCACTCATGCAAAGCCAAGCTAGTTATGTTCTATAGAGAAAGCTACTGTGACAAAACCTATTTCTGCTAAGATGTAAACACTGAGAGAGAGAAATAGAGAGAGAGAGAGAGAGAGAGAGAGAGAGAGAGAGAGAGAGAGAGAGAGAGAGAGAGAGAAAGAACACACATATGAGCGATAGGGGAAAGTTCTTTAGTCTTGTCATGAGGTAATCCAGGTTTCTAGAGCTACTCTGTTAGTGCAATCAGATATTAGTTATTAAGTGGGGATAGAAAGATAGGTATTTGGTATTATCTGCTCTCAATTCCAATAATTATGGTGGATTTAATCAGAGAAATGTAAGGCTCATTGAACACAACTGTATATTATGTCCAGCATGAGTTAATTCTTCTAGAACAATGTAAGAAAGGGGAAAGAGAGTTGGGCAGTAGAAGAGAGAAGGCAATGGGTTGGTGGAAAAGAAGCAAGTCTGAGTAAACAAGGAGATCAAGAGTCTGAATAAATAAGCTGTAAACTATTTATTAGTGTCATGCTTTCCATATCTCAGGCCAGAATATGGTAATGATGTTTTTGTTTTATTTTTTTTTCTTCCCTCCCCTTTCAAGCCCTCAATTAGGCCTTGAGAAAGGACTCAGTGCACCTTTAAAACTTTCCGCTTAATCACCTATAGCGAATGCTCATTTAATGATTGTCTTTTTGTACCAAACAAGAAGTAACAATGCTTTTAGCAGAAGAAATAGAATGAGAAAGAAATTGCCTAATCAGCCCTGCTCATGCAGTGCTTTGTGAGAAAGATTATTGAATTTTCAGTCTCTGCAGAATTTTAATGAAGCTCCATCTTGCTGGAAAATCCAGGCTTTTGTCAATAGAGTTCAATAACTCGACCACCCATGTAATAAGATGTAGCAGTTGAAATCTTTCACACGGCCAAAGCCAGAGGCATGCTACAAGTACCCTGGAAATATGGAAGCACTTTCTGTGTCTGCCACTATGGATTAAGCTCTGGAGGTCATGGCTAAAATGCTATGATATAAATAGTTTGTCTACTATGATATAAATAGTGTACCCACTAGTTAAATGATATTTGTAAGGACACAATATATTAGCCATAATTATTATGTGTCAGATACTCTGCTAAGAGTTATATATACAATCACTCTTCTTATTCTTGTGACAACTCCACGAGGCAGTTTCCTTCATTATCCCCACTTTGCAGACTAGAAAACTGAGGTTCAGCATAGTAGATAGAGTGACCTCAAAGGTGTCATGTCCTAATTCTTGAAATCTGTGAATACATTATCTTATATAACAAAAGGGACTTTGCAAACATAATTAAGGTTTTTGAGACAGAGAGATTATCTGGATTATCCAGATAGGTTTGCTGTAATCACAAGGGTCCTTATAAGAAGAAAGAAGTAGAGTCAAGAGGCACAGAATAGATGTGATTATGGAAGCAAAGGCTGAGTGATGCAAGAAAGGGCCATGATCCACGTAACCTCTAGAAGAAGAAAGAGGTAAAGCAAACAGAATCCCCCTTAGACCTTCTGGAAGGAACCAGCCTTACCAACACCTTGACTTTAGCCAAGTGAGACTGATTTCAGACTTCTGGCCCCTAAAACTGTAAGGAAATCAATTTGTGTTGTTTTTAAGCGACCCGGTTTGTGGTTATTTGTTACAGCGACAAGAGGAAATGAATGCACTTAGTAAAAGTTGTTATTCATCTGAGGCAGAGTTTCTCAACCTTAACACTATTGACATTTTTGGGTGGAATTTCATTGCTGAGTGCTGTTCTGTGCATTATAGGATGGTTAGCAGTTTTCTTGACCTCTATGCATTAGGTGCTAGGAGCATACCTTACCAAATTTGTAACAACCAAAAATGCTTCCAAAAGTTGTGAGATGTTTCAGAGAGTAGAGGAGAATTGTCCCCAACTAAGAACCATTGATCTAGGGAGTGATGGCATCAAGATTCAAGCTCATGTTCTCTGGATCAAGAAAGACTTCTTTTATTTATTACTCTCTACTGCTTTATCAGATGACAGTTAGGTTGCAAATGTAATTGTTAACTATTAGCAAGAGCTTATTCCTGGGGAAACATTAGTCCCAATGTATTCCTAGAAACTCAGTTTCGAATCCTATCAAATTCTTAGTCAGTTATCTCAGGTTGGGTTTAGGATATGAGATATTTATTAGGGATCACATCTGGGAAAGGAAGAGGGAGAATCATTGGTGGGCAGAGGAAGAAATCAAATTGCAATGCAGCCTGACAAGTTCTCATCCAATACAGTGGAACGCTCTGGAGACAATACTATGGATTAAAGTTGTCCTACATCAGATCCAGATAACCAGCCAGAACCTTATGCCAGTACCTCACTCAGTCACCAGATATGGGCTACTGGGAAGAGCATGACCTTGGAGAGGGTAGTTCTCTGAAACTGAAGTAGATACCAATTCAGGTGGCTACTTTCCTCACAATTGAGTGGCAATTTTTCTTTGGAAGGGAAGCTAGGCAACACATTTTCAAATCTACTAACATCTATCCACTGTGTAGTTCAGGTCTACTTCTTCATCTATGTTTTGGAAGCAGATCTTCTAGAATTTCTGGTAGCTTCTACTCTTGTGAGTGAACTTAGAAGAGGGAGCCCATAACAGTTTGTTGTACTCCTGAAACTGATAGAATGTTGTATGCCAACTGTAATTGAAAAACAAAAAAAATTATTAAAAAAAAAGAAAAAGTAGCCAAGTAGGACAAGTCTCCATGACTGTATTTGATCTTGACTCTACAGTGAGACTGGCCATTCTCTTCCTTCACTGTCCATTCTATATCCTCTAAGCTGGCTCCTTGGATGTGCTTTCAGTAGGCTTCCCTATCAGGCTGACCCCTCCCAGATGGTGAACACCTCACAGTCATGCCTTTCCTGGAGCAGCTGTGGTAACTGAGCAAAGTGAAGGTATAACTAGGTATCACGGTTTTTATTTGATGAATCTGGCAACTCTACCACGGAGGCATTTTAAAATAAATCTCACTTCCAAGCTTCCTCATGGGCTTTGGCCATCCTACACACCTGGCAATGCTCTGAGCGAAACGCTTCTACATGGCTCTTTGCTCACATCCTTCCTCTGGACGGTCCTGCTTTTCTTCCTGGTGGATTACACCCACCTTTTAAATCTCAGTTTAGCGGGCCCTCTTCCCTTCCCACAGAGCTAGGTAGTCACTACTTTCTTACCTGCTTATATCTCCTTCAACAAAGACACTTCTGCTATTCTCTACCTGTCCTCTTTGTATCTGTATATCAAGATTTATAGCAAGGCACAGCTGTTCGAAAAAAAAAATAAAGCCACTTCTATGGTTACTAAAGGTTCTCTTATCTTACCTTCTACAGTTGACCTGTGGCAATTATATTTGCACCATATACTTCAGTACTTAGTTTTGGATTGTCCTTTCTTTTCTGCCTCTTATTTTTGCCCCCCCCCCCAAGTTATTCTAACCAATTTGAGGGAGAAACTTCACTATTTCTTGGGATGCCTGACATAGTATTAAGCTCTACAGCTCAAGTTTTCTTTATTATTGAGATTCACATTTGTTTAAAATCATCCAGAAGTTTTATTCATTTTTATAATATTTATTTTCATACTTAGATTTTGTCACAGTTAATTTTGTATGGTGTTGCCTTTTTACTGTGTGATTTCTTAAATAAATATAAATAGCATTTTTCAAGAGGGAAAAAAACACATGGAAAAATTAGGACTCTATGCTGGGCTAATTTTTTACAGTAGTAGCTATGGTGTTTTGCATTTAAAAAAAGAAGAAGAAAGCAATCTTGGGAGCTTGATTCCATTACTACCAGTTTATTGTTTTCTGTAAATCAAAATATAACACATGGTGCTGACTCCTAGAAAGTCCCAGAAGTTTGGTAGCAAAAATGCTACAGGAGAGAGGTGAAATCCATGATGGAAGTGAGAAAAACATCCCAGTTTCGAACGTCAGGAATGAATTTGGGATAAAATTGCTGCAAATAATCTAGTTTTAATTTTTATTATTATTGAAAATAATCTTGTTAGTGATAATTGTTTTATGTGCATCTTCTGTTTCTTCAGTAGTTAGATTTGTCATTAATGTTTTTCAGCATGTTATTAGTATGATCAAATGGCACTTTAGGAAAATTAGTACTGTGAGGGTATCACAATGAATTAATGAGAAGGCCCCAAGATAGGAGGTTGTTATAATGGTCTATCCTGAAGTTAATATGGCCTAAATCAGGATAGTAGAACTGGAGAGATTACCATAGACATTTATAAGACCAGGTGATTTGTAGACATGAAGGGTAAAAGACCCCCAGTTTTCAAGCCTGGGGAACTGGAAGAATGATAGTACATTCTTGAGAACTGGAGAGAGGAGGAAATGGAGGAGTTGCTGGTTGAAATATAAAGTCACTTCTTTACATTAACCGAGAAGTCATGGGTAACTAGGGGTATATACATCTAAATTATTTATCAAAAGTATCTATATTCAAGGTGGTCACACTGGCATATTTTAATTCATTCAAGGGATACTTGCCAGAAAGGAGTATACTTAAAAATTTTATTCTGAAATTAGTAACATAGTATTCCATTCTCTTCCACTGAGTAATACAACAAACCTTAAATTAACTGGGATGGCACAAGAAGTAAATCGTCCACTTTCATGGATTTTCTGGACAACTAAAAGTTAAATAGCAATGACAACAATAATAAGCACCCAAAACAAAATACATATTAGATTTTCAACAAGGTTCCAACAAAAGCATTTGATTGCCTTTGCTCACTCACTTTAATGTTTCAGCAAAGCAAAGCAAACCTCAGTGAACTTTTTTTGCACAAGCAGATGCTGTTAATCTTCTCATTATATTATTCCAAGTATTACTGATCATTTTACAGTATTAAAAAATACTTGCTAAAAGGATTGATAAATACTGTTCTTTTTTCTTTTACTCAAGGCTAAGCACAAAAACAGTACAAATTATTCAAATGTCCTGTTTAAGTCAGGCTGTGCTTGATCGAGCTGTCTGAAAGCAGTGCACTTAGAACCTTGGTAGAATTATTTTAGGAGGGTAACTTGTCCTTTCACCCACTTAAAAATTTAGATAGAAACTGAATGCCAATTTTATTCACAAAAGACTCAAGAAATTTGCTTAGTTCTGTCATGGTATTTCATAAATTTTGTTTTTATTCTAAGATACTTTTATGTTTGAAATTTTCCAAACATCTAAATTATTGAGTTGGAGTCAGGCTGCCTGACTTAAATTATGATTCTACCACTTTCTGTGATATTAGGCAAGTTACTATCTATAAATCTCCTCATCACTAAACTGAGAATACTAACCCACCCACATTATAAGGTTACTGTGACAATTAAGTGAGATCATACATCCTTAACACAGCAGTGTCTGGCACATGGTAAGGTTCCCAATAAATGCTAGCGATTATTAACTATTCCTTTTGAGGGATGTTGCTTCACTTTTTCCCTGATCTTTCACCAATAAACCCAGTCAAAGACTTGGCCAATTTCATTTGCAGCTTGTAAAAAAGAAAATAAATATCTAAAAATGAGGAAAGGCGGGTAAAAGTTTCCCCTATTTCAGTTTTACCAAGTTATCTAATAATAAATGACACTTTGTAAAATATACAAAAGTTTTATAACTCTAGGAATTAATAAACATTTCCTGGCCTGAAAGCAAGAAAAATAAATAAAAAAAAAAAACTACGATACTACTAAGAACCACTTATGACAAGCATCGTAATGACTCATGCACAGGTTTAGAATCATTGATTAAACAATAATGAGAAATGCTCCATCAAAGGGTGTAAATTTAAATGTCGTTGAAGAAACTAATCTAGAGGGTCATTGTAGAATATGACACTGACTTTTCTTCTTTGCTGATAAAGTTGATGAAAAATAAGTTCCTTATGGTAATTTTAAACATGTCTTTGCCATGTTGTAACCAGGTTCTTTATAAAGTTGAGATTATATAACTCCATCAATAAATTTTCTTGGCATCAGAACTCCTGGGTCTTAGAGAAAGAGGAAAGAATCTCTAGGTTTTGTCTGTCCAAGTTCTTAGTCAAAGAATTTTGTACAGAGCCATTCTAATTGTCCAAACTGGGAGAAAGTAGAAGCAAGTCGGCAGCTATCTTATTCCTATACGATGATACTGCATAATAGTTCAGCTAAGCAGGATACAAAAACCTATTCCAGTTCTCACTGCATTGGGAATTTCAGGTGGACTAAATATAATTACTGTTTCTGGAGTCTGACCAAGCTGTCTGGCTTATGGGCATCTTGTTTGGGGCAATTCATGCTGCGGGACCATTAATGGCTGAACGTGCTCAGTGCCCAAATTGTTGATATGTCATAGCAGCAAGAAAGAAAGAAACTTATTTATCACTGTTTCCAAATGGAGCAGAATGTAGATTAGAGTGCTTTTTGTAGATGTTGATATGATCTATAGAACTTTTGAGACATTTAGATGATTAGCAGATGTAGTCATTAATATTCACTATTTGTCCTTCAACTGTATTCAAAGGGACTTGTAGCAGCTTACAGATTTAAACAGTATAAATTAACACATTTAAGGATAAAAGAGAATGGAAAGAATAGATAGTTTGAGGCATCAGAGTTAAGTAGATTGCACCATTTTGGAAAAGAATTTGTCTTTTGTTTTGTGTCCACTAAACCAAAAATGAATATATGCTAAACCTAGCATATCATAGGAGCTTACAATGTTGGGGAAAAAAGAATGAACAGATACATCTGATTACAGAGATCAAATAGGAACCCATTGGGTAGTTCTTGTATAGGACCACAGCAGACAGTCTGGGCAATACCCGAGGCATATTTCCACACAAGAGATTAAATTATTGAACTAAGCTAGCATCCCTTAGCTTTTGTTAGGTTTTCCCCACAATTCCAAAATTCCGATATATCTAAGAATTCCTTAAAAATCTAGAAAAAGGAGTCAGTGGACTTATGAGAGCTACCATTGTCCTAAAGATGAGTAAAACCCAGCTTCTACTTTACAGTAGAAACAATCCAGAAAGTCAATTTACAAATGCACTTCCCCCCTGAAAAACAAAAATCAGAAAATTAACAAAACCTAACATCCAAGGTATAATATTAAACATATCATAAGTAGTATAAAGTGCTTTCAGATAGAGATGGAATAGTTTAAAGGAGGAACTGGTCAGCTACTGATTGGGGGGATGAGAAAGATGAACCTTGAGGAATAGTTTGGATTTCTATTGCAGGAGGTAGATAGTAGGTTTTCATTCCAGGCAGAAATCAAAAGCATAATGACCCAGCATGTTCGGGTGTTAAAGAAAGATACAGTTTCTTTAAACCACTGGATGCTTACGTGTAATATGAAAACAATATTGTCTGAATGATTGGGACTATGGTTTAGATGACTTAAATGTAAGAATAAGGCTATGGGGGATCATGGAAGGTTGTGGGGGCATCCTATATACTTTCTGAAAATGACAATGGTAACAGGGTAGAGAGAATTTGAAAATAAATAGATTTGAGTTGTTCAAAGGATAAGAAATTCATGGGAGTATTAGGAAAGCTTTCTGGTCAAGATTTGACAGTAATTGGAATAATAAATCTTATTTTTAGAATCAACTTTCATTGTTGTCATCATTACTAAAGTAGTACATCTACCTTGACAGTCCCCGTAAGGCAGATGTGTCTGTTGCTTCTATTATGTCATTTGGGTAGTAGAAGATGAACTTATTGGTAACATTTTTCAAAACCTTATAGTGATTAAAATTATTTTGTTTGAAAGCTAAAGGCATCAATCTTATGATGTTTTGTTTCCATCTGACTTTCATTTTGAACTGTCTGCCCTTATGTTGTTTTGGTTTCCAAACTTTGGTTTACTCTTGTAATTTCTAGTATGATTCTTTTCTTTATAAAATCAGTAAGGCACTATGATTAATACAAGAGTCATCAATTTCATGACTCAAAACTTATGAGGTGACTAGGTAGAGGCTTTAGTTTAAGAGTTTAAGGACCCATAGTGAGTGTCTTTTTTTCTTTCTTTCTTTCTTTTTTCACCACTCGAAGAAAAAATTTCAGCAAAATAAAAGTAAGTAGTACTTAAAAATTAAATTCATGTTTCTTAAACTCCTACACTTCGTGCTGTGCTGGGTATTTTAAAAGTGGCAGCTCCATGGTAAACAATAAAATGAAACAGAAAAAGAAAGAGAACCAAAGGAGCCAAACAAGCACCTCTAAAAAAATTATACCTGATACCAAGAATGCCACACATGCTCTCCCTCTCTGTAAATAAAGGATAACAAAGTGGTACATTTTAAAACAGCTATTTTCTGTAGTAGATGAAGTTTTCAAAATATTTTTTTCTATTATAATTTGTGCAAAAAGAAAAAAGGAATACGTTAATTTTAGCTGGGATGTTTATTTAATCAGAACAATGCTCTATCATAAGTTAGTTAGAAGTTACTCCAGGTAAGGAAATGTTAAGCACCAAAATTGAGTTCTCACTGCCTTTCTGGTGCTTACTGTGCTGAGGGCTTTATGGGTACTTTTTGATTTTATCTTTACCATCATAATAGGAAGTGTCATCAAAATTAATTAATTAAAGTTGAAACATTCATTTTGGCTTTCAAAATTTAATAACATCTCATTCCATATTTTTATTAAAATAAAATCAGGTATACTTTTTTCTAGTCTTCAGTACATGTAAATGCCTATGCAAAGTGATGACATGCATCTTATGTATTGTGTACTCAGACAATGCTGTGTCAGTAATTAGTTAGAGGTTACTTCGCATAGGGAAATTATAAATATCATAATTGAACTGTCACCATAAATGAACTCTTCCCATCTTTCACTGTGATAAGGGCTTTATGGGCTTCTATCATCTTCACGAGCTTCTTGACAAGTGTTTTCCTTCTGATTTTATAGATTAAAAAAAAATTAAAGCTTCAGGAATTGTAGTTCTGAAGATTATTCACTCTGACCCATTCACAGAAATTGAAGGGCATGGAAAAGGGTATAAATTAAGGGCTTTATGCCACATGACATTTTAATAGTTATAATTCAAGCTGTCACAGTGGTAAGTAAATATTTCCCATTCCTCTACCTTGACACATGTACTTCCATAAAAATAAAATTGAACCTTATGTATAAAGCTATGTTTTTTAATCAAATCACTAAAAGTTGACAAATATTAAAAATGATTGAATTTAATATTATTGTATATATTTTGGTATTTTGTCTCTGAACTATAAATATTTAAATGAGTAATAACATAAGAAAATAAGTAACTATTATTATATATTCCTTTAAATTTATTTTCTTCTAAAATATAAATAAACCTAAAAACGAATTAAAATTATTCTCACTTCCAGTGTTCCCTATCCATTTAAATACTGATGCAAAGAGATGGCATCATATTTCTCACATGTTACACCTCAAAGTACACACATATGTGTAAATTGAGTGTAATATGCATTGTTTAATATTTAATATTACAAAATGTTCCACAGACAACATATGCGGCTATTGCATAAACTGCTCTAATTTGTGGATGCTTTTAGAACCATTTGTTTCAGTACAACTTGGAAATGACACTTCATTATGTAAGAATTTATTGCATTTATGCTATTTGCAAGAAAATTTTGACAAGTTAATTAATTTGTCTTTTATCTAAATTCCTCTGCTGCAGCTCAGGTCTTCCCTGCACTCCAAAGCAGTGTTTTCTTCTTTGATGTCCCTGGGGACAAACCAGCAAATCTTCATAGTGTTCAAGTGGAGGTGACTTTCCTTTTGAAGACATAGGGCAAGAGGTGTAGAGAAGCATTTCTCTGGATCCAGAGTTGTGTTAATCGTGAGAATGATGTTGAGGGTTATGTCAGTGCCAAGTGCAGGATACCAAGTGACGGAGGCAAACCGAGGTTCTTTAGTAAATGTAGGTTGTTTGTTTTTTTTTCATCTTTTGGTTTTTTTTGTTTGTTTGTTTTTGTTTTTGGATATGCAAGAATCCCAGGAAGGGTCCTCTTCTCTAAGTCTATGAGTGATAATAACACATCTAGATGATCGAACAATTGACATTCTAATCCAGATCTGTCTGATTCAACAGCCTGTACCCTCATCATTCCACTGCTTTCTTAACAACCTCCTATGTTGGGCACATTGCCATCTTTGACCTGGCTGACAGGGAGATAGGGGGGAGAACACTTAGCCTTTGTTGCAAGTGTTAAGAAAATCAGGCATCAAAGCACTCAGTATCCTTTTTCCAAAACCTTCCTCCAAAATAAAGGCCTAGTGTGTACAGATACATCGTATCTCTACAAATAGGTTTTTTGATTTCCTTTTACTCTGAGTTCATTAAAAATGAAAGAAAGAAAGAAAGAAAGAAAGAAAGAAAGAAAGAAAGAAAGAAAGAAAGAGAAAGAAAGAAAGAAAAGAGAGAGAGAGAGAGAGAGAGAGAGAGAGAGAGAGAGAGAGAGAGAAAGAAAGAAAGAAAGAAAGAAAGAAAGAAAGAAAGAAAGAAAGAAAGAAAGACTGACTTCCAACTTTATAAAGCTACTTGGAAAAGTTGAATTCTGTTTACTTGCATAAAAAGTATTCCTGGAGCTGATGAGAAACAGTGTGGACCAGGTCTCTGACATCCAGGGGATCTCCGTCATCACTTTACTTAAACAAAAGAGAGCTTCTCCGCTTGCTGCAGCATTCCTGTGCATGATGCACAGTTCTGTAAATGAAGACAAGGGGACAAAAAGCCCTTCTGTCCCTAAAGAGGCTAAGAATGAGTTTCAAGTGCACATGAAGGTGTTGAATTAGAAGTAAGTGTCAGTGGCTCCTCTAAGCAGTGTTTTCACTGACTTAGAATTTTTCTCTTCTCTACTTGTCAAATTTTCAGAAAAAAAAAAATTGAGAGTGAGGATGTCAATACTAATTAGATACAAAATTCCTTTGCTTAGTCTCCCAGTATGTGTGTATAGCATCGTGAGTGCTTCCGAAGTAGAAGCATTTTCCTGGTGATACAAATATGAAACAATTGTAATAAATCATTTTTATAGGATGGATGCAGAGTGACCATTGACTCCATGGTGCTCTCCCCATATTTTTTTTTTCTTATACAGACTATCTCAAGAGTACTTTTGTTTTCAGCAGATTCTTCAATGTAAGTACATGATCAGCATTCAACTAAAGAAACGAGCAAACATTTTCAAAACAAACCAACAAAAATATGCACTTGCAGCTCTCTCCAAGCCTCCGGTAACATCTCATTTTAATTGGGGGTGATCTCTTAAAAGAATCATACTATTAGAATATGTCTCCCAACCTTAGTTTTGATACTCCAGTTTCCGTGCAATTTGCATGAATTCTGTTATGAACAGCTTGCCTTGTTATTTATGCCCCTGTGTGTTCTTGCGGAATGCAGAAGTTTTGCCTTGCTTCCACCTTTCTTAATGGTGAGTGAGTTCATGGAATGTTTAAGTAGAAAGCAGCTTTTCAAACATCTGGTCTAATACTGTCACATACCACAAGAGATATAGACCACAGAGGCTAAGTGCCTTTCTGGAATACATGCCGAGCTAGGATCTCTCATGGAACAAAAGTGTCACATCTAAGACTGAAGAAATGAACAGAAGGCTAGAAACTCCTACTGGCCTTTTCAGAGCTTCTCTCTTACTCTAGGCTGCTCTTTTTCTTCCTATACTGAGTACTCAAGGCCTTCAAATTATTCTCCTAGTTACATGAGATCCACAATACACTGTCGCCCTCACCTTCTCTAGACATTTGCTTGTTTTAAGACTATTTACATTTTTTCCAACACACTTAACGAAACTTGCCTATGCAGTATTCTACACCTGCCCAAATCTCAGCTACCTCTGAGGTGCTAATCGGGTAAATATATTTGTAGTGAGTATATAAATGCTAAAAGCTGGCTGAGAGCCTCAAAAAATCCTAGGGATTACTTTATTTCAATAAAAGATCAGTGAAGAAGATCCTTAGCACAAAAAGAACAAATTGTGATTGCTGAGAATCTCAAGAAGAGGAATAAAGATACAAAACTGTAGCCCTACTAACATGTGTCTTTGCATTTATACATAACCATTCATTAAATTATACATAGTAAATTTGAGGATAGGGATTCAATCATTTTTTTTTATAATTGCCTTTCATTTAAGTAAAAAAGAGCTCTGTGTAAGTAAGGCTACTCAAACACAGGTGGACCCAACTGTAATTTCGATTTAAGATTCTATAGCTGAGAAAGATCAGTCGTGGTAAGCAGCTCCTGAGTATGCTGCTCCACAAAGGTCAGTTGTGGTCTGGGTGAGTTCCACTGGGGACCCCCAACTAAGAAAGAATGTGTCAGACAAGGTAAGGCCGTGGCAGGTACCATTGCATTTGGTTACTAGGGATGTTGATCACCACTTGCATATGCTGAGGCAGAAGTGGAATGAATTCTTGACTATGGCTGTGCCCTTTAAGGAGAAATTGCCATTTAATTCTTAATATCCACCTACCTTCACCTCCACCCAACCCCCACACACATAGATCAAATAACCCTTTTAGCTTGTTATTGCCAGTAACTGTTTTGCTTCCATTCCATTTCAAAGAGGATATTACTTTGCACTATAAAGATGAAAAACTCATTCAGTATGTTTGTATTCCTTATGATAAAACTTTCATATTCATATCCACATTATGGAATCTATCTCTCTACTATTTACAACAGGGTGTTTTGATTTTCGACTAACAGAAATAGAGGGTTTGGGAAAGTGTAGAATCTGGAACTGTGAGAAAGGCAGAAACAGGGAAAAGAAGGGCCCAAGGTGTGAGAGGAGGCTTGAGCAAGAGCTGAGCTGATGCAAGGCATGATGGGGCAAGAGCCTTGGGCAAGTGAAGTCTGACACTTAGTTTTAACTTACTGGCTCTTCTAGGTTATAAGCCTCCATTACCTCCAAATTTTTTTAAACACTTACAACTGGAAACGAGCTTACATTAGCACTGCGTTCGGAACTGAAAAACAATGGAACGGCGTTTGGCGTGGGGGACAGTGGTATTGAATGGGACAGCAGCCACAGGGGATGAGCCAATGAGCATAACCAACCCTCCCTGTGCCAAATTCTCAGCAACTATGATTCATAGGATGTGGGGAGAAAGATTAGCCAACAGAAAGAGGGTTTCAGAAGTGTGGAGGTTGGAATATCCAGGTGGCTCACATCAAGGCTATGTGGGCAAAAAACACACACAGAGCTTATTCTTAGAAACATACAGACAGCAATCTGCCCAGAAAAAGCTGTTCAACATCCTTGAGGATCAAAGAAATACAAATTTAAAGTGAGGAATTATTGAGAATTAGACTGGAGATTTAAAAAAGAATATTGACAATAAACTTGGACACACGCTTCTTGAACAGTGGTTTAAAAATGGGCTGCGAGGTAAAGATACCTCAGCCTTAGGTCTAGCTAGAGCCTCTGGATTGGTCAACCTGGCCGAGAAGACCTTCCTCTCTTTACATGTATGCCATCCAAATAGTATCATTCCCTCTCTGTGCCATGACTTAAAAAAGAATGGGAAGTACCAGGTTAACATCTGGAGTAGTACAGCTATATTAGAGTGGCTTGGCAATACAGAGTGACAGTTTAAACATACGAATTGACGTGGCAATTCTATTTCTAGAAACCCAGAGAAATTTACTGGAAAATCACAAAGATATGAGTTCAAGATGTTTATTATAGAATTGATTGTAAAAGCACTAAAAGAGTAAAAGCTGTATTAGCCCACTTTCTATTGATAGACATTTATGTGGGGACTATACAGTGTAATAGCATATATCTTTTTAAAAAAATGAAGGCAATCTATGTGTACTGCCGTGGTGCTACATATATAGCGAAAAACAGCAATATAGTAACAAAAAATGCAGTATAGTATTTAAGCACAAGTTATTGAAAGTTAAAATGTAAGCATTGGGAGTTAATCAAAAAAGGCTAATACAGATTTTCATTTTGGAAAGAAAAGATATCTCATAATTTCAAAAAAATAAATATCAAAAGATATTTTAACAGAGTAAAATAGTACAGTCAAGGTCTGATGTATATTGTAGGGAGACAATGGATCTAGTCTGTCATATCGATGCCAACTCTAGCTTTTTCCTGTCTGGGTGTGTCACAGGTAACATTCACAAACAAAAGGTACAGACAGCTCAATGCCATCTTCTAAAGAGATTACATAGTGAAGCCAGGAATGCAAATGTAGCATTACTGCTTTGGAAAGAGGAATTCTGAGGAGAAAAATGCCTCACTATTTCCAGCTTAATTAGAGAAATCTCCAGAATTAGCTTTGGGAATTGCTAAGCCAGCATCTTCTAAGAATTCTATTCATTTCCCAGTATTTTTCCCCTTTCATAGGATTAAAGAACTAATTTAGTAAGATTGTTGAACAGATTTTTATCAGGCTTAGTTTGTGGATGTGCCAACATTTGAGTGTATATATTACAGATATATAACTAACAGGTTTGCCTTCTCTCTCCTCCTGCCAAAACCCAAAACATTGACAACAAAGACATAAAATGTGATGAAAACAAAAACATAAGTTATTTGGAGTATGAAAAGGCAGAAGAAATAAATATGCCTGGTAGAAGAAATAAACATGACTCATCACATCCTAAGCTATTAGTGAAACAATTCCATTACAAATTTATTGAGCATCTTCTATATACAAAGTATTCTTGAGAGCTCCAGGAAACACATGAATAAATATATAAATATTAGACAGAGAGGCTTATGGTCTGTAGGAGAGAACAGATGTGATATACAAGTCAAAAAGTTACACACTGTACTTAGTCATGCAAAAACGATAGTGTTCTTTGTTTCCTGTAAGTGTTATCTCCTACATGATACCTATTCTAACAAGTTTCAAAGGTTGCCTGTGTCTGCTGGAGGAGGAATTAGGGACACACTTGGCAATTGAGGTACAGCAGACTCTTTTGACATCACACATTTCCAGTTAATCAGTTTCTTTTGGGGAAATATTCATGTAATTCAAACTGGATTTCCTGCCAGAGCAGACTCCCCTGTCCACTTTTTATTCCCCAAGGTAGGGTCTTGTTTCAAAAGGGAGCTGGCATGACCAGAGGCTTTGGAGTTTGGCCTGGTTTTCATGTTGTCCTCCTCTTCTCTCTGAGAAGCAGCCTCTCACCTTGGAGGAACGTATGGTGCTTCTGAATTCCTCCCACATGAGAGGCTGTGGGAGCCATCATTGCTATCTCCATTCTTGAGCTCATCTGACCAGATACCTGTGAACTAGATCCTGGGACAGTGGGTGCTTCCTGATGGAATTTCCTGTCACCAGAATGAGAATTTAAGTCTTGATCAAGCACACTCCAATTTTGCTATATGCCAGTAGGACCAGCACTTTTACATGACTTCCATCTGCCATCTAGTGAACTGAAGCACTTAATTAATTCCACCAAAGCAAAGAACAAAGTAAGTAAATTTTTGAGAAAAAAAAATGGTCAGCAGATCTTGATTTAGGCACATACCTTGTACCAGCCTGTTTCTGAGTAGACAAACAAAATAGGATAGCTTATCACATTTCCACATCCTCTTGATATGTGTCCTAATATAGAACTTTATCATAGTATTTGGGAATAATAAAGAGTTGACTACACCATGGTTCTTGTTAAATGATTAAAATGTGAGAAACTATCCACTCTCTAATTAACCTACGACCTTGTATTAAGATACATGATACACTCTCTTTCTGCTACGGGTTTTTATTTTTCATTTTTAAATGTAATTTGTACTCATGGTTTTTAGACAGTCATGTAATATGACCATCTAAAGACCATTATCTAAGAGTGTCCACATCATTCAAGGGTGATGCTGCTACGGGCAGTCATTGAGATTGGGTTTTAAGGAAATCCACATGTTCCCTAACACTGTATGCAAAGTGTAGTGTGTTTCCTGGGAAAGGGTCCATAGCTTTCATACTTTCTAAAATTCCTATGACAAAAATAGATCAAAACAAAACAAACGCACAAACAAAAAGCTGCCACCTAGAACAAAATTAGAATTTGCCCTAAAGGAGATTTTGTCATACAACTATGTGGGAAATATGGTAAACAATGTCTAATTGAATCAGAATACACATATTCGATTAGGCAGTATAAATAATATATGTAACATATAATATGTGTGTGTGTGTATAATATGTTGCCTATCTTTTTCTGAATTCTTTAAATCTAAAGCTAGACTAGCTATCTTTGCTCTTCAGAGGTTAAGTTACTAAAGCTTATGAGAAAAAAAGCCAGAAAAAAATAAACTTCCTCTCACACCCTTAGATCTGCTGTACAAATTTAATATTTGTTAGAACCCCCAGGGCCTATAAGTACAAAAATATAATACTGAAGAACACTGTCTCATATGCTATTACAGTCACATATATACAACCTTTTTTTCTGTCTTCAGGAGGGAAACACATACAACCATTTAAGGTGCACTTAATTTGCATAGAGAAATGAGAATTTTAAGATGCTTCTATGAAGAGCTGAAAATAGAGTTCAGGCTCCTTTCTCCATTACAGCTAGAGTTAAAATTGCAAAATGAATAAATTCCCCTTTTCAAGTGTCCTGTCTTAGGGACGGAAAAAATACTTGCAGGAATATTTTTCAAAAATAATATAATTTAGATTATTTTTTTTATCAAGGAAGCTACGAACCCTTTGGAACATCAGAACAACGCACCACAATTACTGCAAAATGGCTCTTCATCTGTTTAATCAGAAAGATTTTTCTCGTTGAAACTAGCTTGTTTTCGTGCTCTTGCTGTCAACCCCTACTTTGCATTCCAGCAGCTGCCAGGGAATTGACAGACCCATCACCGCAGCATCTGTGCCATCCTCCTTCTTTGTCCTGCTATTACTACCAAGGCTCGCATTTGCACTGACTCTCACAAAGTCCGTTGTCATAGATTCCCTGTTGGCTTTCTTTTTCCGTGCTCTCTTTGTGCAATAATTCTCCAGACTGCAATCTGATTAACATTCATGAAGCCCAGCAGGAATCATGGCTCACGCCAAATATCTAATGGTTCTTCCATGAGAGAATATAATTGATCCTTGGTTTGGCATTCAATGCTTCACCACACCTCTGACTCAGCTTTCGACCAGCCCTTTCAACTTTATATTTTGGGGGTAGATCTGTGATGCCCTAGGGACAGTATATCTTTCTCTATATCTAAACCCTACCTGAGTTGAAAAAATGTCTTTGATATAGCTTTTGTCTACCTCAGCAAAAAATCAATCTCTTCTATCTCTTGACTCCGATAGAATATGTTCCATAAAAGATTATCACATCTTTGTCTCATACAAAGAGGTCAATGATCAAACAGGAGTTGGGACTTTCTTAAGTCCATGATGAGATAACAATCTTTAAAGCTAGACTATACAGATAGAGAGCAGGGTTTTTCTAAATTCCAACAACCCCATAGGCATATCAAGAACTAAATATGAAGCACAACTTCATCAAAATTAAAAACTTTTATGCTTCAAAGAACACTATTTTAAAAAGTGAAAAACAACTCTTGAATTGGGAGAAAATATTTGCAAATCATATATCTGATAAGGGACTTAGAATATATAAAGAACTTACAACTCAACAATAAAAGGGCAACCTAATTTAAAAATGATCAAAGTCTTTGTATAGAATTTCTCCAAAGAAGATATATCAATGGCCAGTAAGCACATGAAAAGTTGGTCAACATCATTAGCCTGTATGGAAATGCAAATTGAAACCACAATGAGATACCACTTCATACACAGTAGGATAGCTATTAAGCAAAAAGACATATAATAAGAACTGTTGGCAAGAATGTGAAGAATTGAAAATCTATATACTGCTGATTGCACTGTGCAGTGGTGCACCCTCCTTGGAAAAGTCTGGCAGTTCCTTCAAAGGTTAAACACAGACTTACCATGTAACCCAACAATATCACTCCTAGGTATATACTCAAGAAGATTGAAAACCAATTTCTACTCTACAATTCATAATACACAAAAGTCCGCGGCAGAGTTATTCATAATAACCAAATACTGGGAAGATTCCATGTCTCCACTAACTAAAGAACAAATGAACTAAAGTGGTACATCCATAAAATGGAATATTATTCAGGAACAAAAAGGAATGAAATATTGATACATGTTACAATGTGGAAGAACCTTGAAAATGTTATACAAAGGTAAAGAAGCCAGATACAAAGGCCACATATTATATAATTCCATTTCTGTACAATCCCCAGAGTGGGCAAATTTATAAAAACAAAGAAAATCTAGGGCTATCAGGGCTGAGGGAAAGAGGGGAATGAGGAACTGCTAGTAGCTATGGTATTTCTTCTGGGGGTGATGAGTTTTCTGAACTTAGATGGTGGTGATAGTTGCACAACTCTGTGAATATATTTATAATCGTTGAACTGTATACTTCAAAAGACTGAATTTTATAGTGTGTGAATTCTATCTCAATAAAACTTTTATTTAAAAATGCTACTGGGAACAAAGTGTGACTTTTAAAAATCAATCTTGGAGGGCTTTGACTACTGAGTTTTATTAAAATAGTAAGATAGAACAAATAAAAGAAATAACATCAGAGCAGTATTCATATAATATGGAGAGAAAATAAAGTTTAAATAATAAGCAGGAGTCAGAGAAAAAAAGAAAAAATGAGGGTAAGGGGAAGATGAAGGCTGGGTTTCTCAGTAACCCTAAGGCACCACGCTCATGCAAAATGATGGACATTCTGATTGAAAACCCAAATAACCTGAGAAAAAATCTGAGACTTTAGGACTGATCTTCCTCTTTGCTGCCATATCCCACAAGGCACTTCCTCTACTTCAAATGTCTTGACCTTTTGAATTGACCTTAGAGACCTATATACTTAGGTTTTTCTACTTTCTGGACTTCCCGTATGAACCTCACTCTAACTGCAGAATTTCCTCTACTTTCTAAGATGTATCTGAGTTCCTGAGTTTTTGCACAGCTTTTGCCCTGTCAAAACCCAGACCTCGACAAAGAAATAAGGCACATAGAACAGAGGAAGAATATGAAAAGGAAAATTAAAGTACCCAAAAGGGCCTCTCACATGGGACGTCAGCAGTTTATAAGCTACGATGTTTGCATATTAAGCCATTCCATTATATTCTTTGATCCTCAGCAAGGGATCTAGGGGGAGTCTTTGAAAGGACACTAGAAAAAGACCATCAGAAAGAAGATTTATGGTCCTAGGGGGACAGTCAGCAGTTCCAGAAGCTGGCTGTCTCTCTCTGCTCTCTCAAACTACAATACAGAATAAACAGCCCCTCGAGTCATGAGATGAGGACACAAATGGGGTCATTGGTTCCAAGGCGAGGAGCATTCTGATATTCACCAGGAGGCCAGTGCAACCAAAATCATCAGCAAAACCTGAAAAAAATATATGAAAAACTAATTCATTGACCCAGTAGCCAAAATTATCATAATGGTAGAATGAGCGACGCAATCAACTCTCCTGCTACCCCAGATCCTTTGATATAATATATGTGCACATATATAGATGTATACATTATGAATATGTAGAGGAAGTCTAGAATAATACTGAGGCATAAGAAGGTACTACCACCAACCCAACACTAATGACTAATTCTTTAAAGATAGAAACGATAAAGAGAAAAGGTCATAAGATTCCATACCCAGAGGCACCAAAGGAGAGGGAAGCCATGATAGCAGCAACGATTTGGGGTACTCCCAGTTGACTTGGTTAACAAAGGAAATAGGTCGAGGCCTTGAGACAATTGACACTGTAAATAAATGGATAACTATATTCAGAGCACCTGGGTCTGTTGGGTGAACACCTGGAGATCACCACTGCATAAGTCTAACGCACTGAGGATGGATACTGGAGCTGGCCTAGAAGGGGGTCAATGTCTACTGATAACTGGGGATCTCCAAGAGGCAGGATTTTCAGTCTCATTTACTGCTATTCTTCACAATAGCCTTAGTTCTATTACTGAGTTACTCACAGTTTCCCTAAATATGCTACGTCTCTTAGGCCACCACATCTGTGCCTTTTACCTAGCATGTCATCCCACCCTAAGACATCCAGTCAAATATTGCTCATTAAATAAATGGATACATGTAAAGTGCTCGTAACCGTGCCTAGTACATAAAAAGTGCTGAAGGACTCTTTACTGTTTTTCTATTATTAATAATTGTTATTATTACCTCCCAGTGAAGTCTCATTTCAGGAATTACGTCAGAAAATTGTTTCTTTACCTAACTTCTTCAAAGTGGGATTAGGACCATATAAAACACTTATTTTCTTTTCCTGGGGAATAGGGTTTGTATTGAGCTCCCTCTATATTTTTATTGTGAGGGGAAGGACTTTTAAGTTTTTATCTTCCATATATTCATCATCTAACTCACATACTAGCACATAATAGGCATTCAACATTTTTACTGACTGAGTGAACAAATATAACTATAAAAGTGACTGCATTCTTCAGATAAGGTGTATGCCTGCTGATAGATCATTGAACATTAATTATTGTACCCCAGTGGCTGAAAATTGGCATCTGTGTGTGCTGCATTACTTTTGACATAGGGCAAAATGTTTTATGTCTTTGAATTATGTGGCTCAGTGAACTACCCTGAATAAGACAAAGGCCATCATTTTGCCAAATCTTCATTGCATGTCACATTTCTGTGATCGTAGCTTTTGAGAGGAATAATTAGAAACTTCATCCAGAGAGCCTCCCTTTTTTTTTTTTTTTTTTTTTTGTTAGTCAAGGCAGAGTTGAAGGATATGATTTTGAAAGCATTGGCTTTTTATCAATCAGTGGCTACAAAGAATGTAATAGTTAATATTATATGTCAACTTGGCTAGGCCGCAATACCTAGATATTTGGCCCGATATTTTTCCAGATGTTTCTGTGAAGGTATTTTTAGATGAAATTTGCATTTAAGTCAGTAGACTTTTAATGAAGCAAGTTACCCTTCATAATGTAGGTGGGCCTCATTCAATCAGTTGAAGGTCTTAATATGAAAAAAGATTGACCTTTCCATAGGAAGAGGAATTCTGGAGAAATCTAACACAGTGGAAATGGATTTAATGGCCACAGGTGACTAAGCAATGTCAGAGGCTAAAGTTTCAATCTTGTCTAGGGCCATGCCACCCTGGACTCACACAATCTCGTCTGATCTCGGAAGCTAAGCAGGGTTGGACCTGGTTAGTACTTGGATGGGAGACCACCTAGGAATACCAGGTGCTATAGGCTTAAAAAAAAAAGTTTCAATTTTTATCTGCTAGCAAATGAGTAGGGGCTTCTCCCTGGTCAAATTACTAAAGGAGACGAAGTTTGTCCGCAATCCCGTCCTTCTCACTTTCATATCCTCTTCCAACCTATACCATCATCTTCATCCTCCTACACAAAAGGACATGTATCCTTATGTTCTCGGAGCACCCCATCAAGAGACCACGCAGAAATATAAAATGCCATGGGGCTGCCTTACTCCTATGGAGTAGGTAGCAGCTTAGACAGAAACTACCAAGCTCATTTCCTAGGCATTACTATGTGTTTAAGAACCCATTCTGGGAATATTTACTCCATTTTCCTTAGCACTGTGACAAAAAACTTACCCGAAGTCATCATTCATGGGATTTCAGCCTTTGTGTAAAGTTAAGGGGGTATTTTGAAAATATCATTGGCTTTGGCACCCCTCAAGTCATGCCAATGATGTGGTTAGTTGTGTTGAGCCTGAGAATATGCAGCCCTACATCACAAGGAAGCTGTTTATAAGGAAACAGCATGAACAAAAATGCATCTTACTGATTGCTGGGTCTCCTTGGGCACCTTTACCTTTTTGCTGTGGCTGCTCTTGACACAACGCTCCATGTCGTAAGGGGCCTTGTGGAAAACCACAGCACCACTTCCTCTTTTCTACGTGGGATCTTTGTCCTCTATTTCTTCCCAGTTGCCATTCAGCTAACAGAGGCTTTGAATAATGGTGTGAGGTGAGAGATCTCTGCAGCAGGGAGGGGTTTTAAGGCAGTGCAGCATTAACAAATCTCTGTAATATTGGTCAACTTTAGGAAAATTGTGGTGTAAGTTTGTGATATCGTGTTACTATCAAATTTGGATAAACATAAGGGAATATATGCTATAAAAAAGGCATAATTAATCATGTATTTTCAATTTTTAAAATTAAAATAAGGCATATGCTCATGATAGGATTTGATATATTTCTCTTCAGTGGTTATAAAAACAACATTAGGCTTTGTTACCTGTTCAATTATGCTATTTCAACTGGTGGAGGTCAACTGTAAAGGTCTCAGGCATGCAAGACTCTTCAATACCTGTCAAACCCCAGCTGCTGTTAGCCATGCTCTAAATTCTAATATTCTCAACTTTGATATGACTCCTGGTCAGGAGCAGCTATGGTCAAATAATCCTAAATCATTCATCAATGATCAACCACAATCACTGGTTAAATATATCTTTGTGTATAACACTGGAATTAGCACTATATGAAGTAAATTTGAGAAACATGACTCCTTCCATAGAGGAAATATAATCTAAGACATGCTATTATGTCATTTAGGCATATGCATACATGGATAATGTACTAGATACTGGTTGTTTGCCTCACTAACATCAATTCCACCTTATTTCATAAACATCTCTGTTCACTGGGCAGAGGTCTATTCTTCTCCTACTCATAATTTATTTGGTCTTGGTCTGGGTCTTCTATCAGCTTTAGAGACATACCATGTGACTCAGAGTGAAGAAAATCAATATATCGAGAGGATAGAATGTGGTCACCAAAGCTGACATCAACTTACTACTCAAGAGAAGAGCCTGTATGAGACTGAAATCAACACATAGAAAGCTGAATGTGGAGATGGAGAAAAGAGAACTCTAATCCTGAAAACATTACTTGGGTCTTTAGTAACTTTATTCTAATTGATTGAATATGGCAGAAGTAATGCTATTTCACCTTTGAGGTCAGGTTATAGAAAGTATATGTTTCCTTTAGCTTATGCTCCCTTAGATCACTAGGTCTGGGGGAAAACAGTACCATCTCTGAGGACATGCAAATAGTCCTATGGAGAGACCCATGTGGGGTGAAACTGAGGTCTCATTAGCTCCACCTTGCCTGGTGCATTACCTTGAGACCTTGGAAGCAGAACATGTAGTCATAGTCAAAATTTCAGATGACTGCAACTGAAGTCCATATTTTGACTTCAATCTCATGAGATACCCTGAAGTAAAACAACTTAGACAAGTCACTCCCAAATTTATGACCTGCAGAAACTCTCAAAATAATAATAAGTGCTTATTTTAACTCATTATGTTATATGGAGTAGTTTGCTTTGTTTTGTTATGTTTTATTTTTAACAAGATAGATTACTACACTTACACCAAAAGATTCCTGACTAATATAGTTAATAAAACCAAACAAAATACACAAAGTTATCCTTTCTTCCAAATCAGATTACTAATTTCTCTGACTCTGTCCCCATTTCACTTTGTATAACCAGCAACTGCAGCTCCAAAGACATAAGATGTGAAAAATTTTCCAGGTAGCTACTTGCAAAAAAATTTCAGATAAAATATTTAAATGCAAAATGTGAAACTATAAAAAGAAATAAGTAATGTCGAAGAAGGAGCTTTTAAATGTGTCCAGTAACCCATGATTCCATATTAAAAATGATAAGCAAAATAAAATTCTCATATTAAGGTCAAAAGACAATAGGAAAATATGCACAATCTTAGACAATGAAAAGATCAATATTCCTAATTTTAAAACATTTCTGTTAAAACAAAAATGGGCACTTAACAAAAGAAAATGAACTAAATAGCTAATAAGCATATGAAAAAGCCTCCACTATCATTAATAATCAAGGGAAAACATTTTTAAAATAAGATGTCTTTTTATGATTTAAACTGATGAAAAGTTGGCAGTTCTTAACCATCAGCAAAGGTTTGAGGAACTAGCTATTGCTATCCTATTAAGGATCTCATGAATCAGTAAATCATTTTTCTATTTTTTTCCTCAATCTAATTTAAATTGAATTTCTGTCACTTGCAATACAGTTAAGTATAAAACTCTTTAGGTAAGATTTTTATTCTACCTTCTTATAACTTTTTAAAAATAGTTTTGTTTATCAAAATGAAAAATATTATCTCTGTATATATAAAAATATTCAATCCAAATATTTTAAATCTGTCTTAAAAAGAGACTAGAAAAAAAACTAATTTCACTTTGCATCGTTCTCAGTTACTATGTCCTCCCTCTCTCTGCTCCTGCTTGCTTTAAGAGTCATCTGACAGCTCAATTTCATCTGGTGTGTGATGAATTTAAAAAAAAAGAGAACTCTAAACATACCTTTCATAAAGCAAGCCCAAAATAAAAAAAACTAAATTTATACATGAGCATCAAATCAAAGGGTATTTTATTTTAACAAATAGATGTCTTTCTTTAAAAAAAAAAAAGGTTTCTTATATAATTTATTTAGATAACAATTTCTTCTAGTGATCCTCTTACGTAATTCAATTTATAAGTAACTTTCCAGAGACATCTATATATTTCTGGCTAGGTAGTGATCACATGATACAGGAATTCAATCTCATACTTGACTATTCAAACTCTCATGGAAGAACAGAAGCAAGACCCAAAATAAAGCCAAATGGGTAGGGCAAGCTTTCAGATATCCTCTGAGTAAATGAATCTTTTTAGCAATGCTTGGCATTCTTACTACCTTTAGATGATTTATTTTATCCTTGAGTTGGTATAGTTTCTGTCTTGTGGGGAGCAATTTTTTTTAATGTTTGTGTGTCATTGCAATAAAAAAAAACCTTTACAGAAAGCATGTGTTAAAGCAAACAGTCTGATTGTATTGCTTGCTTGATTGAGTTCTCTATAAGAGTCGTAAATGCAGACATCTCAAGGGCTAGAAAAACATCAACTTAGAGACTGCACTAAATTGTGGAAAATTTTGAATTTCTGCTGGGGTTGTATAAATTCTCTAAACACTGTACTAAGACATAAGGTTACCTGTTCTCCTGGACTATTAGCTGATTAAGAAATATTAAGAAATAGCTTAATATTTCTATGAGGCACTTTGGGGGTGCAACTGTGAATAATAAAAAAGTTATGGAAAAGCACAAATAGAAAACATATTCTAAACAAAGAAAGGGCTTTTCTTAGTGAGGCATAAGCAACACTACAGCGTGTTATTTCTGTTTACATAAGGAATAGGTGACTATAGTTTAAGTTATTGGCCCAGTGGAGCATAGAACTATAGTTTTCTCCCAAAGGCCTGAGGATAATGACAGATGGAAAATAGAATCTCAGCTATGGTATTTGCCAATGATTTCCACTTGAAGCCATATGGATCTTAGTATATAATAAAAATAATAATGGAGACTTCAATTAGAGAAGACAACTGAAACAACTAAAGAGATAAGGATATACATTGGTCATTACTTGAAAAGCCCAACAGTAGAACTTCATGCATGCCTGGCTGAATTTAGGAGTTCAAGCCATGGCGAAGGGAAGCGATTTTTCTCTCTTTGAGATTAATTTTATGTGTCAACTTGACTGGTTCCCAGGGTTCCCAGATAGTTGGTCAAACATTATTTTGGATGTGTTTGTGAGGTTATTCTTGAATGAGATTAACATTTGGATTGGTAGACCAAGTGAAGCAGATTGCTATTAAAGGTGGGCCACATCTAAATAATTGAAGGCCCAAATAGAACATAAAAGATGACCCTGTCAGGAGTAAGAGGGAACTCTTCCTGCCTAACTGTTTGAGCTGTTTCATCAGTTTTTTCTTACTTTTGGACTCAAACTGAAAAATAGGCTCTTCTTGGTTATTAAGCCTGCCAGCTTTCAGGCTAGATCTTATACCATTGACTCTCTCAGTTTTCAAGTATACACCACAAGCTCTCTTGAGGCTTCAGCTTGCTGACTGCAGATTTGCAACTTCTCAGCCTCCATAATTGCCAAATTTCATATAACAAATATTTATATAGATAGACATAGATATATAGAATCTGTTTACCTCTCCAATTAGTTGTTTCTCTAGAGAACCCTGAAAAATCTCTCTCTCTCTCTCTCTCCCCTCCACACCCCTCCATGTATTGGCACCCATTCATGGCAAAAGTACTGCTAGTAGTGAGTACAGACTTCATATTTTCAGGTTCAAACACAATAGACAAAAATTTAAACAAAACAAAACAAAACTAACTAACAAAATCACCATTGTATTTTATTCACTCTGATTCATACATAGCATAGACCTGAACTAAGCAGCTTGAGCAGGAGAAAGGGATGCTCTCATTGACTGGGACTGAGTCACATGCCCATCTCTTGAAGCAAATGTGGAGTTAGATTCATCCAGAAGATAGAATGGTGGTTTTATAGGTTGCACGTGCCTCCCTCCCATCCGAAAAAGATATGTTGAAATCCTAACCTCCCATACCTTAGAATGTGAACTTATCTGGAAATAAGGTCATTGTAGATATAATTAATTAAGATGAGGTCATACTGAAGCAGGGTGAGTTCTTAATCCTACATGGCTGGTATCCTTATAAGACAATGTGAAGAAAAAGGGAGAAAGCATCACATGATGATGGAGGTAGAGACTGGAATGATGCGGCTTTAAGAACACCAGAGAAGGCCAGTAAATCACCAGAAGCCAGGAAAAGGCAAACAAGGATTCTCCCCTCAGGTTTCAGAGGTAGAATGGCCCTGCTGACACATTGATTTTGGAATTCTAGCCTCCAGAACTGTGAGACAATGCATTTCTGTTGTCTAAACCACCAGTTTGTGGTACTTCATTATGGTCACCCTAGAAAACTAATATAGTTGGAGAGGCCATTTATTAAAGGAATAGAAAGGTATGGTTACCAGAATAAGAATGGAAGTTAAGGGAGGAGGGACATAAAAACAAATATCTTGGTATATGCTTTGCAAATCATTTTCATTATTTTTAAAAGAAAACAAATATTATATATATTTTATATATATATAATTTTATATGTATATAAAAATCATCAGACTAAAACACAAATATTTGTGTTTCAATCAATTCTTTCAATTTAGTTGTTTTTACATAGGCAGAAATTGCTTGCTGATTATGTGCTTTTTCTCACTTAAATGAGAAAGAAAATTATTATCTAGAACCAAATATTTCCAAACATGATGTTATAGAATGTGTAGGAAATACTGAAAGAATTTTTTGTGTACGATAATTTCATTTTTTGGCATGCTATGTAGATAGAATGATCAGGGCCCATTCAATGATTTAAAATTGTCATCCTTGCTGAGTATGTCTGCTAGACGCAGTATGAATGGAGTTAACACATAGTGGAAAGATGTACATTTAAGCAAACAATAGAGCAAGTGACATGAAAATACTACTGATGTAATTGAATGAATGTGAAATCCATTTGTCAAGTACTCAATAAGGTAAGCACTCAGGATATCTAACAATTTACTTGGATGATGGTATGCATTTTCTAATTTATTGGATGCTTGCTTCTTTCGTAAAGGTAAATTATATGTCATTAATCTTTCTAGGACATTGTTGTCCTAGAGTTAATTTAGTGATGATTTTTTTCAGATAATATACCTGCTGTAGAAGTAGTACCTAATCAATACAGGAAAGTAATCAGGTGAGGAGTAGAATATACTCCTTTTTTCTTTTACAATTAGTGGGATATACTGAAGTTTTGGAATAAACAGCAAGATTAAAACAAAAACAGATACAACTTGATGATCAGATGCCCCTGACTAGATTCCTTCCACATTGGAGGTTCCTTTATTTTCTTAGCTGTTTCATCTCTTAGTACCCTGACCTCCAGCCAACTTCTGGTCCTCTACTGTCACAATTTCTTTCTTATTCTTTTCTTCTTATTTTAGAGCAACCCCCAGGGAATTATATTCCTGTTATTTTATTATGCACAACAAATTTTGCATTCCATGTATTGTAATACTTCTTATCCCTTCTAGCCCTGGGATTAACATTTACATAAGCAAAAGAATCATTAAAGTGATCCCCAAGAGATCTTTCTTTAAGAGAAATGCTGCCTTCTTTTTATCAATAGGCTCTAATTACAAGCATCTTTTAAATTTTCTGTTTTTCACTGCTTCTAGTAAGGCCAAGTAAGCTTCTACCTAGAGTGTACTCCCACGGGAAAACAACTACAAACTCTGGGGGAAAAAAACAAAGCAAAGTACATGGAAGCACTGGAGAATTAACGTAAACATATCCTGGAGAAGAGCTGACACTTTTTTAGGGGATGGGGGGCGGGGTGGAATCCCAGAAAGAAGAGAGACACAGAGGTGGGGCTGCAAATTCTGTGCATGGACTGTTCCAAAGATCTCACTGACACATAAATAATGTATATATGGGGAAGACTCCAAGAAAACCAGAAGGAAAGAACTGAACTGAAATTTGAATTAGCATCCAAAGGACAGTCTTTGCAGGTGAAATCTAACAAAGTTTACTGCCTATAAAAATAAAATAAACAAAACTGTCAACTCATTTTGGAGGAACATAAAATCCAGAGCTTCTACAACATAACTTGATTAATGTAGGAGATACAATCCGAAACTACATGACATAAGAAGATGCCAGAAAATGTGAATAGAGACTGACCCCAAGATTACTGACTCAGATATTGGAAGCAGCTGACAAGTGTTTTAGGCATCTCTCAAAACTATGCTCAACAAAGTAAAGGGAAATATGCTCATTGTGAATGGAAAGAGAAATGAAAATAGAAATTCATAAAAAGACCACGTGGAAACTCTAGAATTGAAGAATACAATATTAGAACTTTTGAAATCATTGGATTTAACTGCAGAATGGAAACTCAACATTAGTAGGTACCATTTCCTCCCAAATAGGCCTATAGATTGAATGCACTTCTAATCAGAATACCAGCAAGCATTTTTGTTGTTGTTGTTGTAGAAATTAGAATCTACTTCTGAAATTTATACAGAAAGGTAGAGGATCTAGAAGAATGAAGCAGACATTGTGAAATAGAAGAGCAAAGGTATAGAACTTACTATAAAGACATAGTAATCAGGACAGTATGGTATTGGTAGAAGAATAGTCATAAAAATCAATGGAACAGAACAGAAAATTCAGAAAGAAACATACTTATTTGATCAATTAAATTTCAGCAAAATATCAGGAAAATTCAATGGAAGAAGGAGGGGAAAGAATAGTCTTTTCAGAATAAGTGCTGAAAAACTAGATATTCATATAGAGAACATGAATCATTATCCTTACTTTGTACCACACACAAAAATTAACTCAAAAGAGACCATAGACATTAACAAAAGTAGCACAAATTAACCAAGAGAAATAAGAAATATGTTCACAAAAATATTTGTATAGAAATTGTTCATAGAAATTATATTAATTGTAGCCCAAACTAAAAAAAGTTGAGGAATCCATCAAGAGGAGAATGAATTAAAAAAATTGTGGTAAACTCATACATGGTCATAAAATGGAATACCACTCAGCAAAATGAATGCTAACTACACAGCAACATAGATGGATCTTGAAACCATCATGCTGAGGAAAACAAGCCTTACATGAAAAAGAACATCTCATATAATTTCATGTATATGAAGTTCTAAACATGAAAATATAATCTAGGGTAGAAAAATCAGTTCTGGATTGTCTCTGGATTGATGATAATGTTTAAAAATCTTGATGGGGTTTGGATTACACAAACATATGTGTTTGTCAGATCTCAGGAAATATATCCTTAAGATTTGTTCATTTCATTATATGTAAACATATCAAAAGAAAACTATGTATCAATATTAAATTCTGATTAATGATAAGCATGTTGAAGTATTTATGTAGAAGTGTCTGATGTCTGCTATTCCTTTAGAATTGTATCAAGAAATCTCATCTAGAATGCAAAAATGTATGGATTAATTATTGCAGAGGAGGTTAATTAGGTAAATAGGTGATAAACATGTGCAAGAAAATGTTAATGGTAAAATCTAAGTTGTGGTAATATGGGCATTCGCTGCTGTGATATTGCGATTTATAAGAAATATATATTTGGCCATTCATGATGATCAAAATACATTTCTCACATATGTTTGGTCTTAATTCATGGCTCACAGCTCCTCAAACCCTTGGGATTTCCCAATGGGAGCATCTTTTGCTATATTTGGTCCCTTGTCCACAGTTCCTGAAATTGCTTCAGAGCCATAAAGGCAAAATACATGTCTTGTCATTCATAACAAGGCCCTTTCCTTCACAACTAGATTTATGTTAACGAGGTGACTTCTGGAAAGCACCTAAGGGTGGAGCTGGTTGCCAGTAGAACCAACCATAAATAGAGGATTAGGACTTTTAGTCCCACCTCCTAGTTTCCTGGGAGGGAAGAGGGGCTAGAGGTGGAATCAATCGCCAATAGCCAATGATTAAATCAATCACGCCTAGGTGATGGGGGACGGGGTTGGGAGGGCTTCCGAGTTGGGAAACCAGAACCCTTCCACAAGTCACCGTGCTGGACCTCCAACTTGGTGAGGACAGAAGCTCCTTTCTTCAGGGCCTTGCCTTGGTTATCTCTTCATCTGGCTGTTGATTCATATCCTTTAATATCCTTTGTAATAAACTGATCAATCTAGTGAGTAAACATGTTTCCATGAGCTGCTGTAGCAAATTAACTGAACTCAAGCTGGGGGTTGTACAAACCTCAGATTTAGAGCCAGTTGGTCAGAAGTGCAGGTAACAACCTGGACTTGTGATTGGTTTCTGAAGTCCAAGGAGAAGGTGTTGGGAACTTTCAATCTGTAGCTGGTCAGTCAGAAGCACAAGTTACAATCTAGATTTGCGATTGGCATCGGAAGTAAAGTTTAGTCTCGTGGGACTGAGCCCGAAACCCATGGGATCTGATGCTATTTTTGGTAGATAATGTTGGAACTGAGTCAAATCGTAGCACATCCAGCTGGTGTTTAAGCATTGCTTGTTTGGATGTGTGGGGAACTCTCTCACCCACACTGGAATTGGTTCTAGAAACTTTCAACTGCAAACTTTGTTCAACTTTGCTTTATGTATGAAAAATTTTTGTGGAAAAAAAAGTTCATTTTCCTAGCTTATTCCTAGGTGAGGTAGTCCATGTTTTGTCTTACACTTTATTTTTGGTGGTGGTGATAGCAGAGGTGTTGAATAGAATGTCAAAACAAAATGAATATATTTTACAGGTGAGAAAACTTGACCAGAGAGACAAAGTAAGCTGTCTATAGTCATGGATGGTCACTTGTGAGTCAGAACTTGACTCAATTCTCCTGACCTGTAGGTATTTGGGGGTTTCATTGCACCAGCCTGGGGTGAGCAGGTATCATAACAATGACTAAATCAAAGCTAGATGCTGAAGTACCTTAAGGGAGCAATTGGAAATTGTTATCTGTGATACAAGGCACATTGCCTGTGACACATATCCCTGCCATTACTAGCATTGACATGTTTTCAGTCCTGTGGACAAACATAATTATGGAAATATAGTTTTATTTTCTAAATAATGTTATCAATAATAGCTTATACCAGTGCTTCTCAAACAATCGATGGTGATAGATCAGGTGTTTGTTTTTTTTTTAATTCATCATAGGCCAATATTTTTTAAAATACAGTAACAACGAGTTGCTGAATAATAAATGCTAATAAAAACCCCACAAACAATAAGTCCCATTTCTTAGCTTCAACAGACACTGTTAAATTTCTATAGAAGTTTCTGAAGGCTTACTCTTAATTTCTATTCATATCTCCTCACAGATAAGTAATAAACAGTTTTTGGACTAGCCATGGTGTGCAAATTGAGCCACAGGTTGGTGTTGAATTGGCCTCCTCTTTTTCTTTTATGACTTAGAAAGCTAATCTTGAAGTCCTAATTTTGTCCTCACATTAGCAACAGCTACTGACTACAGTATTTATTACTGCAGGCAGGTAACTACCACCACAATGACTGAAAATCCGCCTACTGGTTGAATGGTGGACCCCCTAAAACACACGTCCACCTGGAACCTGTAAATGTGACCTTATTTAGGAAAAAGGGGTCTTTGCAGATGTAATTAATTTAAGGTTCTCTAAATGAGATCGTCCAGGATAACCTGAGTGGACCCTAAATCCGATGACAAGTGCCTTATAAATAAAGAAGACATACTCAGAAACCCAGGGAAGAAAGTGATATGAAGATGGAGGCAGAGATTTGAGTGATGTGTCTATAAATCAAGGAATGCCAAGGATTGCTGGCAGCCACCAGGAGTGAAGAGAAAGGCACAGAGCATTTTTTCTCTCAGAACCTACAGAAGGAGGTTCCTTGATTTTGGATTCTAGCCTCCAGAACTATGACAGAGTAAATCTCTATTACTTTAAGCTACCCAGTTTGTGGCAATTTGTTAGAGAAGCCTGAGTATACTAGTGTACCATGCTATGAAGAATTGGTCAATCTGGACTAGATCTGGAAACTCTCTTTACTGGTACCTGGATGGAACAGATTTCCTAGAAAACTCAAGACAGAGGGAGCAGATTTTACTCTAAGCTTTCAGTTTCCAAGAGGAAAAACCATAGTAAAATAAAATAGTACGCCAATAAGAAATGGTTAGTCCTGAATACCTATTTAAAATTATACCCCCAATACTATCAATCCCCTTCACATTAACATGTTTTTCCTATAGTATTTATTCCTTGATTACTACTTGTCAAGTTTATGAATGCATTATATTTACTGTATTCTGTCTATATACTACAACTAGAAGAGAAGATTCATGAGGGCAGAGATTTTTGTGTTTTGTTCATTGTATTCCTAACATGCAGATCACTGCTTGTATATAGCAGGCACACAATAAATACATGTTGAATAAATGGCAAAATGCAGTTTTACTATATACCATTCATAAAACAGTCAATGAAGCAAGAGGCCTATCATTAGGAAAAATTCAAATGATCTAATTATAATGAAGGAAAAATTTTTTTCTTTCATATTCTGTATTAAGGAGAAGGACATTCAAATTAGGAGAAACAGACAAATATCATTAGAAAAGTGAAGCCTTGGGATGGGTGAGTATTTGATAAGAGAATTCCTCATGGTTTAAATTAATTTTAATTGCTAGGCTCAGGAGAAATACCCTTTACTCAATTGATTTCCATTTTGGTATATAGAAATAACTTGCAGATGTAATTATAGAACCACCAGCTTACACTTATTTGGAAAAGTGATAAAAATTAGGAGGCTAAATAAAAAAAATGTTTTAATTTCTAAAAGAAGGCAAAGTATCTTCAAGAAATTTTATACTAGCGTTGCAAACTTGATTGTCTTTAGGAGTTGGGAAAGTGATACAAATGAATGAAGCAGGCCGGTTTTTTTTTCTTTTCTTTTTAACAGCAGCAAATATTTAAATTAGGTAACATTCTAAGCATTCTACGTGGACTAATTTAATCCTCATTAAAAACCATTTTAGAAATGTGCTATTATCATCAATATGGTAGATGACCATATTTCTACTTTTAGAAGAGAAAACAGGAAGGTTAAGTAATTTGTACAGGACAACACAGGTAAAAAGTGACAAAATTTTCAAGATTCACATGAAGACTTTCTGACGCCAGAGCGTGTGCTCTTACCCACTGGTCCAGTGCTTCTCAAATGGAGCACGCATCAGAATCACCAAGAGAGCTTGTTAAAACAAAGATTTCTGGTCCCCATTACTGGAGTTTCTGGTTCAGTAGGTCTGGGGTAGAACCTAAGAATTTGCATTTCTAACAAGTTCCCAGGTGATGTTTTATGCTGTTCTGGTCCTGGAACAACAAACACTTAGAGAACTGCTGTGCTGTGCTATACAAACCAGCGACCAACTAAAGAAAGGATTATACTCCTTTGTCAATTATATCCTAGCAAATTTCTCTTAAGACAAAATAATTATGTCTTATTTTTTATTTCCATTTTTAAGTGAATGTCAGTTATTAAGTTTACTGTAGTTAAATTTATTAATTTTAGGCTTTATGATTTGTACTTTTGGTTTACAGTCAAGAGATTTTTCCCCACCCTAAAGCCACAAAGTCATTTTCTATATTATTTACAAAAATATTATAGTTTTGACATTCACTGTTAAATCTTTAAGTGAGCAAATAACATATTTTACTTATGAGACGAAGTACAGGTCCAATTTCATTTTTTTCTGTACATACAATCATCACAGTATTTATTGAAATCCTGCCATTTCTAACCAATTTTTATTAACAATAGCTCCCTCATAAATAAATTTTTTATACATGTGTGAATTTTATTCTGGATTTTTTATTATGATTCGTCTGTCTACCTCTCTTTTATGGTTCAATAAAAATTATATTGATCTCTGGAAAGTCGAGTCCCCTATATTGTTCTTCTAGAACGTCTTAACCATCCTTGATCTTTTATTTTTTCATGTAAATTTTTAAATCAGTTTGTCAAAATTTACATCCACACACACATAATTCCTGTTCGGGGAGTATCTTTCTAAGCATTTTTTATCAACAACTTGGATTAAATCATGTAATACCATTAAAAGTCAATAAAAATGGCCCAGTGCTAGAAAACAGAAAAAAAATTTTAATTTTGAAAATAATGTCTGTATAGGTTTCATTGAAGTCTAGTAGTATCTATCTGGTTAGGAGTTCTAGGTAGATGGGAAATTGAAAATTTTAGAAAGTTTGTAGTTATAAGAAAACAAAGGCAAGAACCCATTGAAATTTACTATACTTTAGCATAGTAAAATATACTACATTTAAAAATAATAGGCAACAAGACTTAGTGCTATACCTTTATATATCTTCTTCAAATTCTCTAGATACAAATATGATGTATAAGTATATATTATGTATCCTTAACTTGAAAAGTTGGAGACAATTAAATGGGTTAAAGAGGCACATGTTAAATAAAAAAGAGGAAAGAACTATGACATAGAAGTACTAAAAGAAACAGGACATGTTTTGTTTGTTTTGTTCTGTTATTTAAATAATCTTTGAGTGCAGAATCTTTTTCTGTATAACATAAAACTCAAAATCCAAAAAATAAAAGTGATAAATTCAATTACATGAAAAATTAAATTCCTGCAAGATAACATCCATCATAAACAAGGTATAAAAATCAAATAATAAATTGGGAAACACTTGTAGTCCATGTTACAGACTAACCATTAATTCTCTAATATATGTAATAGATAAAAATCTCCTGCAAATCCATAAGAAAAAGACCAATTTACTAATCCAATATAAAAACAGAAAATGATACGAACAGGCGTATGACAAAAGAAGAATGCGTTTTTTAAAAACATGAAAAGAATCCTATTGTAGATAATAATAAAAGAAATGTAAACTTGAGCCATACTAAGCCTATATTTTTCCCCACCAAATTATCAAAAACCAAAAATGTGATAATGTCCTCATGGTGTGGTATTAGCAAATGGGCACTGTCATTCATCAGTGTAAGTATAAATTACTGTAACCTCTATGGAAGGCTAGTAACCATGTCTAGTTGAAGAGAAGGGATTCTTGTGACTCCTTGGTATCCTTCACAGCAATCTGCCTCCCCTGGCTTTTTCTTTTTCTTTTTTTTCCTTCCCTTTCTGGTAGGTTAGCAATAATCTAGTTCACCAGGATGGAGTTAGATCATTGGGTTAGCACCAGGCCTCGGGTTAATATCACCGGCATTGTTATGCAAAGATTCTAACTAATCTCTGGTCTAGTAAGGATATTTGCCAGTCCACGAAGCATGACTTGTTACAGAATTAAAGAGGTATTCTCTGCCTGATCACTCTAGAAATATAAAGAGCAGAATGAGGACAGGGTCCTTTTCCTGGATCACTTTTCATGGTGTATCTAGCTGTGCCCAGCCCACTGGGCCACACTTATAGACTGCAAGTCTTCCCATCTCTGTTTTCCCAATAAATCTAATTTTCTCCCATACCATGTGACATGAGTGTATGTGTGTGTGCTCATTACCTTTAT
>CM053509.1:14080140-14166671 GCA_028627145.1 Eidolon dupreanum
GGGCTGAGAACTTTGAAAGATTGTTCTCCACTGTGCTTCTGGAATTGTGGATGTCATGCTGCTTAAGCCATCTTGGACCATACGGAAGTTACATGTTGAAGATGGTAGAACAATAAAATATAAGGAGCCTGAGTTTCTTAATAATCATGGACTACTAGTATAGAGCTCTGAAATGCTTATGTCCAGAATCATTTATATCTGAGAGCAATAAATTCAAAGATACTCTTATCTGAGCATCTTTATCCTTTGCAGCTAAAACCAGTTTTCCCTAAGCCCATACCTAAAATGTGGAGGGATTGTTGAAAGAGCAATCTTCCAAGTTTGGGGGTTATCTCATATGGGAACAAGACTCTAATTTTGGTTGAAGTGTACGTCTTTGGTTTTCTATGTCTAGATCAACCCAGCTTGCCCATAGAGAGAAAATGATGACTTTCGTAAAAAAAGAAATCTGAATTCTCCTTCAGTTTTGTGTTTGCTTCCTATTTAAGCTAGCTGAGCCTCACTGTGACTTTTTTTGACAATAGCATCACTTCCCTAATACCCATTTCAAGTGAAAAATCACTGAAATGTGACATGCAATTTCAGAGGAAAAGAGAGAAAGAGATACACTTGCTTCTACAAAAGGATAGCAAGGTGTTAATTCCAAGCACTGTCCCTACTCTTCCCTTTCCCCAGATTTCTTCACCCATTTTATCTCCCAAGTACCTACACAGAGATGAGGAATACAAAATATTGATGCAAAATATTGATATCATGTTGTCAATATGTCCAAGTTATCTCATTTGGCACATATAGCTTCTTTCTGGTCTAAGGAAGCCATGGCTAGTTCCCTTGATGCCTGTGACATGTATTGGCGAACCTATAACCATAAAGCATTTCCTATTATGCAAACACTCAAATACTTATGCTCAAACTAGGGGTTAAAGATGCCCCCCTATATAATTTCTAATTTGGTGAAAGAGTGGGGATATCAAGGGAACACCGTAAGTAGCAATAGCAAAAGCAAAAGCTATGCTTTGTTATTTAAAAAGAATAACACTTATTCAGCTAGTTGAAATGTCAAGAGGAAGATTAAATTGATTAGTTACCTTTATTAATTAAAAAGATTAGTTGTCTTTATTAATTAAAATAATTCATTAAATTGGCACATTTTTAAGAGTCAAATTCTCTTTAAACCTTTTTATTCTTAGTAAGAATGTTTTTATTTGTGCTTATGTATCTTAAATGTCTTTCCTATTCTCTATTACAGCATGTCCTTTACTTCCTTTGAGATTTGATTAAAGACTTGCCTTTTACAATAAAAGAGATTTAAAATTAACTAACTACCACCTGGTCTCTATACTTGATATGTAAGAGAGATTGAATAGAAAATCAGGATGGTGGTTTTGATGAGCAGAAAGGGTTGCTTTGAAACATGAAATTCCTGGCCCAGATAATTGCTGGTCAGAGTGGCACCACACTGGCTCTCTGCACTTTGTAAATTCTTTGTAAAGGTGAGTGATTAACTTCTTTGTAAATATGAGTGATTGATCTATCAGCGTGACTTCGAGCAATCTTGGATATTCTGAGGGAAAAAAAAAAAGCAACATTTGTCATTATCTATCCTGCGGTGGACATAATCATTGGGTATGCAATAATTTTCAAGGCAGAGCCCCTGCCTTGGAAGACTCATATTTTGATGGGGAATATAAACATAGCATTATTGAAAAACTTGGTTTGTAAAAAAGAAAACAATTTGAGAGTGGGAAAATCAAAGGAAAAATGCATTTTAAAATTTTGCATATGTCAAACAATTCAGCAACAGCACTTCTGGTATTTATTCCAGAGAAATGAAAACTTTTTTTCACACATTCACATGAATGTTCATAATGGCATTATTTATAATAGCCAAAAGCTGTGAAAAACCCGATCTCCTTCAGTGAGTAAATAGATAAACTGGTACATGCACACGATAGAATACTATAAAGCAATGAAAAGGATGGGCTATTGATTCATACAACTCGAATAGATCTCAGGGGATAATCTATGATAATACAGATTATGCTGAAAGAAAAAAAAAAAAGCCAATCTCAAAATATTGCATACCTTATCATTCAATAGGGAAGGATCCTTGTTACCAGAGAAAAGCCTTATAGAAGAAAACATTTAACATTGAGCTTGAGAAATCAATGGAAAATACACATATGGAGAAGTGAAAGGGCCTCCCCATGATAACCCTGTATGGTAAAAACAAGGTACTCAAAAACTTTGTTAAGTGAAGAGGTGTCCACTATATTAACCATAGCACAAAGCACCCCGTTTCTGGATGAAAGAACTAAAAAGCCATGAGAAGTGAGTGAGGGCTCCAGTTGGTAGGAGGGAGTTCAAAGAAGTTAACTGTTTTAATTAAAAAAAAAAAAAAACCTCTATAGTAGTAATAACAAAGACAAAAGACAGATTTCACCTATGTCCTTAGACTGATCCTAATAGAGATTTCTATTTCCAAATGCTTCAGTGTCAAAAGTATCACGGATTTTCGATCTCAAAGTCTACCTCTCTCGCTTTTTATCACTGTGGGCCTTAACACACAGAAGATTTATACAAATCAAGCTAATGACAGAGGGAGAGAGCTCAGGTAAACTGAAGACCTGATACCACAGAGAGAATGACTGAGAGTGTTTGTCCTTTGTTGGTTTATTAGATACACTGTGCCCCACTCCTCCACCTTTGCTTTGTTTTTATTTGTGTGCTTCTTTTAACACTCACTCCAGAATGTAGAATATATATTTTTAACTTACCTCAGTCTACTTTCAAATAATATAATGCCACTTCACATATAACATAAGAAAGTTATGACAGTATGCTTCGTTTGCTTCTCCCCATCATTTGTATGAGGGTTATGAAATATTTTAGTTCTACATCTTATAAACCATACCTTTCATTGTTATAATTTTGCTTTAAAAAATCAATAACTTGTAATGCAGTTCGAATGTGAGATTTAAAAAGCCTTTCATATTTGCCACATATTTGTCATTTTCAACACCTTTTATCTAAATATATATAGTGTGTATGTATGTATGTGTGTGTATATATATATATATATATATATATATATATATATATATATATATATACACATACACTATAGATCTTAATTCCCATCTGGAATCATTTTTTTTCCAGCCTGAAAAACTTTCTTATCATTTCTGAACATCAGGGCTGCTGGCAACAAATTATGTCAGGTTTTTTTGTGTGTGAATATGTCTTTATTATGCCTTTATGTTTAAAGATACTTTTGCTCGATTTAGAATGCTAATTTGACAGTTTTTTTTCCTACCAGCTTTAAGGTGGTTTTTCATTTTCTTTTGGTGTATTTCATTTTCCTTGACATGTCTGTAGTAATTCTTTTCTTCATTCCTCTGTACATCTTTTTCACTCTGGCAGATTTAAAATTTTGTTATCTTTGTTTTCAGGAGTTTATTTATGCTGTGGATTAGTCTGATTGTGTATGTGTGTGTGTGTCCATGTTTAGGTTTATATGTGTCTATGTTTATATTTTGCTTGGGGTTCACTGAGTTTCAGGGATCTGTGGATTCATTTTTCATCAAATTTAGAAAATTTGAGGACGTTATTTCTTCACACCCCCCACACACTTTCTCTGTCCTCTTGGAACTCTACATACACATATGCTACACCACTTAATATTGTCTCATAGTCACTGAGGTTGTATTTACTGTTTAGTCTTTTTTCTGTGTGTTTCATTTTAGATTGTTTCTATTGCAATGTCTTCAAATTCACGGATTTTATTTCTACCAGAATCTAATCTGCTGTTAATATCATACATTGAATTTTTTACTTTAGATATTGTATTTTTCTTCTTTGGGATTTCTATGTAGAACTTGATGATGTCTTTCTTTTCCCTTTAGGTTATCTTCATATTCTTTATTTATCTCTTGAGCAGCCAATACATTCATAATGCCAGTTTTAAAGGTTTTTTTCTGATAATTTTATTATTTCCATCATTTTTTTTTTATTAATTTCTATTGACTGATTTTTTCACCTGGCTCTTGGTCACATTTTCCTTCATTTTTTATGGCTAGTAATTTTTGGTTTAAATGTTAGATACTGTAAATACAATGTTATTTAGGGTCTCTCTTTTTTGTTGTTGTTTTTAGTTTTTGATTTTTTGTCCTCCTACACAGAGTGTTGAAAACGTTTTGGCGGGCTTCAGGGTTATTTTCAGATTAGCTCCATCATTTCTTAAGCTTTATTATTAATAGTCTGTGTGGCCTTTGTTATAGGGCTAGTTTTACCCAACTACTGAATGCACCACTCTGGATGATTAAAATTCAAAGGGACCTAAGCCTTGTTTAATTGAGCTCTGGGTATTGTTCTGATTATCGCTCCCTGAGAATTCTTTGTCTGGCTTTATGAGTTTTCACTTAATGATATATTTTCATCATTATGCTTAGTATTCAGTAGTAGATTCAAAGGTACCCTGTGCAGATTTCTGAAGCTCTGGCTCTGTGTAGTTCTCTTCTCTCTGATCCTGTGTCCATAATTCCAGCTGTCTGTGTCCTCAAGACAATAAAAACACTGTGCTTTGTCTGAGCTCCATCTTTCTCCATAAAAATCTGGATGGTGATTCTAAGCAGAAAACCTGATTTGTTTTCTTTCTCTTAGAAATCATAGTCCTGTGCTGCCTGTTTTCCAATATCTGAAAATAGTTTTTTTTTTCATGTATATTGCTTAATTTTCCCATTGTTTACATCAGAGAACAGCTCATAACACCCCCATGTGGCTGGGAAGTCAAAATCTTCATATATTCTTTTAGAAAGTTTGCCTTCTGTGCATGCAATGAACTAAATAGTGTTCTTTTCTTTTAGATGGTATAAAACATGTGATTGTTTCTGAGAGAGACATACCAATATTTATCACATTTTAAGTTATCCTTGGGTGCTAAATGGCCACAGCTACTTAAAAGATGTCTTGGCACTTGCAACAAAATCAAAAAAAGAAAAAAGAAAAAAAAAAGCTTTACCTTTGCAGTTCCTTTTGAAATCTGCCTTTAATGGGTCTTAATACAAAACACATTTATTAGTTAGCTTTGGCTGGTTGGTATTTTTTCCTCATTTCCAGTAGCTTGCCAGATCAATTTATGCTCAGTGGTGTCACAAGGAATTAATGTAATGCTACCCATTGTGATGTACTTACATAATTTATGTTTAATTTTAAAATTCAGTGAATAGTTGTCACAGAGAATAGGCACTTTTATAAATCACCAAAATAAATAATGAACGTCTCTTCCAATGAAGGTTCCAGGTTTAGAAAGTTCTAGTCTGAAAAAAACGTAAAGGAAGAGAAAGTAGAAAGAGGAAGAGAGAAAGTAACAAGTAATTCAGCAAAATATTTTTTCCTGTTTTTATCAGGGCCCCGTTTCTCAAAATAATGCCCAGTGGGCATTCACAAATCTATACAGTCTTTTATGTTGGTACATACCCTCGGCAGTTAATCTTCCAGTTTTTTTTTTTTTTTTTTTTTATCTAAAAGTAAAAGAGTTTCCCTGGTTTTCCTCCTGTCTTCAATCTTACAGGGTAATTTCAAAATAATATCTATTCATTAACTACATGAGCATATGGATCAAACATACGTTGACAGATTTCTATGTAAAAATCATTGATAAATAGCAATATTTCAGAGTGCGGAATGGAAAATGGGCAGGATGAGGCTTGAAGAAGAAAGTGGAGCTGCTCAGTGGGAGGCCATCCAGATCAATTCGATTAGATACAAAATTATTTAGTACTTTTACTGATGACTGGCCAGAAGATTTACAGGTGTTTGAAATGAAATCTTTTTAGCTTACAAAATTAAAAACAATATTAAAGGAGGAGGAAGAACTTTAGCTAGACTTATAAAGGGTAGGAAAAACTCTGAAAGCAGAAACACTGAGAGATATAGAGCAGGTAGCATCAAATTATAAATGAGTCTTTAAAGCATTAGCCAAATTAAATAAAGTTCTATTTGTTTTTTGTAATAATGTGTAATGGATATGTCAGGAAGAACTGAAGTGTGCGTGTGTGTGTGTGTGTGTGTGTTTCAGTCCTTTAAATTGAAATTTAGAACTTGCAGATATTATGCACTTTTTTAAAAAGCAAAAGTTTGTGTAATTAGAACAAAACTTTGCATGACTATTTATGCTGCTCTAGACCTTCCCATACCCATCCAGATGGCAACGCTTTTGTCTTCCTTCTGTCTTTCTTGTTGAACTTGGGCAAGGACAGGAGACCTGCTGGCCTCCTCTAGGACATACCAGCTCTCCTTACCTTGAACTCACACTATTTACATGGTCTAATATAGAATGTGCTTTGAAACTTCTAGTCTTTTTGGTTCTTAAATAGAGTGTGTGTTATCACATTTCATCAGAAAAAATGAATTACGAGTTCCTCAGAGACAGCTCTGCTTTTTTGCTATCTCCTTTTCTGGGCACAGAGAGAGCAATAAAGATTTATCTCTTGGTTTGGGTTCCAAATCTCTCATGAAAAGCTTGGGGAGAAGAATCTCTAGTTTTAAGAAATCTTCCTACTGGTTATCTATTTAATCTTAGTGTTTTATATGACATCACACTTATTACTTAGATTTAGATTTGTGGTAGGCAATGAGGACTCTGAAAATACTTAAATGTAAATTAAAATACTGTTAAGGATCAGGTGTGTAATGAGGTAAGGATTTGGGCCTATGATGAAACAAACATAGGGTTTGTGGAAAACTCAGAAAGTTTAGTTCTCATGCTAAATTCTATGAAATCAAAATAGTGTATTAACTACATTTTACAGATGGAGCAACTGAGGCAGAGAGAGATTAAGTAAACAAACTTTACCCAAAATCACAAATCTAGTCCTGATAAGAACTAAATTTAATCCAGGTTGTCTGGCACCAGAATCTATGTTCTGGGTAGTCAGAAGCATCATTTTACAACCCAAATATCAGGTGGCCTACAAGGATGGAATATTGTAGAAAGAGAAAATTACTAAAATTACTTAAATAATGGCCACAGTCAAGGAAATAAGAAAGAGAGTTTAATATCAAAGCTCACCCCTCCTTCTTTTCTTTCTTTTTTTTAAATCAGGGGTCATCTCCTTGTTTCTATCTCTGAATGAAGCTAGGCCAGGGCCTGCAGGAGCAAGTGCCCAGTGGGATCCCATGACAGGAGTGCAGTGCCATAGGACAAAGGGTCCTAGAAGAATCCAAAAGGTATGTGTAACGTGGCAGGGGTACTCAAAAACAGGCCAGAGGCACTAATGGAGAGGAGGACCATCTATTCTGTCAAATATCTCCAGAATCCCTCACAGAGCTTATGAAATGTTTCAACAGAAAATGCCTATATGAAAACTTTGAGACAGAAATTGAGGCACACGAAAGGAAACCATCCATTTAGAGATAATTCTTAAGACAAGAGAAAGACTAACAAATCATTTTGACTTTCTGAAATCTAGCAGTTTTCTTAAATACCTATTAAGAATGGGTCATATTAGTCTATGGCCATGCCACCCTGAACAAGCCCGATCCCGTCTAATCTCGGAAGCTAAACAGGGTTGGGCCTGGTTAGTACTTGGGTGGAAGACCACCTAGAAAGACAAGGTGCTGTAGGTGTAAAAAATAAAAACTAAGGGATTGTAAGCTGACAAGATTCTTGCAATCTGTGAGGGCAACCAAGGGTTGCCTCGCCAAAAAAAAAAAAAAAAAAAAGAATAGATCATATTAGCTAATATCTTCATTAGGACTAATGGAGTACATTACTTGGGTACTTCATTGATCTTTATCATTGCTAAAAAAGAAATTTGTCAATAAGAAGGTTCATGAGTGATTCATATATACCTTTTCTCAATTTTCAGGCTTTTTTTTTTTTTTTGCCATTTTATGACCTTGAAGTTCTCCCCCACCCTGCCTACCCTCCCAAACCACCACCACTATATACTTTAGAGTGCCCCTTAAATTTTAGAGAGCAGAGGCAGGTGTCTGACCTGATTTTCTCTGATGTTTCTCAGATCATAGGGAAAAGAATATGGTGATACAAGGATCCTATGCACAAGTGATTGCGTCAGCACTGGTCTAGGTAACAGATGCTTCTGTAATCTACAAACTTGCTCTAAAGATACTCTACAATCCCAATCCCAAGGTTTTGAGAGAAAATTTTATGAGTACATTTCAATCATTATAAACACCTTTGATGAAAGATAGTATATTGCAGTAATTCTGAAAAATATTTTTTCTTCTTCTGATTTCCCTGCCAATGTTCTATGGGCTAGATACACACACACACACACAAATCTTTATGCTTTTTGATCTTTCATCCACACTCTCTGATGGAGCTGACAGCAGACTCAATCAGCTTGCTATACCCATCGGCCAACTGGAAGAAGCAGGGAAGAAAGAAAAAACATTTCTAGTTACTTGCTAGGATTCAGTGCTAAATCACATGGTTTCTGAGCTTTAACTGAAGGGGAAGAGAGAGAGAGAGACAGAGAGAGAGAGAGAGAGGAGTGTGTGTGTGTGTGTGTGTGTGTGTGTGTGTGTGTGTGTGTCTGCGTCTGCTAACTTGGGTCTACGTCACTGCAATTTGCAGCTGGCAGCAATCAAAAGAGAAATGGCTTTCATACCTGAGTAGCTTTTTAATTTTTCTCAACAAAACATGTATTGGTGTTAGGAGGGCTCTGTTGGTAATTGTGGCTGGCTGCATTATGTGGCACCTTGGCCAGTAATTTCCCCATGTGGTTTCCAAGTGTTTGTGTATAAGGGATTTTGTACCTTAAGAACACATAAGCATCAGGGTAAAGGGGCTGGTCTCCAGTTGGTGCAATACAAATGCTCTGATGTCTGGGTGCTTTGATGAAATGGAGAGGCATGCCAGCACTCAGAGCATCTGGGCTGGGTGCTTTAGGCCTCTGAAATGATGCTCTACTCTAATAGGCAATGGACCAGGATTAAGAAAGAAGCCAAGTTGCTTGAAAATGAATACACCTGTTCAGTAGGAAGGGCTTTTCCAGCCTCACTTTTGTGATTCTCAGGTATTGTCTATGGATACAACTGATCATGTCCCTATGTCTTCCTTTATGTCCCATGTCCAATAAACATGTTTTGTTTTTTAACTCAGGAAACTGCCTATTATAGACCTGTGCTTTAGACTGGCTCTCTTCCATTTCCTGCATTGAGATAGTTCGAGATTGTTTTTCTAATTCTCAGCTGAATAAAACACCTCTTTCATCGGTAAACAAAGTTTTAACCCTTCTATAGTGTAGAGTCACAACCCCTATTTCTATGGTAACATGTTTATATAAGGGATACTTTTTTTTTATCCTGAATGTGGCTGGTGTTACTTATTCTGTGGAAGGGTTTTATTGTTAGATTCCTAAACATCCTTATCCCAGATCCAATCTCACTCTTGCCTTCTTAACTCCAGTTTTCATCTCTATTTGATTAACTGCATAGCTATTGAGTCAATCCACAATAGCCATGATCTCTGACAAGGCATGGGCATCTTCAGTCATCTTTTCATATTTGATTATTCATTTATTCAAAAAATATTTACTGTTGTGCCTGATAGTCACAGGAAGTGGGACAGTGTCTCTTTTTTCAAAGAGTCTGTGGTCTAATAAAGAAGACAAATGTGAACAAAGTAGGCACATTTGAAAGCACATTTGAATCCGAAGTCAACAAAGGAAAAGTAAACCGTACATAGTTCATTATCTACGTTTTAGACATTCATTATCTATGCGCATGTCTTGAAAATGCTGAAGTAATTAATAGGATATGTAAATCTAAATTATGCTACTTGTTGAGGGCATTTATTGCTGGACAACATTAGGTACATTAATTCAACAAAACTGCTTATTTTAGTACACCTCTGTGCTAGCCATTGACCTTAAAGATCCTACAGACACCAAGGTGATGCCATCTGTCCTCTGCTTCAGGGAGGTTACAGTCAAGTGTTTGAGAGAAGAATTCAAACGTTATATTAAGAGTGGTAATGTAGGGAGGAGACAAGAGAATTAAAAATGTTAATCAAGCCACAATCAGAGACTGCAATGTGTTGATCAGCCCAGCAGCCAGGCTAGGAGGGCACCTGCAGAACAAAGGAAGATTTCTAACGGCCCATTTTCCACACCTGTGACTGGGGCACCAGGAACCAAGAGTCATTCCCTAGGGCTAAAACCATGGAGGACCTATGGATTAAAGGCTGGAAACTGCCAGCAAGCCTTTCACTCTACATATCTTTTCATACGACATACTCTTCCCTTTCCTCACTGTATGTCCACATCAAAGGAAATGGGTTAATAAAGTCTTTTAAACAATAACTCACAGGAACTAAAGGATGAGATATAAACTGAATTCCCTGAACACTCAGGGTCCCTCTCAGTGCCTTTATTCTCTCTCTCACCGTCCCTCTCACTTTCTCTCAGAGGAGACCATGCTGTCTGTGGAGTGTTCCTCCTTTTCTAATAAACTTTCCTTTGATTCTAACTTTGACATGTGTGTTGAATTCTTTCTTCACTCTCCACCAAAGGACCTTCTTCTCTTGGTACAGGGCTTGGTCTCCCAGCACCGACTCAGGGAAATTTGCCCTGTCCTGCATCAGTGGGAGATATGTTCTGAATAGGAGTCCCAGGAGGGCCTGGGTGCCCACCGGTGAGCACTCAACCTGTCTGAGAGGTGGCAAAGTCTTCCCCAAAGAAGGCTCTCCTCTTTTAGGGTTGAGCTTCATCCAAGTGGAAATGGACAAAAGCATTCCACCAGGAAAAAGAATATGTGTAAAGAGTCAAAAGCAGAAAAGCCGCACGACTCTTTCTACATAGCAATAAACATAAATAATATTATCACTCAGAGAGGTTATTTTTTAGAACCAGTTTTCACTTTCAAAGTACGGGTAGTGCATGATGAAATTTAATCTGCATTTCAATTAGATAAAGAATAATAGGTATTGTTTCATCGGTCAAGAGGAAGCAAGAATGGACGTGATTCCATAGTGTAGTGGTTAGCATGTCTGCTTTACATACAGAAGGTCTCAGTTCACACCCCAGTGAAGCCATGATCCATGGTCTATGGCCATGCCACCCTGAACAAGCCCCATGTCTGATCTCAGAAGCTAAGCAGGGCTGGGCCTGGTTGGATGGGAGACCACCTAGGAAGACCCAGGTGGCTGTAGGTGTAAATAATAATAATAATGATTAAAAAAAAAAAGAGGAAGCAAGAAAAATCCACTATCTGCATAAGCTGTGTCTACCCTGGAGCTCTGCTGCCATATTGCCTCTGGAACAGAGCCTTTGGGGTATTGTGTCTTTCCTTTGAGATAAGAGCTTCGCCTTGTACTTTGTCAGGGCTGGTCTTGGCCTGCAAGGGGTGCTCTAGAGACAGTAGTATTTCCTTCATTATTCAAAAATGATAATTTAGATGTTATCTGGAGTTTTGCCTTTGAGGAACATTTTTTAAATAAAAAACAATCTTAACAAACTATTTAATTCAGTGGAATCTCAGCTAGAAGCTAAAATGCGTGCATATGGCCCGAGGACAATTACTCAAGAGACTTCCTTGGAATCAGCCTAGGTGAACCTACAAGATGTGTGCCCTCTTGGGAGAGACTTAAAACCAAAATTGATACTATCAGTGCTGTCTGAGGCACACTGATAAACATCTCCCATCCAGAAAAGTAGAAATATCTGAGAATAAAGGCAAATGTGAAAATATTCTTGACATAAAGAAAGACCTGAGGAGTATAAACTTGATGTAGGACATAATTAGCAATTAATAGCCTTGTCAGTCTTTAGGCCCTTCCTTTGATGTGCTCTATAAACACTGTTAGTGGAGCATGCAAGTATTCTAAACATTTGCCACATGATAGAACTAAATTGGATTTCCCTTGTTTATTTTTACAATAGAGAGACCTGAAGGACAGGTAGGTAAGTAGAATCACCATAGGCCACTCAGTTTTCAAGCTTTGGAATTAGAAATGTATTTTAGGCATCCTCTCTCAATTGCTTATTCCAACTATTAGGATGTACTCCCTGCTGTACATGGATTAATTGAGTCACTATTGGAAATTCTCTTTGATTTTCCTTTGTTAATTAAAGAGTTCCAATTCTCAAGTTTCCTAGCAGGCTCCATGCAGACAATATTTTGGAAGTCAACATGAAGAAAGAAAATTGCTTGTTTCTTGTGCTTTCTCTCTCTCTCTCCCTTTCTCCCTCTCTCCCTCCCTCCTTTCCTTCCTTCCTTCCTTCCTTCCTTCCTTCCTTCCTTCCTTCCTTCCTTCCTTCCTTCCTTCCTTCCTTCCTTCCTCTCTCTCTCTCTCTCTCTCTCTCTCTCTCTCTCTCTCTCTCTCTCTCTCTCTCTCTCTCCCCTCTCTCTTAATTTCTTTTAGATTGAGAGAAATGTTGGCTGACCACACTATGAGCAGACTTTTAGTATTTGATAGTCTACCAAGGCCTATATATGTAGTACATTATTGATTTGTGCATTTTTGCATAATCATTCAAACATCAATCTAAAGAGAACATGGCAAGGTATGATCTTTCTTCCCTTAAGGGTAGTTACAGTACCTGTAGTTACCATGCATTTTGTCATTCTAACCTTCAATATTTTATTAAAAGGTAAATACTTTCACTTACATGAAATGTCCAGAGGAGCAAATCTACAGAAGAAGTAGACTGTGGTTGCCAGGGGCTGTGAGGAAAGAGGAGTGAAAGTAACCGCTGAGGGTATAGGGTTTCATTTTGGGATGATAAAATGTTCTGAAATTAGGTAGCAGTGATGTTCACACAACTCTGTGAATACATCAGAACACTGAACTGTACACTTTAAAAGAGTGAATTTTTGAGTATGTAAATTATACCTAACTAAACTTATTTTAGAACTTTACATAAGTGGTTTTACTTTTGCTCAAATTGTATCTTGACAGAAATTTCAGGATTTTTGAGCCAAAAGAGATTACATTAATTATTTTCATTCTATATATGGCCTAGAAAATGTAAGTAGTGAATTTTAATTTGATGAACCAGTCCACTATTCTCTAAACAATATATTATTGTTTGTGAGCTGTTCATCCGCCAGAGACATTTGAAATAGCAAAATATTTTTCTCTCTGTCAGTGGTTCTATGTACCACTATTATAAGAGAAATGCAAAAGTTACTGTTGGCTTATTGGTCTCAATAAATTTTAGTTGATTAAACAAACAAAAAAAGGAAATACTAAATGATATTTATGTATTTATAAAAGGCTCGAGTTCATAATGTTTTTGCCAGAGCAAGTTTAGCTGCATTTTAAAGAATTTACTACACTAGAAAACATTTCTCTTTTCTTTCAAATTTATCTAAATGTCATGATTATTAACAATTTTGTCCTTTCTTTTAGACATAATTGTCTATGTGTTTTGGTTTAGAAAGATTAATAAATTGAAAGCGTTTCTTTTAAAAATATATAATAAACATTTTTATAGCTTCCACTTTTATTCATTAACACTTAAATCTTTTGAATAACAATTTAGGTCAGGGTCAGTCTCTTTTCTCCTAATTCACATCAAAACTCAAGAACAGCTTATTCTTTGCATGTATTTTCAAAGCTCCAAATGCTCTGAAGTAAGAATATTTAAGAATCTTTCAAAATAATCATTTTACTTCATTCTGATTAGATGCAATGACTTAATGATTGATTCATGGATATCCAGGCAAGCTACCTGAAAATGCCATCTGGATAGTGAGAAGCTAAGGATGTTTGTCATGAAAAAGTTGTGAAATCTGTGAAACCAGCCCCAGTGTTTCAGAGACACAAGGAATTCTAGATTAGTCGGTCAAATTTCTTTTCCACTCTTCTCTTTTGCCTTAGTCTCCTTCCCTTGCTTCTTAAAATCTTAAAATAGAGTAAGAGACTCTCTGAGATGAATGACTACATTAATACTTGCTAGAAATCATTTTTTTTTCTGCAAGTAACAGAAAAGCAAATTTTTAATGGCCCAAACAAGGGTTGAACTATAAGAGATTTTCCAGGATAATTACCTCTAAATCTGTGTTCCAGGTAGCAGTGGTGCCAATCAGTCCTCTAATTACTATGATGATGGGAGACTAAAACAGAGAGAGAATTATAAAATATTTTGTGATGAAGAAAGTATTCGATAGCATTTATAAATTTTTGCAAAATCTACACCTCAGACTTAGATAGAAGTCCACAAGAGCAATCATCACGACATCAAAATATCTCCAAGAGTTTATAAACCAGGATTCTATGGGCCCGTGGTTGTAGAGAAGGGAGTCCTGGACTAGCAACAAAGGTAAATTTTACTTCTGTTGTTATGATCTGAGTTCCCACTTCCTGTACTGCAGAAATCCCTGGCTACATTGCTAATGGCATGATATGCTACAGAGATCTGAATGGTTCAAGGTGAGAGTGTAATCTGCATGAACAGGATGAGGGGCTGCGTGTAGGGCACAGCTGGGAGTCAAAGCCAAATGCGAGGTTGGAAAGACATTGTTAGTCATTAGAGGAAGGGCCTGGAGTGCTCAAGAAAATGGTGATTTCAATAACATATTAGGAAAAAGAATTCCATTTTTGATGAGGTGGTAGAGTTCAGAATATAGGCCAAGAATATACCAGTGTGTGAGGATTTCGCTGCTTGTGAGTTGGCCAACTGGCTTGGACAGATACGTTATTGAAAGAAAGAGCAAGGTTCTATCATTTAGCTTCCTTTGTAGAGGACTTGACTGGAGTTACTGAGTTATCTTAGTGTGACATGAAAAACATCAAATGCACTTAAAGGCTTGATTTGAGCTGTAGAGATGGAAAATAGCAGTTAGTAAGAAAGAAATGTTATTAAAAGTGGCTAAAATTTTAAGTACTCTGCATTCGCTGAAGGCAGCATCTTGATGACATCTCATAAGGCACACACTAATATCATCTATGTGACTTAACACCTGAAGAATCAAGATTGGACCAGATCATTGATGTCGCCAAGTGCAAAGTCACTACTAATGTGCCATATTAGGCTGATTTTTTTAGATACAACCATTAAGAATATAATTTAATGCAAATTGTATTTACTACTTAATCACCATTACCAGTCTCTATTTAATTAAAAAGAGCTATTTTATTTGTGAAATATCAGCTTAGAATGTCCCTAATAGCAAGGAGGTTCTGGTTTCCGAGATATTAGGTAACTTGAACATGTGCAATTGGGTTAAGAGACACCCTTTTTAGAGCACACACAAACTTACAGAATTTGCCATTCATTAAGAAATTCATGTGCCATACTTTAGCTGAACTACCTCAATCTGAGGAGCACTTAAGGAAAGCTGAATGAATGGATAAATTTGACAGGGTTTCCCAACTTCATCCCGTAAGTACTCTGCTGGTGGAGCTGAAAATCTCAGCTTTGACTTATGAAGAGAGAAACTCAAAAAGTAGCAACTAAACAACTTCCCTTGCCTGCTACCTCTGATACAAGTAAAAATGACAAGAAACCCACTCAAACTCTTCCACTTTCTGTGCTTAAGTCCCAGTTGACAATAAGGACCCTTTATCATATTTATTATATTTAGACAGGTAAAACCTGAAGGGCTCATGAATGGAATAAGGTAAAGTTGATATAGTATTTTAAAAATGTTTTTCTTCTAAGGAACCCTCATACACTGCTGGTGGGACTGCAAATTGGTATAGTCACTACGGAAAACAGTATGGAGGTTCCTCAAAAAACTAAGAATTGATCTACCACATGATCCAGCAATCCCTCTGCTGGGTATTTACCCCAAAGATTTGAAAACCCAAACATGAAACAATATATGCACACCAATGTTCATAGCAGCATTATTCACAGTGGTCAGGACATGGAAGCAACTGAAGTGTCCTACGATAGATGACTGGCTAAAGAAGCTGTGGTACATATATACAATGACATATTACTCAACCATAAGAAGAGATTAAATACTGCCAGTTGTGACAACATGGATGAACCTCGAGGTAATCATGCTAAGTGAAATAAGCCAAACAGAAAAAGTTGAAAATCACATGATATCACTTATATGTGGGATATAAACCTAAAAGTAACAAATGAACAGGACAAACAAACAGAGATTCAGGGACATGGGCAATGGTCTAGTGGTTACCAGAGGTTAGGGGATGGGGGAGGAGGAGGAAGGTAGACAGGGTAAAGGGGATCAAATATATGGTAGCTGAAGGAAACTGGACTTTGGGTGGTAAACACACAATAGAATATATAGATGTCAAATTATAATATACACCTGAAAATTATATAATTGTATTAACCAATGTTACCCCAATAAACTTAATAAAAAATTAAAAATAAAAATTAAAAATTAAAAAAATGTTTTTCTTCTGAGTAAAATATGATCCTCCATATTTTATTTTTCTGATGGAAAATTTACTCCATTTTCCTGCTTGATTAATTAATATTAAATGTGATGGTGCCTGATTAAAACATTGTCCTTTGATTTTCAGCTTGTGGTGAGGTTTTAATGAGGTATTCTTGATACTTCAATAATTAAGTTCCATCAAATTGGTCTAAAATACCTGCCCATATGACATGTAGTTTACGACACAGTAGTTATAGGAATTCATTCAATAATTCCACAGATATTTGTGAAATACCTACTGTGTATGTCTGAGACAGTGCCAGAGGCTTGGGATACCATAATAATCAAGACAGGCATGTTCTCTGCTGTATTAGTTTGCTAGGTCTGCTGTAACAAAGTGTCACAAACTGGCAGCTTAAACAACAGACATTGACTGTATCACAGGTCTGGAGGCTAGAAGTCTAAAGGAAAGTGTGGACAGTGTCGATTCCTTCTTAGGGCTGTGAAGGAAAGTTCTGTTTCAGGCTTCTTTTCTTGGTTTGTAAATGGCTTTTTTATCCCTGCGTCTCTTTATATTGCCTTCCCTCTATGTGGGTCTGTGTTTGTGTCCAAATTCCCCCTTTTTATAAGGATACCAGTCATATTGGATTAGAGACCCACCCTACTCCAGTATGACCTCATCTTAACTAATTACATCTGCAATGACCCTGTTTTCAATAAAGCTACATTTAGAGTTACTGGTATTAGAACTTCAGCATGTAAATTTGGGAGAAATAGAACGCAGCCCATAGCATCTGACCTATGGGCTTTCATGCTAATGGAGGCAGGTGACATTTAAATAACAAATCATAATAAAGTGTAATAAATGTTATACTGGAGTTTGAGTCAGGTAGTGGGTGAGCACACAACCACAGTAAGGAGTCCAGACTTTACCTAAGATGATAGAAATCTATTTAAAAAAATTTTTAAACAGAATTTTGACATAATGAAATTTGCTTTTTTAGAGAGATCGCTCTGGCTTCCCTGTGGAGAATTTATTGCAGGGGACACTGGACAAGAGTTGAAGGTAGTCTGGTCTGGCACAGAGGCAGTGAGAATGAGGGGAGTAGATGGGTTCAAGAAATAGAGCAGACTCAGTAAAACTTAGCATTTAGTGATGAGAGAATTGAAGGAAAGAGTGGGGTTAAAGATGACTTCCATGTTTGTGTCTTGAAAATTGAGTTTTTCAGGTAGCAATTTCATTGCTAAAAAGGGAAATGTAGAGAAAGAGGAGAAACTGATGTGTTCACTGCTGGCGATGTGAACATTTAAATATCTCCAGGAAATCCAAATGAGTCTGATAGTAGACACAAGAGTTTGTTTTGTGGACCTTGATCTCAGGCATGGGAGATGAATTTGAGATGCAGATTAGGGTAATCTCAGAGTGTAGGGCAGAGTTCTGGTAGCAAATGGATGGTGCACTGGAGAGAGATCACGTGAGAATACTTTAATGAATGGACTATTTACAAAGTTGTTGGCTGGACTCAGGGAACACAGCAAAAATGAGGAAGTATTTTGGAATGAAAATGAAAGCTACTACAATCCCTGGGCCTGAAAGGTAAAAGAAAAGGGGAAGGTACTGGAAATCTGCCAAGACCTATAGTTATAGGACATGGTTGTCTAATAGACTTGGTCTCTTAAAGGAATGCCACCACTGCTAACCCAGAGCCCAGCAAAGAAGAAGTCAGAGAAATATTATATCTTAATAAGTAGAGTCTGTCCTCTCAGTATCCAATTTTCTGATGTTATCTCCCTTGATGAAAATAAACCTCCAACCAAAGAATCAGTGATGCAGTTTATAGAGATCAGCTTCCCAGGGCACACACCAGGGTGGAGAAGGATGGACAATGGCCCTGGGGCAGCAAATGAGGACAATTTAGATTATTAGGAACTGAAATTTTTATAAGAACTTAGATCACCCAGGAGGAGAATGTAGATAAAAAGAAGAAGGCCTAAGACCTTCTTTGCCAACATCAAAATTTGAGGGTCGAAAAAGGGTAGAGAAATAAAAAAAGTTTTAGAAAGAGTGATTAGAAAAGCTGAGAAATACCACATTTGATGCAATATAAAGAGTGTTCCAGAGAGAGCAACCAACAATGTTAGATGCTGTGGTGAAGCAAAATAAAGATAGAAAAGTGTTTACGCTGTTTAGCTTATATGGTGGCCAATCAAGAACTTAGCGGGTTGTGTCTATGAGATGTTGGGGATAGTAGCCATATCACACTGACTTGAACAAGGAGCCTGTGAGGAAATGAAGATAACAAATATAGCTAATTTATTCCTGCAGGGCAGTAGGAAATATAAAAGCACATTTTTCTCTTTATTTTTTAAAAAGGATTAGAGAGACTAGCATATGTTGTAAATCCCATCAACTCAGCTGTTATAGTCTTGGTCCTTTTCTCTGAGACTAACCAAGCCAGCTTTAGGAACACAATGTTGCCACTGGTGCTCAGATATGTGGTCTCCCTAGGGCTGACTGCCTTGAACAGAGCAAAGAGTCAGAAGGCTTGATGAATGGCCACCAAATAAAAGGCTAACATCTGGTTTCTAGTTCGCTTTATTGCTCTGGAAATGGACGTTGTGTGTGGCTTTTCAGGGAGGGTCCAGTGGACTACTATGTCTATTTGTTTAATTCCATAGAGATTATCATACTATTCACTTATGCCAATTTGATGATAAAAAGAAGACTTTCCAGCACCCCTTAGTTGTCTCTCAGCAAGGCGTTTTATTATTCTTATCTATCTGGGGATTTAAACATGAATCTTTAACGTGATAGACTTCCTCAGAAGACCAGATGTTGCAAGAGAAAACCACTGGGCTGTTCTACTTTATCACATTCTTGTGTTACTGTGACATATGGTGTGAAGCAAATATTAGTGCATGGAAATATAAAACATCAGGATGCATCTGAGTTATTCCTCCCCAGTTACATTTGATCTGTGAATGCCGGAAACACTCCACTTCAGAGCTGTATTTATCATTCAAAGTAAATCATGCATTTGGGGGGCATAAAATGAGATGCTTTAGAATGCATAAGATTACCAACTATTACATATTTCTCCAAAGAAAGGTTTGAATTTTATGGTCAATGAGGAGGGTAGCTGCTTTAGAATGTGGCAAAGAGAGGCTGAGGTGATAGATACATTATAATAGATTAATATTAAACAAATGTTATTTTTTCTCTTCCTCTTCAGTCCCAGAAATCAGTCTCTACAGAAGTAACTCTGTGGGGCATTTTTATTTTTTTGTTTTGTTTATTTTATTTTGTTTTTATTATATAGTTATTCTCAAAATTTAAAATCTATAAATCAGATTTTTATAGGTCAAATAATATTTTCTAATACATTTCCAGTATATTTTCAGACATATGTCTGCACATAAATGCACTTGGTTCTAAGACATGCTAGAAATTACATTTAAAATACTTGCTAATGTGAGAAGATATCAAGATGGAAAATTAAGAGTAAGTATTGGAGAAGCTGTAAGTGCTGAATCTAGTGTTAGAGGTAAAGGGAAAGTTTAGGACCAAAGTAAAGGTCAATTTAGTTTCAGGAGGTTAAATGAGCAAAGTCAAGAGTCCTGAGGGTCCAAATTAGGAATTGGTAAAAACACCAAGGTCACAGCAATAGAAATATCTTGAGGAAGAAATCTCAAACTGTGTATCCTTATTTTGCTACTTAGTGCTCCTTCCCTTGCCCTTTGACCTGTACTACAAAAATACACATAGTAGAGGTAAAGACTTTGAAATTTATACAAAAACATTGCTCTGAAAATTAAAGTCAAGTGAATACTACCCAACCTCCTTATTGCCTGTCAATGTAAGAAATAGAATAGGGTGGACTTACTTTAAAAACTTTTTTTTAAACTATTTTCTAAAAATTATTTTAAACTACTTTAGAAACTGTTTATTTAAGTACCTTAAGTGAATCTTTTCCCACCAGAAGACCTTTGTAATTTTATACATTTATTTATTCTTTCCTGCCATCCTCTCTCTCCCTTCTCCTACTTCTATCCACCAACAAGCCCACAACCAAGATAGGCTGTTATGCTTTCTTTTGGCAATCCTGATTATATACATCCCATCTGTTAGCTTTCTAAAACATCAACTCTTCTTTTAATCAAAATGGTGCCAATAATTTTTGAATATAGTGACCTCATGTTTGCACTGAAGTATTAGGTAAAATAGCTTTGGCTTTCTTAGGCTATTCTAAAATATCAACTCATCTTTAAATATCTTTAAAAAAAAAAAAAAAAGGCCTTTTTTTCTCCCCTAAGATCAAAATCATTTCTGCTCACCTAACAGAGAAGAGTATATTCATTCAGTCATTCTTCTTTCTTTTCCCTCTGTCCTCATAGTCTGCTCTACATATTCAAATCTTGGTTCAAAATTTACATCTTTTGCAATGAATCTACCTCTATTCCTCCTGGAAAATGTATGCCGTCCTTCCTTCCTCTGTCTTCACATAGTATAAATTTTATTAATTTTTTAATTAAAACATTAAAGCAACATTTCCCATTTTCTTGTAATTTTATTTCTATCCTCCCCAAACCACAATGTTCATTAAATCAAAGTCTGTCTTATTCTTGTTATTCTCCCCAGCATTTGCATAGTACATAATATGTAACAACATCAATACTAACAAGGAGATACAGAAATAGAAAAAAATACTAATAAAGCAATGACAGTAACACAAAGTAAAAGATAATATTTACTGAGGGCTTACTATAGTCCAAAGTTTGTCTTGGTCAGTTTACATGTTAAAATTGTTAGGAATAGGTAAATTTGCAAGGAACAGAAACCTCAAAATAAGAATGAGTCTAAAATGATAGAGGTTTACTTTCCCCTCACATATAAGTTCAGAGGTAATAGGTCTAGGCATGATTTGTCACTTTGTGGTAGCAAGAACCCCGGCTATTTGTATCTTGGGATCCTCCATGGTTAACTTCTAATCTTAGAAGTTAATGCTCAAATTGCAGTCAGCAGCGAAACAGAAAGAGGTGAACTCCTCCCTGTCTCAGAAGTTCCGTGGGGCACTTTTGCTTGAGCCTTATTGGCCGGAACTAGTCACATAATCATTCTTAACTGAAAGACATGGTGGGAAATTAAATTTTTATTCTGAGAAACCATGCGCCTAAATAAAAATTGAGAATTCTATTAGAAAGAAAAGAAGGAAGAATCAACATCATGAGATAATTAGCAGTCTTTGGCATATGTGCATTATCAAATTGAACTCTCTCAACAAACTTATGAGTACTAACCCTAGAGTATTATTATTATTGCCATTCATTCATTTGACAAATATGATTGTGCATTTTTGTACACTAGATCTAGTTCTAGGGCCTTGGGAGTTGGCAGGAAACAAAGAATGCAAATCTCTGTCCTCTAGGAGGTTTTATTCTAATTGGGAAGGAAGATATTAAACAAATACATATATAATATGATGCTAGACAGTGACAAAGTTTATGAAGAAAAGTTAATCAGGGTAGAGAATAGTACCTAATGCAGTTAATTTAAAGGGTGATCCTGAAAGGACTTTGAAGAAGTGACTTCTAAATAAAGGCATAGCAGCACCTAGGAGAAGAGGTTTCTGGGAAAAGGAAAAAAAAAAACATCTACAGTTGGACATTAGAGAGTTAGTGAAATGCTGGCAAATGTGGAAAACATATCAGAGAGAGCTGCAAGGCCAGACTACATATAGTAATAGACAATGATAGAAAGTTTGGGTTTTATTTTGAGTTTGATGGGGGCTAGTGGGGTTATTGAGCTGGTGAGTAGATTAATTAGATTTAGGTCTTAAATAAATTGTTTTTGTTGCTATGTAAAGAATAGACTCAGAAGGTTGGTGGACAGTACGATAGGAGGCTGAGTGAAATCAAAGAAAGCAAAAAGAGACTATTTAGAGAACTTAGGTGAGAGTTAATAGTAACTTTGATAATGATGAATGTGATAAGTAATCAGGGGCAGGATATATTCTAAAAGTGGAGCCAATGGACTATCAGATATGTGATGAGAGTTAAAGATGTCAAGGATGACTTGCAGGTTTTTATGATGATTAATTGTATGTGTTGACTTGGCCAAGCCATGGTACCCAGTTGAAATTAGTTTTCTAACCCAATTAGCTTTAAAGGCACTAATAACTATTTCCATTGGTAAAGATAGCATGGATAGTCCATGGTGTGATGTGGCAATAGAAATTCACAAAATGTCACCATGAGTTACTCCTCATTAAATACTTCTAAGAGGCAAGCTTCTGAGAAACCATATATTTGATACCTTAAAACATTTTTGTCAAAATGAGTATGAGATTGGCTAGTTACTCATAATTGTGTTGGACAAAGTGAAGAAATAAGAGGATGCGCACAGGGATTCAAATTCCCAGCTCATGCACTGCATAAATAACTGAAAGTTTCTGTGTCTGTCCTGAAAGAAACCCTTATCACCTGTAGCCAAGTTTAGATTGCTGAAAATGAAACCCAGAATCTCATCCTGCAACAGACTGAATTACACTGCAAATTAAATTTCCAGCCTCACAGAGTGTCCATATTCTGTTAAAGTGAGGGCATTGTTTGAGAAGGAATAGAATCCTGAAAATTGAAATGGGGACTTATGGGAAGATCCTGATGAAGTTGGGCACAACGAACCCTTAAAATCTAATGACTCTTTTCTTTCCAGTAGAAGCAGTTGGTCCACCCCCACCTGAGGAAATTAACCCTGCTTTGCCTGAGTAAACTTTAATGGCCTCCCTCAAGGTAGCTGTCTTATAAGATGCTTCTATTTATCCTCAGAAACCCACCTCCACCATTCCTCTTTGCTTCTAGACCTATCACTAGACTCAGGTTCCTATAGGCCCCTCAAGGTGAGGCACAAAGTGTGACTCATGAAGAAGTACAGTACACACAAGAACTACATGATTTTTACAATGTGTAGAGACATAAATCCAGGACATATGTGTAGGAGTAAATATTAAAAGTGTGGCATGGTGGTGAAAGGACCTTAAAATTAATTGTATCAGGCAGAATTTATTGATATGGGCCCACTAAGCAGAGATCTAGATTTAATGTTGCAGCTTAGGGAGGGCAAAAAGAGCTCTAATGGTTTGGTTGGCTGGCTGAAACATGAAGTGTAGGTGGCCTAAAAGCAGAGAGTTCTAGGTCAAAGCAACAAAAGCCAAACTCAGATGATAAAAGCAGAGAGTCATCAATCTAAAAGTATGACCTTGTTATGGCCTTTATTTGGAGATTAAATATGGTTTAAGAAGATGCATATGGGTGCTGAGTTAACAAGGGGTGGACTATGATGGTTAATTTTATATAGGCTCAGTTAGTTGCCATGAAGACATTTTAAAAAATGTGATTAACATTTAAATCCATAGACATTGAGCAAAGCAGATCACACTTCATAGTGTGGATGGGCCTCATCCAATCCATTAAAGACCTTAAAAGACTAAGGTTCCCCAAGGAATATGGAATTTTGCCTCCAGACTGTGTTTGGACTCAAGCAGCAACATCAACTCTTCCCTGAGTCTCTAGCCTGTTGGCCTTCCCTGCAGATTTCAGATTTGCCAGCCTTCATAATTGCATGAGCTAATTATTTAAGACATCTCTCTTTTTATAAGTTTACACACTCTATTGGTTCTCCATCGTCAAGAACAATGACTAATATAGTTTTGATCTGAGCAACTAAGTGAATACTTATAACATTGACCAAGATGGACAGACAGACAGATTATGGTGGGAAGAGGAGAGAGAGGGAATAGAGGGGAGAATAAGTTTTGTTTTAGATATGCTATTTTGAAAAACTTATTAGATAACCAAGTGGAGATGTTGAGTAAGCAATCAGCAAGTGAGTTTAATGCTCAGGGGATAAGTCAGAATTAGAAATCTACATTTTGGAGTCATTGGCATATAGAAGATGTTTAAAACATTGGGACTAATGAGCTCAACTATAGAGAGAATGTTGATAAAAGAGAAGGCTGAGGACTGAGCCCTGAGGAAGTTCAGTATTTAGAGGTCAGAAAGAAGGAGAATCAAGCAAAAGAAACTGAAAAAGAACAGACACAAGAGAATATCGTGACCCAGAAGATAAAGGTGTCTTAAGAGCAGGAGATCCATCAACGGTGTTTGATGCTCCTGAGAATTGAGAATTGTTCATTGGATTTGACATATTGGATGTCCATGGTGACCTTGAGAAGAGGAATGTCAGTAAATGATAAAGACAAAGCCTGACTTGTATGGGTTGAAGAGAAAATAGTTAAGGAAGAAAAGATAGCAAGTATAGACAACATTCTAGGGAGTTTTGCTATAAAGATGAGTAGAGAAATGGGACAGTGCTGCTGGATTCCATGGGATTTAAAAGTAGAGGCAGTTTGGTGGAGATGCAGATTTCTAGTTGATGTGGAAACCCAAAAGAAGCCACTTAGAAAACTTTAATTTCAGCTTGTCACTGTTCATAACTTCATATCGTTGAACATTGAATATATGGATACTTCCTTGGGTGTTTATGCATTACCAGGCAAGTTCTAGCACAGTGTAGGGTCAGAGAGCCATAACATATTACACTGCACATGGGGGCCATATATCCTTACCACAACAAAGCCCAGGGAGGGCTTTCTTTTTTTAACATAGGAGATATTTCTGCATTTTTGTATGGTGATGTTAGCAATGCAGTACAGGGAGAAAAAGCATGCAGGGGAGAAAGTATAATTGCATTAGAAAAGTCATAGAACAGGCAAGAGAAGAAGGGATTGAGTGCATTCATGGGAGGTTGATATTAAATTAGAATAGGGAGAGTTAAATAGGAGCAGGGAGGCTGAGTATACGAATAAAAATGCAAACAGATGACTAGATATGATAATGGGGAAATATTTTAGCTTTTTTTTCTGATTGCTTTTGAATTATCCCTTTGAAGAAATGAAAGGCAGTATAGTCTTATGGCGTTTGCTTCAAATGACACTGAATTTGGAAATGGTGAGAGAAGAAATGTTTTAGACATAAAAACAAGGACAAGGACAATTATCCTGCCACAAAGCCCTAAGCTACATGGGGTGGTGGTGGTAAAGAAACAGTTATTACAGCAGAATGCTTTAGGAAACCATTCCTTTTTCCTTAGAGAAAGAGCTAACGGGATCACTTAGAAAATATTTTCTTCTGATGGTAGATCATGAATGCCAATGGGAAAAGGGGAAGAATTTGATGCTTTGGGGAGAAATGAGGGCTTGAGTTAGATTCAAGGTTATATAGAACTGTAGGGGACTAGGACTCCTTGTAAAGAAAGACATCCCATGCGTCTTGAACCACTTGTGGAGGCATAGTAGTCTTTTTGTATAAGGTGGGGCATTAATTCTAATTTTACCTTGCTTCTGGGAATTGATTTGTTAAGACAATGGGGCTGAGGTGGTAATATTATAGAAGTAAAGATTAGTGATCTTGTTAGGTATGTGAGAAGTTCTCTGGACCCCTTCCTTAAATTCTGATGTTTCACATTTTATTAAATTGAGGCACAGTGAAATTGAGTAAATCTCCTACATTTTGTCAACAAGCAAGTGGGAGGGCTAGGTTGCAAAATCAAGCAATTGAACTCCAGAGCAGGGAATTCTCACTATTGTGCTAGAGGCATTTGAAAATGCTAGCTGACTAAATGGATGGATGCAGAGAAGTCTGCTATTTGGGAAAATGTCCTTGCTGGGGGTTAGGATAATGCCAGTTTCTGAAGACTCAACACTAGTGAGATACAGACCTGGGTTTATGAGACTCCCAAGTCTGCATCATCATAACATCATTTTCTTCTGTCTTGTGCTCTCTCTTAACAATACTTGTCCTAGAAATCCAGACACTGTGGTGTGAGGAAGCCCAGTCTGCATGAAGGGAACTGGAGGCCAACAGGCCCTCAGACCCAGTGGAGCTATCATTGGATAAATAGCACCAACTTGCCAGCCATGAAAGTGAGTCAGTCATCTTGGGCATGGGTCCCCTAGCCCTAAATTGTACTCCTCAACTGATGCCACATAGAGCAATACAGCCTATCCTTTTGAGTCTTGTCCAAATTGCATATTCATGAGTAAAATAAATAATTGCTGTTATTTTAAGCCACAACATTTTAGGAGTTTGTAATGCAAAATAAATAACTGGAACATTTGACCTCTAAGCTACCTGAAGTCCCTGAACTTTTACTTTCCCAGCTGTAAAATGAGGAAGACATAATCAGATCAAAGGGTTGTCATATAGATTCATGAAAAATGTGGGAATATACTTATTCTGGCACAAATACTCAAAGTGGAATTTCTCCCTCATCTCTTCTGTAGCCTCCCAGATTCGAGAACCAACTAAAAGCATTTTTGTTTTGTTTTGTTTTGTTTTTAAGAAAATAATTTCCTCCTTCTATGTATACAAGTAGGCAAAAAGATGAAAGAAGAAAGGCTATTCTATCTGCTGATTCTCATCCACCATATATCTCATACTCACACTCTCACTTAATTCATATCTCTGCTCAAATGCTATTTTCCTAAAGAGACTCATCTGGGCTCCCCCATATAAAAAGCGGCATGTGTATACTCTCCACCTTGTCCTATTTTTCTTCATAGCATTGATCATCACCTGAATATTATACACTTGTGTTTATTCTGTCATCTCACTCCATTAAAAGGGAGTTCCACCATAGTAGGGACTTTTCACTATTTTGTACTCTAGTGCCTCTGTAGCACCTGTAACAGTACCTGACATACATCAGGAATTCCATAAATATTTGTCGAATGGCTAAGTGAATGAATTCTTTCTGCTGTATATAGTTCCTCCCCTTGTTTTAATTTACTTCTTTCAGAGGGTATGCAGAACATGTTGAATGGAACATTGACTTCAAGATTAGAAAGTCAGACAGACTCTAAGAAAGGAAAAGGCAGTCAAATATGCCAATTACTTTCGAAGGGTAATGACATATTTTGAAATTTGGAGGCTGCTTCATTAAAATTCATTTTGCGCTACATAAAATAAGGAATTGGGAACCTGACAGAAATGAAACTCAAATAGGCATTCATTTCCTTTATCTTTTTACAAGACAGATCAATTAGTAATTTTATGGTTGAAAAAACTCATTTTTAAATGTTATGTGAGACTTAGTGTAATATCAAATCTGGCCTAATGTCACCTTTATTAAGGGATTGAAAGCACTTTTACATCTGTTCATTCCATTAAAAAAATACTGAGAAGCACTTTTTTTGCCATCTAAAGTTTATAATGGGGGAGAAAAATAGGCATGGAAATGATCTTGTTGCATAATTTACACCCCCAAAAGGAAAGGCGAATGATTGGTACTGGACAGAAACATTTTGAGCTGCACTTATATTTGTAAACCAAGCCATGGAAACCCTCCCAAACAGGTGTGTTAGAGAGCCCAGATGGCCTCGATGAGGGGACAGGAAGCCAACACCTTCTGCTGCATTTCTGGACACTCTCGCAGGCACACTGTGTTTGGCTGCATCAGTGCCTTGCTGTGGGGCAGCCAAGGGGACACACAGGTGGTGCCGGATGAGAAACGGGGTTTCCAAGCAGGAGACTGCTGTGCTCCTGGAGAATTGCCTCCCTCTGCACTAACGGGTTATAAAACTAAGATCCAAGTCATTTACGGCTGGTAAAGATCCTGGATACCTTTTAGATAAAAGAGCATAGGTGTTATTTAACCACAGTATCCTAACTCAGGTAATTACATTCCACCACCTGAAAATTCCCCTGCAAGTTCAATCAGATCTAGTATTTGCCTCTGCTTTTCAGTCCTGTGTAGGATTGCTATGCAGCTATTAAACAGCTGCTAAGCCCCGACTCTACACAACTCAAAAGAGTGTGTATTCTTTATGAGTAGGATGTTGTGGTGAGGATGTGTGGTACTGGAAAGCCTCCGTGTGTATCTAGTTCTAGCAGGATATTTCATTGGTATAAGTATAAACAAGGAAACCTTTGGCCCCTTCCATTGCAAGCAGAGCCTTGGGAAAGTGATGGTGATTGATGCATTTGGTCCCATCTAGTGAGTGAGGCAACAAGGGAGCTTTGCAGTCACAAACCTGATGATGGAATCTCTGACCGGTGGAAGGAACCCTAAGAGATGATTACTGTGCAAATAGACCTACTGAGAAAAGCTCAGGGAGCCATATTCAAAGTACTAGAGAAGAAGCCACACCTTTCTTCTCTCCCTTAAGCTCTTCCACCAATGCATACTCCATGTAGCATTCATGTTCTAGAAGAAGAGGTTTATCCATGAAGGTAGAAGCAATTTTGAAGAATGCTGAAAGACCCCAATTCTAAGAATACCCACCTTCTCATTCTCTTACAGCACTTTGTTGGGTTAAGACTTTGCACTTTCAGAAACAATTGTCAAAATAGAAGTGTGCTAATTCAGAAAACTAATAGCTACATTTATTATTCCAATAATTTTTAAATAGTTCCCTGTGACAAATCTACCAAAGGAAATTTTCATAGAGGACAGACTCTGGGGTGTGTCAGGGCTATGCCCAATTCCAGGAGCTCTACTTAAGAGTTCTACCCTCTATCATAACTAGAGAGCTTCAATGGGCAAATGAGGAAGAGAGGCATTGTTGTAGGAATGTTATTCATTATATTTTAACTTATTTAAAGAGAGATAATTTACTAATGCCAACTCCTTGACAATTAAAGAAAGTGAGTCAGTGAAAGGTCTATTTGTAACCCCTTTTTTTTTATTCTTCCCTTTTTGTAAATCTATAGTTACAAAGAGAAATTGAACTTGCTCATCTAGTATACTATCTGCTATAGAAGTGCAAGGTAGTCTTTAAAAAGTTTTAAATAAGATTTTTCTAGGATTTTATTCACTCCAAATAGACCACTTTCATCACTATTAAAATCTGCTGAAGCCATTTGTGTCACTTAGAATTGTGATGGCATCATGCAACAAAAACCTCAACTATGGCTCAAATAAAGAGAGGTTTTCCTCACATAACAAACACTGCAGAGGTAGGCAGTCCAGAATTGGTGCTGTTGCTCTAGAAAGTCATCAAAGAGCTACCCTGCTTCTATCTCTGAGTCCACAATTCTTAGCTTACATATTTAACTTCATGAGTATAAGATGGTTGCTATACTGAAGACATTGAATCTTCATTCCAGCAAGAAGAAAACAGAAGAATAAAGAGCAAAAGTTCATACAGGCTGAGTTTATCCCTCTTCAATAGGAAAAAAAAAATAGTATTCTCAAAATCTCTCTTCATTATTCATGACTGGGCCACATAATCCTCTAGTTGCAAGGGGATCTGAAGTGCTAAGTTCTTTTAATTGTCCTAAACAGTTAACCATTGCTGCCCTGAATGAAATCAGAGCTAATAAGGAATTAAGGGTTATGAATAAGAAAGTTATACATAAGGAGAAAACAGATATTGTAGGTTAACAGCAGTGGATGCCACATACATTATTAATAAACTCCATGAATTCTGTTGAGTTTCTCCATTTTCCTTCTTACCATTGACCCTGATGATGTGCAGATGCAAATTGCCTTGAGTATGAACCAACATCCATGGTCTCTAGGAAAATTTCCTTCAGCAGTAACATTACTACATGCAGTCTCAAACATACTCTTGTCCTTCTCCTGCATCAACTTTAGTCATACAGTGTTGAAACTTAATTTCTGGACACTGTTGGGAGAAAAACTCTTCCTCTATCCTCTTATATTTAGTTTTGGCTGGTGGTGGAGGGTGCATGTGTGTGGGATGTCTGTGAATTAAATTAATAATAGATTAGGAAGAGAAAGGCACAGAATTTTATTAATATTTATATGCATGGGAGTTCATAGAAAAGAAGTGACACTCAAAGAAGCAGTTGGACTTGGGCTTATATATTATTTTAACAAAGGAAAGGGGGTTTGGGCTTCAAAGGATGATAAATCATGGAGAAGAAAATATATGGAGATGTAGAGGGAGATAAGGGTTATTTTGATAAGGTTCGTTTATACAAACTCACATTGGAGTTGACTTTTGTCTCTCTCTCAGGTGACAGTTACTCTTCTCTTTCTGATACAATGGGGTCACCTTCACTAGTGAAGATCTATGCTCTGCTCATAGGTAGATTTGGTGTGGGGGCGTGGACAAAGAACTCTTCCTGTTTCTGTTGTTTTTAAATTACCGTCAGCTCAAAATAATCCCTATGTCAAAATGACATCTTTTGGAGTGGCACATCTTTGTCCCCTTTAACACCTATCTGTAAGACTTTCCATATTACCATTTGTTGAGGACAGAAAAGTTGACACTTTTATAGTGAAGTTTTATTTATGTCTCTAAAAGTTCCAAAGTTGAAAGTCCTTAAGTAAGGGAGGTTCTCTTTATAGGTGTTAAATTAATCACAATAAACCTCACAGTTGACTATGGCCCAGCAATATATTATAACACTGCCACAGGAGGCAATAAGATGAGTCAACGGTTCTTTATTTGGGATTTACATTTAATTTAATTGAAAGAATGAGACCTCAGACACATAAACGTTGATGGTTGGGTAAGAGAGGCAGAGAGAAAAGAAAATGAAATGGTAGCATTGGGGATGTTGCTATGGTAAATGGCCACTGTATGGGAAGACATAGCCAACTGGAAAGTAGAAGGTAACCTTGAAATCCAGTTTAACCTTTTCCCTGAACTGGGAGGCCAAATTTGCTTCTTCATGCTAGAGCCAGAATGCCCTTAATTATTACTCAATTTGCTTTGCTTTAAACTGTATCCTTTAAGGTAAGCTTTTTTTTTTTTTTAAATATTTAATTGAGAAGCTTTAGCAAATGTATGAATTAGGTTTCAGTGGGTTCTTCATCTATAAAACATAGTCTATCTTTTTTTTTTCCTTGGCTTTGATTTCAAGAGTCAGGAGGTGAAATTATCAACCAAGACTGGGTCACCTTTATGAAATACAAACTATGATTGTTGAGCTGAATTGGGGTGAGGGATCTGATGCACTTGGAAAAATCACCCATTTTCACTTTCCTATGGTCATTAATGACCTCGAGGAAGATCTCTTCCAGAAAATACTATGATTAGCATTGTGTAAACAGTCTTAATCTAGGCTCTCAAGGGCCCCTCTGAGGTATCCTCAGACCTGACCCAGCCACAGATCTAAGTAGAAAAAATTTTGTTCTCTGTTCTTAGGTGTCTGTTTAAAAGCCAGTTCTTTCTCTACCACTGCTGAGGAATAGACAAGCTTCTGGAAAGTCTGTTAAAAAGCAATTTAAGCATCTTAAGACAAAAATGCAAGATAACTGTTTCCAGCAAAATGGTAGAAAGGATCCAAGAAAGAAGCGTGAATTTTCTAACATGGAATCTGGCCAAAACAAAGGTTAACTCACTTCCGCTAGGTCTTTAATTGTCACAATTTTAGGGCTACTGCTCCTTTCGTTAAAATGTCTCTACTGTGGTTTTAAACTGTCCGTCTTCCATGTTGCTGAATCCTGTTATTAAATTGGCCATTTTGCTTTCCATGTTTCATCAGGCTATTTTTTTTAACCTCAAAGCCTGCCTTTTAATGTTCATTACTCCAGCTGACAAAAAACACCCCTATCTCTATTTAGTCATTTCTGTTTGCCTTAATTTTTCTCCTTAGCCTAAAGTGCATTTTAATTGAACGAAACATCACATTCTGTTCAAGTTGGGTAAAGAGCTCAGAGCCTTATCTTAGGATGGTTCGCCTTATTGAATGGCCTGTATAAGACATCTTGATCTTGAGTTTGAAAGTCTAAGTTCAGAGATTTTTGAATCTTGGGATCCTGAGAATAGGGTTGCAGGGCAGAAGGTATCAAAAAAACATTTCAATTTTAGTAATAAAAAGATCCTACCTCCATTGGGCCATATTTAACCTGGAAATGGAATGGAATGGAAAGCCAGATTGTTTTATAATTGACAGTTTTGTTTCCTGGCAGATGGTTGTAATCTCCTGAATGTGCCAAACACAGACTCCAGGATTTTTGAGTTTGTAGCGAAAACAGAAAGGACAAATATTTATTGTAATTACAACATTTGTACATTGGATATAGTTTCACAGCCTTTTAATCCTCCTTGATTAGAAATTTGTTTTACTTGCCAGTTGAAGAAGTTTATTTACCAACACTTTGAGAAACATTTCAAGTTTTAATAAATATAAAGAAAGTCATACAGAAACAATTCTCTTTTAAGTTTCCTTGCTAGTGAATCTATACGTCCGTCTATTCAGGGAGTTTGCATCCACATGGTATAGTCCCCAATCAATGGTTACAGCACTCAAATTTAAGTAACATTTTAGTGAACTCCGGATTTGTCTGAGGAAATGATTCAATCATTGTTGCTGGTTAGTTCTTGTCAGGAAGGTCAGCTGGGGATCTCTGAAGTGATTTTCATAATTAGGTTCTTTGTGTAGTCTATGAAAATTACTCACAGGGCAACATGACCTACAACTGATTAATCCCATCAGATTAAGTCCACCTCCATTGTTAGCAAATCATTAGTCAGCATCTGCATTATGATTATCTTGAAAAGTACAAGTTATTTCCAGAGAACTGCAAGTTGTAATTCAAATGTAAATTCTGTGGACTGAAATCAAGGTTTTCTTTCAGCTTTGGAGTAATGGATGAAAATATAAGATAGGATACAGCACCAGCAAAAGTGAGTTTAAGACACACCTCTTCCACTTTATGTTTTGCTGCCTTGGGCAAATCAATTAACATTTCTTAGAAATTTCATGAGTCGTCAAATGGTAAACATTTAAGATTCTCACTTTGACAAAAATGTCTCCTTGGTAATATTTTGAAATTCTCTATTGCCAGATAGTGCCATGAACTATTAGTGTTTTCTGTACTACTTAAAATAGAGTCATTAATGTCTTTAAATCTAATCAGATTAAATAGCACATTTTGGAAACCTCAGAATTAATTCATATAATCATCCTTGAGATTTTGTTCCTTTAGAGCCACTCTCAGTACCAAAATCTCTGTATTAGAGAAACAAAACCAATTTACATATATTGGTTTTATCTATCATCTATCATCTACCTACCTATCTATCATCTATCTATTATCTGTCCAGAGGGAGGGAGGGAGGGAGAGGGAGAGAGAGGGAGAGAGAGAGAGAGAGAGAAGGTAGATAGGAAAGAAGGAAAGAGGGAAGGAGGGAAGCAAGCAAGCAAACAAGAAAAGAAGGAAGGAAAGAAGGAAGGAAGGAAGGAAGGAAGGAAGGAAGGAAGGAAGGAAGGAAGGAAGGAAGGAAGGAAGGAAGGAAGGAAGGAAGGAACTGATTTATCATAAAGAACTAGTTCGCACTATTATGAACTGGTAAGGCCAAAATCTGCAGGGTGGGCTGGCAGGCTGGAGACTCAGGTGAGCCGATGTCACTGAGTCCAAAGGCAGTCTGCTTTAGAAGCAGGATGAGCTGTTGTTTCAGATGAAGTCTGAAGGTAGACCACTGGAGAAGTCTCTTTTGGTCGGGGGAGGCCAGTCTTTGCTCCATTCAGGCCCTCACTGATTGGATCATGGTGGACAATCTACTTCATTTAAGTACCTCCTTAAATGTTAACCTCATCTAAAATACCCTTAAGGAAACACCCAGACCAGTGTTTGACTAAATACCTAGACACCCCATGGTCCAAGCGAGTTGACACATAAAATTAACCATCAGGTACCACAAGAGTTTCCCCACAATAGATTTCCCTGACCTTCCAATTCAGCATTCACACTACCACTAGAGTAAACCTTCTTAAGTGCAAAGCAGATCACATCATTTTCTGCTTAGAACCATTAAATTGTTCCACATTTCTAAAAGGCCAAAAGCCCAAACTCCTTGATATCAATCTTTAAAACTCCTCTATTTCTCACCTGGCCTCAATCTTTCTTTTTCGGTGTACTTCAGAATTACTCCCATCCTATCACTGTGAGCATCTTCTCTTCCATCCTAAAGGACCAATTACATTTTTTACAATGCACCAAATGCTCATCTTTATCCATGCTATTCCCTCTTCAAGGAAGGGCCCTCCCTCTTCCCCTATGTTTCCATCCCTAACTATATTTGTTTGGGAAACATGAATTCAAAATCCCCACCACAAAAAATCTCCTCCTCAGAGATGCCCTGATTGACCTCTCATAAAAGTTATTTCCTCCTTGTGTTACTACTGAACTATGTCACTACATATATATATAGGCATCACACTCATCACTCTGAAATGCCCTCATTTTCTTTTTCTGTCTGGCTCAACTATTGAACTATAAGTTCTTTTAAGTCTAGGAACTATTTTTCTTTGCCCCCTCAGTGTCTCATGTGATATCCAACCCCCATTAAGTTCTCAAAATTTGTTTGTGGAATGAATGAAAGAGGAGGGATTGAGTGAAGAAATAGGAGTCCAATTGGTAGTCAGTAGGGAATCACTAAAGGTTTTTAATTTAAAAATCTCTTTTTTAAAGAAGAAAGAACAAATGGTACTTTAGGGAGATTAATCTGTCAGTGGTGGGGAAAAGGGCTGAGAACAAATGAGGGAAGAATAAAAAGGCACGAAGTCTAAATAAGCTATTGTAATAGTACAAGGATGAGGTAGAAAGAAGTTAAACTAGTTAAATGGAGTAGAAATAAGAGATGCTCTTATTTATAAACCCATCTCTTTTCTTTAGAGCACATGGTAGAATTGCATTTCCTCTGACATTATGTATAGCCACGTGATTTTCTTTGGCCACTGAGATGTGACTAGAAGTGATATGTGTCACATATATACAGAAGCTCAATCCACTGGTACATGATCTGCCACATTTTTATTTTAATGCCTCAGTGATCATGGATACATAGATCAAGATGGGACCTCTGTCAGTCTGGTTCTCTGAAAAACAATGTTGAGCAGAGTTCCCCTTCCAACCTGTATTTGACATGTAATATGATTGAGAAATTAATTTTTGTTATGTCAGACTAATGAGATTTTGGAATTGTTTGTTACTGCATCAAAACCTAGCTTATTCTGATTTATTAGGATTTAGCGACTGAAGGAAGAAAATAGCAGAAAATACTAAAATTTAGCATGAGGGAGTATAAAAATTTTAGCTTGAGTGACTGATAGTGTGCCACATATGGTTGTTCATGTGTGTACTCCACAACTGCAGGGCTCCCATTCGTATCACAGTCTATATGAATTGTGGTGAGAGATGGCAGTGTGTCACCTGTACAGGTGTACACAGCATCCCTGAGAATAATTTATTCAGAACAAAAATGATTATTTATTGTCTACTGACTCCCACATGACATTCTGAATGCTGGATACACAAAAGCAGAGTTGATCGCTTTCTGTGATATGGTCAGAGCCCAGCACAATGTGGCAAACGCTCTAATAGAGCCACTGTGCACAGACAGAGGAAGAGGCAATCGGCTCGGAGTTGTAGTTGAGATAGAGTTTGCAGGCTAATTTGGAATTGTTCATGCAGAGGAGGGAAGTGAGTAGTTTTAAGCAGAAGAAACAGAGAGATAAAGTCCATGACCCATTGGAGAAACAGCAGCAGACCCGTGTGGCTATGGTTTATCTATAAATTTAGGAGGTGAGAGGAAATGGTAGGAGAAAAGACTGGAAAGTTAAGTGGGGGGTCATTTAGAAAGATTTTGTATCTGCCAATAATTTAGACTTTCTTTCTGGAACAAGAGTCTTAGTTTTCTAATCAGTTGAGTGCTTTAAGTTTTATGTTTTAATGACATGTTAATAGGAGATTTCTATCACATCCTTGATAAAAATAAAGATATTAGATCTAAAACAGGAAGCTGACGTATTCATCTTGACATCTTTTAATCACTTTTTTGATATGAAAGATTATTTTAAAAAAATGAACTCGAGAGTTAAATTTATCTAACTCTATCAATGGTGCTACTTTGAACATTTATAGACCTGAATGTAGCTTGAAATACATGGGCCATCATTTAGAACTTGGAGACCTCTTTGTCATGCAAAGATTGCCTCTGTGTAAAGGGATTTGATATGTAATCAGGAAGGCCATAAACAATACCACCCAGAGCTAGAGAACTTTTTGAGAACTTGTAAAGAGCAGAAGCCACCCACTTATAATCTGAATTTACAATTCCTCTGGAGTGCAAAATCCAGTTGGACGAGCTTTGTGTCTGATCTTTTTTGTTTTTTTAGCTTTGAAGAACTTCCCTGTAGTGACATTTACTATGATAGACTGCCACATCTATCATAGGCAATGACTTCTGGTTAATATTTGGCAGTTCAGGCATTACTATCAAATGCTGGCATCTAGATCTGCTGCATCATCAGAATTTGAAATAAGACCTTTAGGCATTCTTACAATGAAATTATTGCCTCCAGCCCTGTGTAGCCCCATGGATACCCTATTTATAAGCTTTCCAGATTCATTATTTAATGTTAACAGTTTTAACTGTCCAGTATTTCCTCTGTTTTTTTTTTTTTTATTGCATAAATAAAAATTGGACAATAAAGAATGTCCTAGTGATGTTGCAAATGACCATCACAATAGCATAGCTGGTTCCTGGAAATCTGCATCTGACTGTGAAAATCCACTAAACCTTAAAGCCTTTATACATGGGTGAGGAATTCATGAAAAGCAGCCTTCAGAGGGAACAGAAAATCAGGAAATTATAAATGGCCTGGTGAGACATAGACGACAAAGTAGCTGCCAGATGTTGGCATATGCAAAGTCAAAGGAGAACTTGATTTGAATTTTGATTCCTTTAAGGAGAAAGTATGGTACTTAATGCTTAGCCAAGGATTATTGTCCCAGAGACTCTACAGAGCGTTCCTGCAAATTGAGAAATATTTGTGTTAGGAAATCTAGCACCTGGTACAGAGTAATCATTCTATTAATATTAGCTATCAATATTACTATTCTGCTGAACAAAGAAATAAATTGAAAATTCCAAGTTGAACTTAAAATGAAGTACTCCTTTGACTTTTATACTAATTAACACATAGTCTATATTCAAGCTGTACATTTTTTTAAATATGTTCTGCCAAATTCATAAGTTTATGAGATGACACCCCTGCCCCTTAACAATGCTGTGTGTGGCAAGATAGGACTGCTGATGTCTGATAATATGTGCTACCCTCCCATGTAAAATAGAAATATTTTGGAAGATGTGATTTAACTACAAGAATCTCTGGAACTGAAACGACAAATCTCCTTACGATGAAACTGACCATTTTGTAGACTTTAAGCATAACTTTTGTTACAGTCTTAGGAGAATGCAAAATATTACAGACACAAAATCAGGTTTCATATTTTATAACCATTATCTCATTTGACTTTCTTAGCAGTCCTATAAGTTAGATATTCTTACTTCTATTTACACGTAAGGAAACAGATTCAGGAACTGGACCCCATTATACAGTTTGTAATTTGTGGGCTGTGATTTGAACCCTGACTGACTGAATTTAAAGTCTGTGTTTTTAATCACTAAAATTCATGGCCTTCCCACTAGTGCAAATTCAGTGTGAGCTTTATGCCTCTCTTTGCATTATTTTATGCATCAAGAGTTTTCACAAATATGATTCCTTAGACTGTCTGAATGATTGAGTACACCTCAATGCAAGGATTGTTAGGTTTCTCTGAAACACCCTTTCTTTGATAAATTTCTCAAAGAGAATAGTCCAGGAATAATAAATCGAGGCATCTTAGGGACTCATGGGAATTTGCCTCCGTGATTGATGGAATGAACTGGCTGTCACCTGCATTCATGGTAAATAAAGCTATGGAAATGCATGAGCTTGCCACCTGAAAATTGACATTGGTTTGTTCATTTTCTTATGGAAAGAATACAATTGAAATGAAGTGAGCTGAGGGGAACCATAAGTGTGATTGATAGAAAGATAGAGAGTTTAGAGTTTAGATTAGTAAACTAAAAAAAGAGAATGAAAGATTTTATTATTATTCTATTACCATAGTCATAGTCTTCAAACTAAGCCAGCATCCTTTCCTTGGTATAATAACAAAGCATACAGCACTCTACTACTAGACACCATGGAAGAGAGAGCGAGAGAGCGAGAGAGCGAGAGAGCAAGAGAGAGAGCGAGAGAGAGCGAGAGAGAGAGAGATGCTCTCTGCCCTTAAGGAGTTAATGATTCATTAATGAATCAAAAATTAATTTGTGCTGGGTTGAAGGACGTGCTCCTGAACAGCACAGGTACATGTTAATCACCCAAGGCCACTTTTGCTGATCATTTCACATTATTTGTCTCTAAGTAAATAAATGTACATTTAAAGAAAGAAAACCCAAGCTTTCTTGACCAGGAAAGGCTAAGCTGGATATGAAATGCAATGTGTTAAAGGTATACAGACAAAATATTCTTTAAAAAGACAAATGAAAGAAAACCAAGGCAAAAGACTGTCTTTTATTACATGGCAAAATAAAGCAGATAGTTAATGATCTAAGTGGCAGAAGATCCTGGTGTCTTCAAATTTTAATACGGGAAGAATTTAGGGAATTGATTATAAAAGAAAAAGACTAACCCGGAGTATTTTAAACATGGCTTTCTCAGCCTTATATTTTATTTTAAAAAAAAAGTGATCACTCTTAATTTGTATATGATAAATCACTGACATTCCAATGGGTCTGAGATAATCATTAAAGTACATTTCAATGGAGGGAAGCTACTTGGCCACTTCTTTAGAAATCGTTTAGGTATCAACTTCCAAACAACAGTTACATAGAAGGCCAAGAGAATAGAATAAGCATTACATTAGAAGGAAAAAACAGGAGATGAATAGTTCTTTGAAAAGGGAAAGAAAAATATTCTCTTTAAAATCCAAGGAAATAGGAGGATAACAATTTATAACAGACTGTAGATTTGGGCCTCCACAGAAAATCATAACATTTCCCTTTGAGACACCTCAAACTAGGGTAAACCTATTTCTAGTGAAGTCTTTTCTAATTAAGTCTTCTATATCTGTCTGAAGGATGTGGAATTAGCTGGTTCTTGACTCCCAAGGCTTTTTAGCATTTAATTCCAATTGGAAAACTTTAGTGTGAAACCACACTTCTATCCTTTAAAGTCATAGCTGTTAAGAACTTGCTCATGAGTGTGGGCTGTCTCCTCTGAAGGAACAGTTCCCAGAGAGTTACTTGGCTCAGGGACAACATTGCACAAGGTAGTCAATAGCAAATGCATGTTAAGTGTTTTTGAATGAACAGACCCTGACCACAATTAGAGAACATCTCTCTGTTACTAAACCTTGCTAGTTCAAAATGTGTCCCCATGTCATTGTCCCCATGACAAGGGATATGTTCAGAGGTTGGGTTTAGAATTTTGTCAGTGGTCAAACCCTTTGCCATTTAGACAGTCACCTGCTCACTTGGATTTTGGAAACAAATAATGACTGCCACTCAGGTTTAATGATTGTTTCACTTTGAAGTGCTCAGAAGAAAAAGATAACCTGAGTACAAAATAAAGTTCTCTCTGGATTACTATGATCATCTGAGAATAGAAGATGAAAAAGAAAGACTTATTGGTAGTATAAACTGTTCACTATACATCCATATACAGCTCATCCTTTCTGGACACAGGATGTTACAGAGACCTTACCAAATTAGAAGGTTAAGAAGTTCTTATGTGCAAAGAGGGGTGATATTTTTTTGAACGCACTTCAGCCCAGAGGAAGCTTCAATGATTTCTCATACCCTGGGCCACATGAAGGCTTTAAATCTTACCAAGGAGCATTGCACATCTGGACTGATGACTTATCAGACTATGCATTAATCCTGGAAGACTGGATACACATATTGTCTTTTCATAGCAGAGATTTAAAAATTCCCTTGCATACTCCATAGTGTTTATTTTTTTAATGTTTGGATTAGTGTATCAGAGGAAAAGCTAACAACTTCATTTGAAAAGGAAGAGTGCCAAAAGACACAATGACTCAAAATCAAGCTTAATCCAATTAATACTTAGGTGTTCTTCAATAAAAGAATGTTTAAAGTGAAATGAGCAAAACTCTTGATTAGCCACATATTGTCATCATTTCTAGAAAACTTAAAATGAGGACAAAAATCACATTTCTAGGCAATTTAGAATTTAAATATACTTACAAAAGTACACACATAAAACTCATTTCTTGGTTAGTTAAAAGCTTCAGCATATCAGAAGAATGACCAATCTATTAAAACTCAAACAAATAAGAAGTTAAAGTTCACCTGATTGACATAACTATTTAAAAAAAAAATAGTTTAGGCATCTGGAGGGGAGGAAAAAAGTCTAAAGTTTGGTTGCTTGGTTTTCTTTTTGCTTATTTTTGTTTTTTTTTTTATTTTTGTTTTTGTTCTCATTTGTTTCTTGCTTCCTGGTTGTCCAAGCAAATGTGTTTATCTTTTATTACATTGAGATTCAAAGAAATCCAACGACTTAAAAATCATAATATAAGCTAAGCAGGGTCGGGCCTGGTTAGTACTTGGTTGGGAGATCACCTAGGAAGACCAGGTGCTGTAGGCATAAAAAATAAAAAATAAGAGATTGTAAGATGACAAGGTCCTTGTAATCTGTGAAGTCAGTCAAGGATTGCCTCACCTAAAAAAAAAAATCATGATATACTATGAGGTGGTGATTTCAAATCTGTCTGAGACCAATAACTTTGCTATTTCCATTATGCATGTGCTTTCCTCACCTGTGAAGTGGGGGTCTTATCTACTTCAGAAGGATTATGAAGAAAACATAGACCTAGAGCAGTGTCTGACATCTAGTAGGTATGCACAAGAAACATGATGATAGTAGTATTGTTATTGGTTATTGCTGTTAAAGGGAAAAGTGCCAGAAAGACTTGCCACCTGAATGGTCTGAGAATACCCTAAGTTCTTTCAAAGAAAAATAACTGTGACTGTGAAGTACAAACCAATTATCCCCAAAATCTGCACACATTATTTCTTGCAAGAACAGAGAGCTTCCCTGATCAACTCAGTCACATATCACAGGTCACAGTTAAGTGCTGACTGGGTGGAGGATATTTTGTAGTGGTGCATAAAGAGGAAGAAAAAAACTATGGCTGCTTCAAAAATTCTATCACAATAACTAGAAGGCACTGAATTAATTGCCTAATAAATACACCTTGAAAATTTCTTCCATGGGCTAGAATGTAAAACTCAGCCAGAATCAAGAAACCCAGTTTAAACCAAAAACGCATTTCATCTGAGTACACGTATGTGCTTCTAGCCACTCATACTTTAGCTCATAGTGAATGAAGATGTTCCAGCAATGCCCACTATGTCTCTTATGTACCAAGTTGTGTCATGACAGCAGGAGAAAGGTTAGAAACTGCCCCTCACCCCCACCATCAAAAAAATACAACTAATTGAGAGGAGAAGTGAAGGAGTTCAGAAGAGACCTCCTCATGATGTGCTACTTTGGCACGAGGATTATTTTGAGCTAAAGGCAATTGAGACCCTGTGGGCTCAAGAAAAACTTTTACTGCTGCCTCAAAGAATTCAAATTGGGGACCTTGTGATAGATGATTGGATAAAGAAGATGCAATACATACATACAATGGAATATTACTCAGCCATAAAAAAGGTGAAATACTTTCCTTTGAGACAACATAATGGATCTTGAGATAATCATGCTAAATGAAATAAGTCAGATAGAAAAAGTTGAAATCCACATGATATCACTCATATGTGGGATATAAAACTGCAAGCAACAGACAAACATGACATATAAACAGAGACTCATGGACACAGACAGTGAATTAGTGGTCACCAGAGGGAAGTGGGGCAGGGAGAATTTAGATAGGGATAAAAAGGATCAAATATTTGGTGATAAAAGGAAATCAATTCTGAGTGTTGAATACACAAAGCAATATATATACAAATTACTGTTGAAAGATACGCTTGAAACTCATTTGATTTTGTTAATCAGTGTCACCCAATAATTTTTAATAAAAAAATAAAAATAAATTGGGGGCCTTGTTCATAATAAGAGTTATTACCAGAAGTACATTTTTAAGGCCTATCTGTATATTAGGGCAAACATCTAATTAGAACATCCACTCTTCTTATCATCCTATGAATTACCCACTTCCCCACTCAGCCCCTTGTTTAATTTCTTGGCTCAAGATGCCATATGTACCTTACTTTACCTTTCTGATTTTGAACCTCTCATGTATGTGGGGTTCTTGTATATACAAAATTAAACTTGTTTTTCTCTTATTAATCTATCTCATGTCTATTCGATTATTAGACCAGCCAAATAAAACCTTTGTAGGGAAGAGGAAAATTCTTTGTCCCCAACAGAACCTTATCATCTACTTCTGAAGGGGCAGAAGTAGGTATATGGGCTCTTCCTACCCTCTCAGCATTACAACTATCTGCAGGAAACATCCTAACATGGACTAGAGAGAAGATTATGTTGGTTCAAAACCTCGGGAGCTTCCTGGATGAAATCTGAAACTGGTCACCATACATGGAGGCCAAGGAGAAACCGAAGAGGCAGACCACAGCAGGTTGGCAGGTGGCAGGTGGCAGGTCTAATAAGCAAGGGAACTTACACACGAGGCTTGTCTTGGGAAACTGTGAGACAAGTAGATCTTTACACCTGCCTGCCAGAATCTTAAAATTTTATATAGTGGCCTTAACTGGGTTCAGTCACATATTCAATACAGATGGTCTCAACAATACATTGCTCTCTTAAGGCTGCATTCTTGAAAATGCTCCCACTGTGGGAAAGGAGGGCCAAGCATACATTTCAAGGAAAGGGGAAGGGGTGAGGAGGCTTCAATTGCCTGTGTCCAGTTCACAGGTCAACAGGTCATCACTTCCTCTTGATGATCTCCACCAACAGGACATCAACAACCACAGGGGTTAAAGTTTTTCCTACTTTTATGGAAAATTCTTTCAGGTAACTGACTTTTCTGGTCTTTGTTTCATTTTATAAATATACATACACACACGCCCAAACCATAAACAAAGTAGCTGGTTGTCGTAAGCATGTCTGGCTTTCAAGACACAATGAGTAAGTTATCCTTGCTACAGATTTCCCATTTTTAATCACTCTTGGCAATCTTTATCTATGTGATAATGACTTAAAGTGATATTAGACTAACCCAACAAATTGAAAATTATTGTTTGATCCCAACACCTCTCTAACATATCCATTTTCAAAATGAGCAGCAGCATCCATTACCTGTGTCTCCTTGAGGAAAATAAAGAACCAACATTAACAGAAAGTTTTCCATCTGAGGAACCTGAAAAAAGAAAGTGTCTTAGCTGCTTTAATCCAACCCTAGCAATGGGATAGAATCTAGTTTCTCACCCCCACTCCTTTACACAGTCATATTGGGTAATTAAAGAAAAAAAAATGGATATAGAAAATTCTTCTGTGAACATTAAATTAATCTTCTGTGAAATTTCATTATTTTTATCCATAAATGCTATGGTGGGGGTTATAAATGTAGTCAGATAGCAATTGTATTAGAATTAGCTGCAGTGTAAATTTTTTAAAGTACTAAATTTCATCATCAGAACAGATTTGAAGACATCGTAAATGAATGTGGGCTTTAATCTTTGACTGAATATAAGCCTCACACTCAACTATGTGCCTATTTTGCACATTATCAGAAAGAGAGAGAATTTCCCATTAGCTCTTACATCAAGCTTTTAGTTCAAGGAAAAAGTCTTAGTCAGTAAAACTAAAAACAAAACCAGGTCTTAACCAATTTGATTTTTCCTTCTTTGCAAGGTCGACCTAATAAGTGGTTTGGTAAAGCCCTTACTGTTTTTTTTTTTGTTTGTTTGTTTTGGGATTCCCCCCTACCCCCACAAGCTAAAGGAGAAGAAATCATTAATAGATGAGCCTAAGGTTTTCTGAAATACACTTGCTAAATAATAAACTTATCAATTTCTTCCAAATAAATAAATCATTCTCATCCAACTCTACTAAACCTAACAGTGAGGAAATTGCAGGCACCAGGAAGAGAAATGAATCTCAGCAAAGAGGGTTTAGTATGCAATGGGAGGGTCAAGGCTGACAAGTCATTAGATAGGAACCTTAAAGACAATGCCTTAAAATGAGCAAGGGCAATGTTTAAGTAAACATTTGGAGAATCTACTGCACTTTTAAGCATTTCCAACTACAAACTAGAGAAAATGGTCAAGGATGGGAAAACATGAAACTTTTAAGATCCAGTGATACTGATTCTCATCTCTAGTAAGAGAATTAATTCTACACTGGAACTAGCATCAGTAGTAGAAGAGTGTAAGTGCAGCCCTGCTCATACCTAATATTTAAAATATTTATCCTCCAATATTGATTTCAAATGAACACAAGTTTTCCATTTTTCTAAGGATACGAGTGGTTTTTCCACTATTACTAAAAAGACTTCCTAAAATTTAGTGACATAAACAGCCATTTATGGCAGATTTTCAGGGTCAGAAATTTGAACAGGGTACAGGAGGGATGGCTTGTCTTTGGCCATATTGTCAGAAGCCTCATTTGGATGATACTATGGAAGTCTGGGCTCTAGAATCATCTGAAAGCTGTTCATTTACATGCCTGGTGATTGATAATGGTTATCAGCTGGGACATAAGCTAAGCTTGTCAGCCAGATCACCTCCTATAAGTGGCCTCTCCTGTGACCTGGGATTCCTCAAAACATGGTGGCTGGAATCCAAAAGTCAATGTCCCTAGTGAGAAAGAGCCAGATGGGAGATGTATCACCTTTTGTGTCCTGGCCTTAGAAGTCACACAGTGTCTCTTCCTTTTCATCCCATATATTGAGCAGTCACAGAGGCTGACCTATTAAGCGTCACCGTTTTTGTGGGAGAAATGTAAAGGTTCTGAGATTGTGGGACTGGAATCATAGTTCAGGATATTTTTGGAAAGGATAGTCTACCACAGAAAATTTTTTTTCTTATTCTTTCTCCCTTCTTTCCTTCTTTCCTTCTTTCTTTCTTTTCTTTCCTTCTTTCTTTCTTTTCTTTCTTTTTCTTTTTCTTTCTTCTTTCTTTGTCTTTGCTTTCTTAGCATTTCTAAGGAAAATAGCAAGTCACACATGCAGAACACATTTCTAGTAAATTCTAGTGATATTTTGGTCATCTGCTCTGAATCAGCTCATTGCAGATTAATAACTTTTGTCCCTAGGGTTATTCTGGTAGGTCTACCAGATGTTAATTCTAACACAGGCATTTTGGAGTTTATACTTGAAGATAAAATATGAGAACAGAATTTGGAAGTGTAAATTGTTGGACAGAAGTCCAAAACAGGGGTCAGAAAGTGTTTAAAAGTGGAATGAAGACAGATGTTGGGACTTGAGTCTATTGAGAGGAAGGATTTAGAATGTAAAAGACCTCTTTGCTAAAAATAATTGAATGGTTCTTGGTATATGTAAAGCATCTGAGAATTTTTAGAAATTATTTGACTTCAGAATGTTATTTTTCTACATATTGCCAAGTAAACCTTTTAATCACACAATTTCATTTATTTATCAACAGATGTTGTAGCTTCATTTTTAATGTCCTGTGAGTACATAAGTGATGCTTATTTTATTTTTTTTTTGGCCACATGACTTTGAGTACCCTCCTATGTCTTGGCACTATTTCCTCACTCCATGAGGACAGCAATGGACAATGAGTCTGGATGCTCCACTCTCTGGACAGCAAGAGCCAGAATGATGAAATCTTTAGCTAATTTTGTTGAATGTTAACAAAAACATGGAGAAGAAAGAATTATCTTTTTTTGAAAGCCATTTCCCGTGAATATTTCCTTTGACAACACAAATCTGCATTGAAAAATCAATTCTTTAGAAATAATTTCAAAAGTGCATGAGGATACCCCTTGCAGTATTGTTTATAATAGTAAAAATTAAAAACAAATTAAAATGGCCTATAATAGGGAAATGTCCGTGTGATATATTCATGACTAGAATACTACTGTAGCCTTAAAATAACATATATCTACATTTATGTAAATGTGCCTGTGTTTTATTGATACATTACAAGAAAAAATTTGCAAAACTTTGAGTAGCAGAATCCTATTGTGTTTCTGAAAAGACAGAAAATTTTTATTTTAGATGACAGATTTAGCTCCAATACAGCTTTTCCATTCTATATGAAATGTCTAAAAATGATAATGTATTTTCCATTTAAAATTCACTTCTAGAGAAACTAGATGGACCAGAACCTATGAGAAATTCTTTAGAATTCAAAAAAATTGAAATGAATGAAAACAAAATTAGAAAACATAAGTTTTTAAAATTTAGAGCTTTCCAAACATATTTTTCTGCTACAGAAGAATAATACCAATGGAGCTTTATAGCCAAGTGTAGTAAATAGTGAGATCAAAAGGTCCTAAGAGTAATTGACTGAGTAATTAGAATGAGGGACCAAGCAGATCAGGCTCTGAATATCCAACCTTCCCTTCTTAGGGCAGAGAGCAGTTACAGGGGTGAGATTCAGATGAGATGGGGGAGGAGTTATATGGTGAGAACTTGGAGAGTCAAAGGATTGTGATAATACTGATCATGTAATATTGCACAAGTGGCATATTCCAAGCCTCCTTACTCTTAATGAAAGCGGCTCAGCACACACGGCATAGCGCCTCGTCTCACCTCTCCTCATAAACAGACATATCAGTTAATCCAGCAGGGTATCTCAGCTACAAAGATGAGAGCACATCAAAAGTCACCAATCATTTGAGATCCAATGCTTTGTATCCCTCAACGAAAGACTAACTCAATCTTGAGGACAGAGATATAGAAGAATAAACATAACAGGAAGTTTAGGGTAAGTATAATTTATATCCTTAGAAATGTAAGGAGATATCTGATCTCTAATAAAATTAACCTACTATATAATGGAAATTAAAGCTGTCACCATTGCTGGCAAGGATGCGGAAAAACTGGAACCCCTACATATCGTTGATGGAAATGTAAAATGGTGCAGCTGCTATGGGAAACAGTATGGAGATTTCTCAAAATTTAAAAATAGAACTACCATATGATCCAGCAATCCCATTTCTGGGTGTTTATCTAAAAGAGTTGATATCAGGATCTCAAAGAGATATTAGCACTCTTGTGTTTATTGCAGCACTATTCACAAATAGCCAAGATGTGGAAACAAACTAAATGCCTATTAATGGATGAATGAGTAAAGAAGAAGTGCTATAAACATAAAATAAAATTTTATTCAATCTTAAAAAAAGAGTAAAATCCTGCCACAACATGGATGAACCTTGAAGACATTATGTTAAGTGAAATAAGCCAGTAACAGAAGGACAAATACTTCATGATCCCACTTATACATGGTATCTAAAATAGTCAAACTCAGAGAAGCAGAGAGTTGAATGCTGGTTGACAGAAGCTAGGCAGCGAAGGACATGGAAAGTTGCTATTTAATGGGTATAACGTTTCAGTTGTATGAGATGATTAAGTTCTGATGTACGGCATTGTGCCTAAAGTTGACAGTGGAGTCATGTGTCACTTAAAAGCATGGATACATTCTGAGAAATGTGTCATTAGGCAATTTCACCATTATGTGAACATCATAGAGTATTCTTACATAAACCTAGATGGTAGAGCCTACTACACATCTAGGCTATTTGGCATACCACTGTCACATATACAGTCTGCCACTGATCGAAATGCCATGATGTGGTGCATGACCATATTGCATTGTATACTTAAAAATTTAAGAGGGTAGCTCTCATGTTAAGTATTCTTACCGCAATAATAAAAAAAAAAAGCAAAAAACAAACAAAAAAAACCTCTGTCATTATTGAAATAAAACTTAACAGAAATAAAGCTAAACAGAAGAAAGGCCATAATGCAAGAGAAGCTAGTGAGCTGAGGTAGAGAACCAAGGAAGTTTCTAGAACTGAAAGAGCTGGACAGAGAGCATCTCGTGGTAGTTAAGAGCAAAGACTCTGGAAACAAACTGCCTAGGTAAGAACACTAGGCCTGGACTTAACCAGCTGTGTGACATTGGGAAAATGTTTAAAATTTTTCTGTGCTCTTTATAAACTTTTTTTTTTTTTAATTTCTAAATACCAAAAATATCCTATAACACTCTTATTTGGGAAGCTGGGGCTAGGACTTGGAAAACTTTATTTCTCTTTTGTCAATGTGTTCCTTGTAAAGTTGTGTCCATAGAGGGCACAAAAGCACAACTAAGAGGCAGTAGGCAGGGGTTGGAACTTCTTGTTTGCTCGCAGTTCCTGTCAACATGTCCTAATAGCAGGAGGTAATCCCCAGCAGCAGCAGTCAGTGGTCCTAATCTCCATCTCCACTTCACATCCCAAAGAGACTTCTTCATCCTCTCTCAGTATCATACAGTGGGAACTGCCTTATCTTTAAGACCCCTCCTAACCCTTGACCTAGAGTGGCATCCCTTGCTCATAGTTCTGTGCTCCAATTCTATGGAGTTTATAGATTCTGATATTTTTTTATAAGTTCCCCTACACATAGGGGTGGTACCCATTAGTGCCACTATCACTTCCATGTACATTGATGTTAACTCAGTGTTCTCATTTTGCTTTTTTAGTGTTCCAATACCTGCTTAACCAACTCTCTAAAGTTCTCTCTGTTGAAATGTCTAGGGTGTTTTTGTTTTCCTAAATCAAATGAGACTGATGCAGTCTAACGTATTCAACTAGCAGTGGTGCTTATGAAGATTAAGTTAATACATATAGAGCATAGAGACTATTACCTGTATATAAAGAGCTGTATAAGTATTTGTTATTGTTATCAAAAGCTGAGAAAAATGTAAGAAAAAAATAAAAGAAGATAGAGGTAGCAATTTCAGCAGGTGTTTTAGAAGGTGAGAATAGAAATTACTCAAAGGAGATAATAGTAATAGGTGATAGATGATAGATAGATGATAGATGATAGATAGATGATAGCTAGATAGATATGGATAGACAGACAGATAGGGAGAGACAAAAAGATGAGAAAAAAATTCCTGAATTTAATATAGATATGTCACTGGCAGAACAACACACACACACACACACACACACACACACACACACACATAATAGACACATACAAACATAATAGCTTATATCTAGAAATATTATATTCAAACTTAGACAGTCAACGATAAAGGACTTAGTATTAATCTGTTATTAAATCTAGATAAGAGAGTGAGAATACAAAACTACTAAACAATTTCATTTGTGAACAAAGGTGCAATATCTAAAATAAAACACTACTAATAGAGCATAACAATGTATTAGAAAATAATGCAACATAATTAAGTATGGTTTATCTCAGGAATGTAAGAGTAGTTTAATATTATAATTTATTAAGATAATTTAGTATATATATAAGAAAAAACTATATGCTATTCTCAATAGATAATGAAAACACATTTAATGGTATCCGGCATGCATTCTTTATTAAAAAAAAAAACAACAAAAAACAACAGTATATGAGAACAAAGAAACAACTCTACTTTGTCAGGAGATTTCTACCTCTACTAAACCTCTACCCAAACATCCTGGTCAATGCTGAATCACCAAAAACATTCTCATCAAAGTCAGAAACTAGATAAAGATGGTTGCTAATGCTTTTAAAACTCGACAGTGCATTGAAGCTCCAAATTAATAGAAAAAAATTTGAAGTATACATATTGAAAGAGGTCAAATTTTGATAGGTGATAGGATTATACAGTTTGTCAGCTAATTGTCTTAGTTCTTCTATTAGAATGAATAAGAGAGTTCAGCACTGTGGCCTGATGAAAGATAAATGATAAAAAGAAATTTAAAGCTTTCCTATATACCTGTGAAACGTAATAGATTTAAAGATCCTTTTTTGGATGGCAATACAATATATGAAGCAATATGGAAGAAATCCAGAAATAAATGTATAATAATTGTAGTAAACTATAAAGATTTGCTGAAAGTGATTTAAAAACCTAAGTAAAAAGGAAATATAACATTTATAAATGAGAAGTTGCAATACAATAAAGTCAATCATTTCAAACTTAATAAATTCAGTGTAATCCCCCCAAGTTCCCCACAATATTTTTCATCTCTCTTGACTTCTGAGTCTAAAATTCAAGTGAAAGAATAAGTGTGAAAAAAGTAAAGCCAATTTTGAAAAGAATAAATTGAATATCAAATTTCAAATCAGAAAGATTTAGAAAGTAAAGCAAGTGTGGTATACATGTGTAGGAATAGATTTACACTCACTGGCATGGTGATATTTCCAAGACATACTGCTGAGTGAAGAAAGTAAAAGTGAAGAAAGTATAATTTTCTAGTTTCTAATTCACAAAGCAGGAATCGATCCAGAAGAATGTATACCCATTGATGACAGACAGAACCAGTGGGACTGGGTTGGTGACTACTAATTAAAGGATTCTTTCACCTTATGAATACTTTTGGGAGTTTTAAAGAATGTAGTCATATATTATTCAGGTGATTACGAATTAAAATATTTTTAAAACCTATATTGTCTATGTACATAAGTACAAATCTATTTATGTCCCTATATTTATATCTTTCCATCCTAGTCTACCTGTCCTATTGAGCTAACTTTTACCATATAACAGACCACTCCAAAACTGAGTTTCTTAAAAAACATCTATTAGCTCTCATGATTCAGTGGATTGTTTTGAAAGTTATTCTGACTCAGCTAAAGAGGGATGGTCTAGAATGACCTCACTTACATGTCCAGGCCTCTGCTAGGATGGCAGGGACAGTTAGGGTGGCCCAGGTCTCTCTTTATGTGGTCTCTTGTCCTCCAGGAAGGCAGACTATGTTTGTAACTACATAATAACAGAAAAGTTAATGACAGCAAGGAAGAGCAAATACTAATACACAAGTGCTTTTGAATTTCCCACTTGTGTCAGATTTGCTATCATCTCATTGACTAAAGCACGTCACGTGGCCAAACCCAAAGTCAGTGTGGGAGGGGACTACCCATGAAAAAAAAATCCTAAAAGAATACACACCAAGCAATAAAGAGTAGATATATCTGGACAATGAATATAATGGAGGATGAAGGTGTTTTTGTTTCCTTATGTACTAAGATGCTCTTTGGTTTTATTGTTTTGTTATTGTTGTTGTTTTACAGAGAGTATGTATTACTTTTGCAAATTGTATTACTTTAAAAAGTAAACAGAGGAAAACATTCTTCCGCAGGTATGGGATCTCTGAGAGTTTCCCACCATGACTTTACCCCTGGTATCTACATACATCTCCCCTCCCCAGCCACTGAATCTTCATGCCCTCACCATTGTTAAACATGCATTTACCCCAGTGAGACACTGGAAAATGCCCCCCTCCTTGTAGGAACACCACCTTTGCAGTCACCCTAGCATCTGCCAGCATGTATGCATAGATATCATGGAAACATGCATAATGAAGTAAACAGGAACGAAATGCCTTTTAGAAATCTCAATCATCAGCAGCTGCTCCTGTCCCCCAAAGAAGTGGCATAATGTCCTCCGATAGCCCACAGCTTTTCGTAAAGCAAAATACCTGCAATGGCTGATTTGGGGGTACAAACATTGAGCCATCCCAGAGCGTAGTTGAGATGGGTACAATGTAATAAAGGCATAGTCAAGCATCTTGTGAGATTGGAAGAAATAAAGATGATCCAGGAAGGGGTGAGTAGAAAACAAGAGAAGACAAAGCAAAAAGAATAGCTTTTGGTAGCATGGGTGGCTAAAATTCCTTTAAGGACAGAAGTTGTGTTAATTATTAAGTGATTGTCTTTGTCCTTTGTTGCCCTTCTATATTCTGCTTTGCTATGCTGATGCTTGGATGTTGCAAAGTACATTTTCCTTTGCCAGCTGCCTTTCTTAGGTTTTGCCAGAATGAGCCTGGGGACTTGCTCCTTTCTCTTTGTTTGCTATTCCAAATGTCACTGGAATCTATTTGTTATTCCTATGACCATCACCCTGACAAAGGCCTTCACTCAAGTACCAGCAGTTGGCTTTAGTCTCTTATCTTTTGGCACTTCCAGAACCAGCCTCATTGCATCCTCTCAGATGCACCAGCACAAGAGAGCAGTGGCCTTTCCTCAGAGGTTCAGTCCCAGCTGTAAACTCTGTTCTCCCTGAGATCCTGATTTGCTAGCATCAGCCAGATGCCAGCCACACCTTCTCAAGCATCTCTTCCAACTCTATAGGGTCTGAGATTTTTGGTTTTGCTATCCTCCCTTTTTTTTCCCCTCCAACTCTAGGGGTGGTGGCTGCTCCCAGTATTTATTAACTTTGTATTACTTCAGTGTATTCCTCCCTTTTTAATTCCACTGTGGAAATAAACAAGGAACAGCCAAATTGAAACAAACAAACACACAAAAAACCAGGCTATTAATTCAGAGCTTGCTAGAGCAAGGGAGTCAGCCACCATCGCTTGCATTTGACAGAGACTAAAATGCAGATTGGAGAGTGGGAAATTGTCATAGTGATAAAAAGGAAAAGTTTCGGGTACAATGTAATTGGAGGTTTTTGAAGTGGAGAAGCGAGAGGCAGGCTAGTTAGAAGCAGATGTCTTATGTGATTGCTTTGGGAGCATATTTGGCTTGGATCACACTCCCGAATGCTGGGGGAAGAGGTAAAAGGTCAGGAAGCTGATGGTTGCTGGACAAGTCCTGGCCATTATGTGCTGGTTGCTGTGGAGGCTAAAGGCCACAGATCTATTGTCGTATGTAGATAGACCCTTGTTCGTTTGTACATTTAGTTGCTCACCTCTAACATCTGTTCAGTTAATTCTCTATAGCAAGTTCTAACAAAATGTCTAGGGTGTTTCTGTTTTCCTTACTAGACTGACTGATACAAGGAGTATCTAATCTTCAATTGACAAGTCTCCATTGTGTGTGTATGTGTGTGTATGATGTGTATCTATTTTGCCAAATCTTTAGTATGATATACACGCAAATAGCTCGTATAAATTGTGTTTCGGGAAAATTGAGGAAATGAATAGGGCAGAAAGAACAGCTGCAGGAGGCAATGCATTAGTGACACTAGGTTTCAACAGAGAACCAAGTCTCAAAGCATCTTCTATCCATATTCTGTATTAGGAATTGTATGAAGGTGCCTAATAAACATGCTGGTTTGGTTAACAGTTCTCACATTGATAAAATCAATTTATCTAAGTATATCAGTAATACTTCTATGATCCATTCATATGTGTTGCCTATTCAACTTTATTGACTTTCTGGTCTGAACTAGGTATAGTGAGGTATTTTTAAAATGGAAATTACCCAACCTTTGTCCTCAAAGGGTTTAGAGGATTTCTGAGAAGAGAGTAACTAACATGAAGGAAGTAAATAGGAGTGATAAGAACGATATAACTGTAAGGTCCAGAATAAGCACTACAACTAAATAACACTGTATTATTTTTAGAAAGAGAAGAAAATGCATATAATTTTAGTACATTGGAAAGCCTTTGCAGAGTTGGTCAGACTTTAGTGTTCACTATTCAAATAAAGAAAAAGCAAAGATAAAAATATTTCCAAAAGCTGTAATTGCAAAATTGCTTATAATTCTTCCTCACTGAAAGCTCATAATTTTGGCTTTCCCTTTCACATATACAGTTTCATCATAATCACAATACACAATTTATTATATTATTTGTATTTACTTTGTCATAAATATTTTTCATTTTAACATATTTTATATGTTACTACCGCTTTTAATAGTTGTGTAACATTTCTTGTGGTTGTGCTATAAATTATACTATCTTTTCTTTTTTAAATTTTGTTATTTTAGATTTATCCATGAAGATATTAACTGCATAACTAAATTTTTGATTCTGGCAGATTTTATCTTTTGGATGGACTTTTGGAGAAGGGATGCTGGCTATGAGCATGTTTATGGCTCTTATTTTTGAAATATTGTTTTACAAAAAAAAAAACATACAGTATTGTTAGCAAGGAACTGATTTATCTTAGCCACATCAGCACATGTTTTAATTTTCTTTCTTTTTTTTTATCCTCATTTCCAGGGTGCTATAATTTGCATTTTTAACTACTAATGAGAAAAAGAATCTTTCCATCTGTTTTCTTTTTGTACTTGTTGATGAGGATTATAAAATGTGCAGAAGAAAGGAAAATACCTTGAAAAATGAAAGATATGAGCAAGGCTGGGTGGTAAAACTGAAGATAGCTGAATGATGGGAGGATAAATAGAAATATTATTTATAACGTGTATATATTTTTATATATACATGTATGCACAAGTAAACATATAACATATCTCTATATTTCTCTCTGATCAAGTATTTACTATAAGCCTCACATTATTAAATGATGCTTTAAATAAATCTCACATTATCTTCACAACAATTCGATATTTGTTTCTCCTATTTTTTGGGTCAGAAACTAAAAGCTCATGGAAGTTAAGTCCCACGGCCACAGTCACCAAGTTTAGTAGCAGTGTGGGATTTTTTTCAATGTCTGTCATATTCTAACACATTTTTAAACACCAGGGGCTACTCAAAATATTCTCCTTAATGTGGAAAATCTGCACTAAAAAATAAAAGGACACAGAACAGGATACATCGGTTAGTAATAGTGGAATCTTCCCAGACCCCGGTAGGATTTACCAAAACGAGATCTATATTGGCTCTAAGGACTATATTCATTTTCAGCTGCCAAATGGACTTGATCTTAGTTTAATTCTCTTTATAGAACTGATGTTTGTTCTTGGCTAACCATCTATGATATCATTATACTACACACAATGAAATAGTCACCCGAATGTGCCTTACAATTAGCCTCGGTAGAGTATTTGCTTCTTTCATCCAAACATTTTACTTTATCTACAAAGATTAAATTAATCATCTCTGCCAGCAATGAATAACTGAGAGAATTAGTTTTTAATATCTGGAGTAGAGAAGGGGAAATTGCAGGCAGAGCAATACATTTTGCTTGACCAGTGTTCCATGTTTCCTTTTATAATCTCTATTGTATATCATATGCAGCATCTTTGGCTGGGGACAGGAAGAGATAAGATACATTATTTGATCATGGCTGCCAACCTTTTGGGAGGAAGACAGCTAGACAAAGATGATTAATTAAAATGCGCTTTAATTTTAGTCATACTATTTCAAAGTCCCATCATTTAATTTTCAAAACAATGCTATGTGTTAGATACTATTAGTTCTCTATTTTACAAAAGAGAAAGGAGCCAGAGTGAAGTTAAATAATTAGGCCAGAGTACGTGCCTGTGCATTGCAGGATCGATATTCTGGTCTTGTCCACTGTTTTGGTGCTTCCTGGTGGGTATGTAGCTTTGGGTCTCCTCCTCTTTCTGTTCCGGTCTACTGCTCACTTGTGATATCACAGTGCAATAAAGGAAAGCATCGGGAGGGGAAGCCAGAGGGCTATATATCCCCAAAGACACATACTATTTGGTAGATTATCAATAGTTACTCACATTTAACGTGGGATAATCAATATGGAAACAAAATATCTTATTGAAACAGTTTTTTTAGTTGTCCATACCTGTGTGATTGGACTTAATAGGAGTGCTAAATTCTCTACCTTGACCTCAAAAAAGTCAGAGTTCAGAATTAGTCAAAATATAGTCAGTTAACCACTTAACATCAGAAACATCTGAGCCTCTCCCCTCTCATACTAAGTTGAAATCTTTGAAATGATTCATTAGGAAAATTTTCCACCATAGGTTTGATGATGGTGATGATGATTATGATGATGATGATAAATGGAACAGTGCCTGGCATCCACTTAGTGATATGAAAAATTTGTTAAATGTTGTAGATATATCATCTATGAGGCAGTTACTATTCTTCATGTTAGATGAAGGAACTATAGCCTTATAAAGAGAGTCAAATCTAAGTATCTGGTTCCAGACTTTAGTACATATCCCTAACCTTAACAATATATTGGTGTGTTTTAATTACAGAAAATTTCAGCCATTGACATGCAAGCAAAGATAGGTTGCAATTTATAATGAACCAAAAATTAAATAAGATAAAAATGAAGCTGAATCTTTCATTTTGAATGAACAAACATTCTGCCATTTTTCTAGGACTTACTGAACAACTAGATGAAAAGTGATTATACCATGATTAATTTTTTAAAATCCTACAGTTTGTTAAAAGATTTAACTAAGGACATGGCTAAAATTTTATAAAGTATTTAAACATTAGCAATGGGAGAACCACACAAATAAAACTGAATGTAAGAACAGTTTTCAAAAATGAGAAAAGTTCATACAGAAATTACTTTGCATAACCCACAGAGACTAGAAGTGGTCTTCAAAGGGTGGTAATTGCGAAGTGGTCTCAGTCAGAGCTGTCATGACTTTCTTTACATTAACTACATAAACTAGTAGGGATTATATTTCCTGGGGATCTCAACAAAGCTTCCTAATCAGAAAAAACATTGAGCAATTTCCAAACACACTTGTTACTATGCTTAGAAGCAGCAGTATATGACTTAATTCTTTTTCTTTTTTCTCAATTCCTTCACATATTTTCTATAGTAATCATAAAACATGATGGCATCTTAGAACTACATTTGGAAAAAAAGAAGCTCAAATACTGATGGATTTTTTCTGCATTCTTTCTTTTTAAATATTGCAATGGGGGCATTCTTATTTACTACTGGTGGGACTGTACATTTGTACAAACTTTTCTAGATGGCAGGTGGCACTAGATAAGATGTTTTGAAAATATTTTTTGATCTAACACAGCTATTTATAGGCATCTGTTGTAAGGCAATGATAAATGATATGAACAAAGACTTCTCACAAGGAGACTTATGGTAGTCATTGTAATTTCTATAAAAAGTTGTCAGTAATACAGAAAAGTACTACCTGCTATTCAACACAGAGACATAGCGATAATGAAACATAATGCATTTGCCTTCTAGTGTTTTTTTGACTAATCATGTCTGTACCTAATTGAGCCTTTGTTTAAAGCATTAAGTGAAATATATTTATTACTTAAATAACCATTTCCTTTAAAAAAATCTATTTGAAACTTATGTTTTTCCTTTTTGTCTAAAACTTTACTTAAAGGCAAACTGCTTGTATTCAGCTTTAATAATTTGAATTAGTGTTGTCAGGCCTCTATCAGTGAAGATAACTAATTGTATATCTCAAAACTATGTTCATCATTAACAAAATATTTGTCTGTAGTTACAGTGTCATAATTTTTTATTTCTATTTCTGCAATATTTCTTCTATTTTCCAAAATGAAAAACTAACATTAAATTGCTTTTATGCTTCAAAACATGTAAAGAAAAAAATTTCCTTCATTAAAAGTACTAACTTACTATTTGAGAATGTGCTTCATGTTGTTGGACTCACCAATGATGCTTCAAAATGAAAAAAAAATTTTTTTTTAACTCAGGCAATTCACTATAAAGGATCTCTGTTCTCGTGTGAATTATTTAGTTATCGTGCTTTTGTCTTTTGTTGATACTCTTCACAGTATACCAACTTTCTTTGACAGATTGAAAATTTCCTTCTACCCTGCATGTCCCTGAGGAAGTAGATAATACATAATAGTTGTGTTTCATAAATAAATGGGAATCATTGTTTTGCCTCAAGATAAATGACTAGAAAGTAGCAAATCATGCAAATTGATCTATTTCAGACTTTTTGAAAACTTTGGGTTATGTAAATTTATTAATATTCAAATTTGTTCATAAAAACTCTATAATTCTGCTTGAGTAAAAGTCTTTGACAGTGTAAATTAAACATCTTAGCATTAATAATGTTTTATTCTCAATAATATAAAGAACACCCGCAACCTAGTCTACTGTCCAGAAACAAGAACCTTACCAATAATTCGCATCTATTTATATGCTCCTCCTCTGTCGCATCCTCCTACCTTATGCCCCTGAGGTAATCTTCTCCTAAATTTTGTGCTTATTGCTCTCTTGAAATATGACTCTTAAACACATGAGCAAGAGCTTCTCTTTGGTAAGTAGGAAGGGACTTGCTGAGACATAGTAACTTTATTGGATATCTAATCATAACAGATAACGATAAGTGTCAGAAGTATGGTTGTATCAATTTATCATTCATTGAGCTGTATGTGAGAAGTCCTGTTGATCTCTGCTCTGGAATTGCCTGAGTTCTTTGTTTATACTAATTAAATGGAATCAAATTATTTCTGGTGTGGTCTTGATTTCCTTCTTCAAAGCACTAATGTGGTTGAGCACATTGATTGGCCATATGTGTTTTCTTTCCTGTATGTGGCTGTTTTTAATTTTCCCTCCATTTTTTTCTGCTGGTATGTTTATTTTTTCATATTGAATAGTAATTCTATCTCTATATTATAATCTTTTGTGGCAAATGCATGTTGTGATTATATACAGCAAAAACATTCTCTTGGTTTATTGCTTATTTTTTAACTTTCTTTTCGTTATCTTTTGACTTCTCTAAAACTAAGACACAGGATTGATTTGGCTATATGTGGTCTTTTTTCTTTCCACATGAACCGTGGAATGATTTTTTCTATTTATGTAAAAAATGCCATTGGGAAAGGCTGATGTTAGCAAAGATAGTAAAATAAAAGGACCCCAGCTTGCATCCCTGAAACAAACAACTTGGCAGCAATCCATGAACAAAAGCACATTTATAGGAGCTTTAGGATGCAGGTGGGAGGTTGTGAAATCCCAATAAAGTTCAAGATTAACGAAAACTGCTTGGAGAAGACAGACCCACATCCTGGTGGTAGGCTTGCTGAACATAGTCCCAGCCACAGAGCAAAAGCATGCCTGCTCCCCTATGGACTGAGCTCCAGCCCAACCTGGCCACAGCCCTGCAATCAACCCCATCTGCAGGGGATCTGGGAGGAGCCATTTCTCAAAAGAAGACACAGGAATGATCAACAGGTATCTGAAAACAGTTCAACATCACTAATCGTCAGAGAAATGCAAATTAAAACCACTAGAGGGAGAGAGAAATGGAGAGCTACTAACCAAAGTGCATAACATTTCAGTTAAGCGAGATGACTACGATTTGGGTATCTGCTGTACAGTGCTGCCCCTGTAGTCACCAATAATGTACTGGACACTTAAAATTTTGTTAAAAATGTAGACCTCAGGTTATGCGTTCTCACCACAGTAACGTAACAGCAACAACGAAAATAGAAAGGTCCCAAGACAAGTTCGTTACTACATACTATATATGCAGGGAAAAAATGATTTTACCTGTGGAAGACTCAGTAGAAATCATGGAGAAATTAGAAAGATTATTGGAATAAAGCACATTCAGAAGTGAATCTAAGCTTTTTAAACTGTGAAATCTGAAAAGACTCCTGAGAATAAATAACTTTCTTATGAGAAAGTTGTGGAAATCATGAATGTTTCAGACGAAAAAACAAGAATATAAAAAACTTAAAAAACAACTAAGACCCAAATTTTATAACATAAAGAATAGATTTAACAAAATGCACGAAAATACCATATTTAAAAGCCAGTTTTCCTAACCCCATAACAGGCTAGAGAAAGGAGTTTTATTGATATAGTTCAAAGCCATATACTTAGATAATGTTGTTTGTCCCTAAGATATGTCCTGCTTGCGACTCTCCATTAGGCTGAGCATGGCCAGAGGAGGAGAATAAAACTTGGAGTACAGAATACCTGTACCTAATACCTCAGGGAAAGCCCGAGGAAGTTTAAAAGCTTAAAGGGTTTTCCTGTCCTCTGCATGGCATGGGAAGGGTAAAGAGAGCTATGTGGGAATTTAGGCTTCCCTGAAGGGAGTATGAAGTTCTTCTTGTGTGTAAAGGAAGATGCAATACTAGTAGGATGCTCAACCTGAAGAGGCTGGCATAAGAAGACAAAGTAGCAATCATTATGGAAAACAATAGAGCCAGACCAAAAAAAAAAAAAGAGAGAGAGAGAGAGAAGAAAAAACAGTAATTGTAAAGGATACATAGGTGAATAAATGATAACTCAGGGCCAGATGGACTCAATCTTATACCTTGGCAATGTATAGGCATACCTCGGAAATGTAGGTTCAGTTCCCGACTGCTAGAATAATATTGCAGTGCAGCAGTTGTAATCTTTTTGCTGGTGGAGGGTCTTGCCTTCAATTTGTGAAAAATGCAGCACCTGTGAAGCACAATAAAGCAAAACGCAGTAAAGCGAAGTCCAGTAAAATGAAGCACGCTTGTCTGTAGGTCGAGTTGACTAAGGAAACGCTGAATCGGTTGTGACGTCCCTGAATTAACTGGACTTCTGCCACAGGTGGAATGGATTACGGTAATGTGAAATGATGGAAAGGGTGTTCTCAAACATAACTCATATCAGAATCACCTGGAAGTCTTATAAACCACAGACAGCTGGCCCCACCTCCAGAGTTTTGGATTCAACAGGCAAGTCTGGGATGGGGCTCAGAATTTGCATTTCTTACAAATTCCCAGATGAAGCTACTGCTGCTGCTCTCAGAACCACACTTTGAGAGTCAGTGGTGTAATCGATAAACATTAAAATCTCAAAGACTTAGTATAATAGAAATACATTCCTTTTAACACCCACTCAGTACGGAAGTATGTAAGTGTGTGTGTGTGGCAGGGGCTGGGGTGGAGGGAAGTTGATGCTCTTTTTACATGGCTTCCATATTACCTTGGGCATCAATATCCAGCTACCTAATAGCAGAAGAGAGTGAATAGAAGACTGCATTAGAGGTTTTCATTGGCCAGACCTGGAAGAATAGTATGTTACCTTCTCTCATTCTATTGATCAAAACACATGGCCACAGCTAATTGCAAGGGAGACTATAAAACATTATCTAGCCACATGTCTAGGAGGAATGGGAAATAGATTTGGTAAACAGCTAGTCAATCTTTAGCCTAGTACTCAAAATAAAAAGTAGGTTGAGTTAAAGTAAAATAGAATTAGGTACCTTTCATTAGGTACCTGAATTTTATGGCCCCAGATTTTGTACCATCAACATACAGCTTACGAAAATATTCATGACCCGTTCTCCTGCCAACATCTATATTCTCAACACTCCCTTTGCACTCTGTGCTCCAGTTTGTCCAACCTTATTTCTGTTCTTAAAAGGAGTCATGCTTTCTGAGAATTCCTCTCTATATTCTTTTTTCTCTGCCTGAAACTCTGCCTCCTCACCTCTTCCCTGCTGTGCCATTTGTCTGGTTAACTCTGATCCATCCTTCAGGCCTTACTCTGAAAGTCACTTCCTTAGAGAAGTCTTCCTTGACTACCACTCAGACCCTAAACTAAATTAGTTACTACCAACTTCTGGATGTACCAATTTTAACTTGTTTTTCTTGTTTTGATTTTTGTAACTGTGTGACTTTCCTATTGAACTGTAAGCTCCAGGTCAAGGTCTGAGTCTATTTTACCTACTATTTTATCAGGACTTCTTATAGTATTTAGAATAATGTTTAAGAACTAATTGTGGAATGAAGAAGGGAAGGAAGTAAAGAATAAAGGAAAGAAGGTAGAAAGAAAGGAAGGGAAGAAAGAAGGCAATAAATATTTTTTTACGAGATTTTGGAATGAAATCAACAATGAGATTTTTGTATTTGTTACATATTCATTACCCAGATTATCTCAGTAGTTGGGTCTGTAACTCTTCCTCTCTCATTATTCCATATGTGCTGCCTACATCTACCTCTCCTCCAAGCTGCATGTTTGGCAGAAGAGAATTCCTCTGAGAGAGGAAAGCCCTCCTGGGTCAATTGTCTCTGAGTCATTGTGCTCCTCTGGCATCCCCAAGCATGATCTCATTTGTCCATTATGGGAAATGTATTTGTAACATCCTGATGAAAATTAGTGCCAAGTTCACGCACAAACATAGATTTTGACAGATTGCTGAAAAAGAGAGAACGATGAAGCCTGCTTAGAGTCATCTAGATTTTTGCTGAATAGAGAACATAAAGATAGTGTATGGCAGCCATCTATCTAGATTTTGTATAGTAAAGTTTCAAAGATAAAAGTAATGATTAATCAAGAGAATTGGTAAATCTGAAGTTAGGGATGAATCTGAAGTTAGAAAAATGATCTATAATGAATAAGAGCTCAGCCCAGTTTGTGACTGATAAGGCAGCAGGTATACAGGTTAAAAAATTACGATGAGGAGAAAGGTGAAGTAAAAGAGTATTAAAATTTTTCATAACTTGAGTATAACGAAGAGTCTTGTATGCTGGTATTATTGAGACTAATAGACAAGCATACAGAAAATAAGGGGGGAAAAATATCTAAAATATAGTCCCTCTACATGGTTACCAAACTAGAAATTATTCATATTCTAGTTTGAGGCATCGCCACCTGGCTCTGCTCACACCTTCTCCCATAGGTTAACTGTTCATTACTGTTTTAAACAGAATGATGCAAGTTCTACTTTCAAACAGTATCCAGGACAGGCTCATCTCTGATAGTCCTGCACTTTATAGAGTCTGTTGGGAGTTCCATGGCTTCTCCCTGAGTCTCTGTTCCTTTCCTCATTTTTTACTGACTCTGGGCTTTTTCACTGCTTTGAATGGTCTTCCCCAGAGATTGCAGTGGGATAATCAAAGTAGAGGAGACATAAGCCAGACAGTTTTGTAATGATTTGTAGCTCTTATAAAACCATTTCTCTAAGGGAGGAGACTTTAATGAATTATTACCATAAAGGTTTAAGATTATCTGTGATTTTTAATTATTTCAACTACCCAGATCATTTTTGCCTTAAGAATTAAAACTACATTGGTTTGGATAATTGAGATCAGATTCCTGATGTGCTGAGTAATTAAAAGCGTAATTGATCCTTGAATCTCTAACTACATATGTACTGATCTCCTGTATTAGCTATCTTCTTACATCTAATGCATATTGCTAATTTTTAAGTAGAAATCTTGTTACTTTTACTTTTCTCTATACATCAATGAAAATCTCTAGGTAATACTGTGTTTGGGTCAAATCCAATTTGCATTAACCAAACTGAAGCCAACTTTTTAAAAATGTCAATAGAAGAATACATATATTTTGACTAGTTTTTATTTTCAACTGATTGTGCATTTTTTTAAAGAGAGCCTTTGTCTTTAAATGGCAATTATCTTTGCATTTACATATCACTGCTTTGTAAAGGAGTCAGCAGTGATAGGTTACTCTTTCATTATTATTCAGGGGATACTATCATTGAGTCATAAAATTACTGAATGAGTTGCCCTAAATAGGGATTAGAGCATAATGAACAAGTGTAAGAATCAGTCATTACTTCCCAACTGCAGTGAGGCCCCAGTGGTACAAAGCTTTAGTTTCTGAAAACATCATTTTTATAAGGAAGTTTTATAAGGATTGGAGAGGAAAAATAAAAGGTAAAAGAAGTAGTTCACCAAGGTAAAACATGGGAACCCACCAAGGCTATTTCAGAGGACAAAGGCTGAAAACAATAGAAAGAAACACAAATGGATCCTTAGCCCTCAGGAATATTTAAGGGTCTGGAACCATCAACTTTCAATGCAAAAATAGGTTGAATAAAGAAGCACTGAAATTCCTATTGGAGCATTCTACACTTGCTGCCTTAAAAATAAGCAGCATTCCCAGAATAATGAAACAGTGAATGTGGTTCCATGTTTGGCATCTTGCCTTATTAGTGGTACAGCATCTTTTGATCACTTTGAAAGACAGGCAGAGCTCATGACTCTTCACTCTCAAAAATCAAAGTTTGCTATTGACACTTCTCCTTACTTATTTCCTCCTCCCTTGCCAAAATCTGCATGCTGACCAGCTTTAGCTCCTGGAAGAGAGAATTTGAATTAGGTGTAAAAATAGGAACAGGTAAAAAAAATTGTGGGATAATATTTCATTTTCATGAAACTATATTCTGAGTAATAAAAAGGAAACATAAAAGAGATTATTGTTTACATAAAGGAAAAATAAAATAAATTATGTATTATTACTTTCAAGTTGGCTTTGTTTTTAAAATCCCCAGGAAATGCCTAAGTGGTAAATGGAATGTACTATATATACAGACGTGTGTATTTATGTTTTACACTTACATTAAAAGTATCCTACATACTTTCATATTTTTTTTTCTATTTTTTTCTTTTCTCCCAGCACTCTAAAATAAAGTGAATCAATGTTCCACCTTGGAATTCTTTGGCTGTTTCTCTGGAAGATCCTCTCTTAATAATCAGTCATTGTGCCCTTGTCAAACTGCTGCTGAAATAACTAACTTTGTTTCAGTTATTTCCCAGAATTTCTGTCTCTATTGGTATAGTCATAACTAGATATTGCAATCAGACAGGAAACATTTCAGGTAATGATAATAGCTATCTTGCCTCTTCCGGGAATGTGGCCTATTATAGATATAAATAAATAAATGTATTTCTAAATTTGTACATATTTCCACCAGGGTAGCACAAGATGGAAGATGATCAGTAAAAGGGGCTCCACAAACTTTGATACATGTTACCAGTGACTGTAGATCCATGCTTTAGCTGAGCAAAGTTGGGCCTGTTACCAATTAATAGTAATTAATTCCAATTGAGAGTGTATTTCTTGACCTTTCGAATATATCAACCAAAATTTTTATGATGTTTTAGAACATAAAATTTATATTCACATGGGGAAAAAGTGCTTTTCTACTCTGCAAATGATTTTGATTCTTTATAGGCGGGTTAGCTGTTGCTTGCGTTTGAACCCATGGTGGAGTGTTGGCTTCCACAGTAAATGAAGGATGAGGGACAGTGTAGAAGAATTGCTATCACTGTCTAAGTCCATATGGCAGGTCTTGTCATTTTTTTTTTTTTTAATAGGATGAATCCCCTTCTCTTGGTACTAATTTCAGTGCATTCCCTTCTGGAAATAAAGCAAAACTGGCCAAGTAACTGTAGGGAGAGAGGTGCTGCCATTTTTAAGAGAAAGAGCTGAGAAGAGTGAGTGATAATGCCCTGTGCTGTAAGCTGGCAAACACGAGGCCTAGAATTATGCACTCTTACACACACGAAAGGTAAAATGACATGATGTAACCCACGGTGTCAATCACTTTAACAACCTACAAAGTAAATTACACGATGTAAGCACTGCTTTCCACTCAAGTTAAGGAATCATAGCAATCTGTTCCTGCCTCCACATAGCAATTACTGCAGTTGTTGATCATGTCTGCCAAAGGTAGCAAGGGGTGGCACTGTGTTCCCCATTCTCTTCTGAATAATACACAGAGGAAGTAGAAAGGTGGTGTTCTTTAGCAATCAATTTTCTTTGGGTAAGGGAATGTTGAGGTAGGTAAAGTAATCTGCTTCTTCTACTTTTGGGTGCATTTATGCATTTTATCTTCAAAGATGGCTTAGGGTCAGTTCTGCTAAATTCACCCCAAACTAACTGGCAAATTGTAGGCCATGTGTTGGTATACGTCCACAGACTAAACAAACACACCAGCAACCAGCAATGTCCTTTTACCACTAAAATAACATAATAATTCATAAGGTTGTACATATGTTGAGTTGAACATTTTCTTTTCTATATAATGTTTCATTTATTTATTTACTCATTGAATCATTTATCATGTTTTCTCCAACATGTATCCAACTTTGACTGTTACTGCTTTACTCTTCTTTCTTTGATTATACTCTAAAATATGCAGAATTTTCCAACACATCATTTATGTGTTCTTTATATATTAATTTATTCAACAAATATTTGCTGAGCACAGTGACCTGGAATGTACCAACCTCTGAGCTAAGACCTGAAGGAAATACAATTAGAAACAAAACCTGATGAGCTTTCAGACTACTGAGTACTAGCAAACTGATTACTTGTTTTTATGAACTTTGGGGGTAAGAGGAATATGGAAAATCTATGGATAACAATGAGCATGCTTCCACATATATTCATTTAACAAATATCAAGTACTGGGCACAACACTGAATAACACAGACATTGCTCTCATAAAGCTAACAGGCTAGAAGAAACACCACATTCTCTACTGAAGGAGTAGTAATTCCCTTAGTATGGCTAGTGCTGTGGCTAGTACATAGTAAGCACCCAATAAAAATTTGTTGAATGAATGCATGAATTGAATGAATGTGCCATGTTCTTTCTCATCTCCAAGCCTTTCAATGTCTAGTTATCTTTGTCTAGAATGTTCTTCCAGTACTTTTGGTAAGCTTCTACACTTCATTTAATTCTTCTTGGTGTCATCATCTATTTTGGGCCTTTTCTGCATACCCCAGGTGATTTTTGATGTTCCTTTCTCTGTGCTCACAATGATCCTTATGATTACCAAAACATGGATAAAGGGGTAGTTACTGCTGCAATATTCAGATCAAATTTGTGCATGAGTTTCTCATTGAATTCAGGTAAGTAACTACTCTTGTCTCTCAGACATGTGCATTATGGTAATACAAGTCTAAAAAAAGTGGGAAAGGAATTCTTTTGATAAATTCTGGAGAATACAACCTTTATTCTGCTCTCCGATCAAATTATCGAATTATCAGGTCTGTAGAGTAACTGATTCAGCAGCAACCACGGCATTTCAAATACCAGGGATAAAGAGATTCAGAGAAACCAGGTCATACACAGAAGACAGGGAAAAAATGGCCCGGGGGCACTCAACAGGAGCATTACAACTAGAAGACCATGCAGGGATACAATTCTTAGGGAAAAGTATTTTCTACCTAGATGTCTGTACTCTCAGAAAACTATCAAGTTTCAAAAGAGACATTTCAGGGTATGCTAAAATCTCAAAAGTTTCATAGCCTGCAGGGAGCTACTAGACATGGTGTTTTACCTAACAAGTGAATGAAATAAGTAGGAGAAAGATGTGGAACCCAGAAAAAAAGGAAATCCACCACAAAAGAGAGTGAGAAAAATAGCAAGTCGATGACAAGGGATGAGAACTGATCGGGTAGGTGGCTGAGAGGGCAACCACTTCAGGTTGGAACAAGAAAATAGAGACCTCTGGGAGGGATGCCTCCAAGATTTACTAGATTATTTGACAGATTTGGCAATGTAAAATTTTACCTTGAAAATCATTTTTCAAAGCCATTAATGGAACTGAGACTATCAATCCAAGTAAATAGAAAAAATTAAAGGTTATTATAAATTCCAGAAAACAAATTAAACTTTGAACAAAAAATCTATACAGAAAAACAAAAGTAACCATAATATACTACTTCACTTAACAGAGAACAATGTTTGCATAGTCATAATCATCAAAGCATGAAATCATATTTGATCAAATTTATAAAATGACTACATTGAAAGAATAAAGAGAAAAGGGGTGTATAAGAGAGAGAGAAAAATGCTAATATTCCACACTAAGAAATCAGTGACTAATGTTTTAAACCAGTGAATCAAAAGCTAGCTGCACCCTGTATTTGGAGATATGGAAGCAAATAGCAGACAAAATAGCTAAGAGTAGAAGTGGCTGCTTCTGGCAAGCAGGACAAGGGTGGAAGAGAGGAAAAGTGGGAACAGGGAGCTCTGGTATTTGTGATAAAGCTATTATTTGTCTTATTAAGCTATGTGTATATATTACTTTATCATAGCATTCTTCTATCACTAATGGGGAACAAATGAATTTTATTTTGTTGAACCTCATAAGGACATTAATGAAATAGTTCATATTAAATATGTGGATTGCCACTAATGGATCTAAGAAGGATACTGCTTCATGTTAGGGTTTGGTAGAGTGTATAAATAATGTGGCTTTAGAATCCATAATCCTTAGGTCATATGTTGCAAGCTATATAGCCTCAAGCAGATTGTTTAACTTCTCTGAGTTTTTTTAAACATAAGATGAGGATAATAATACCTATATTACAGGGCTCTTTAGGAGTAATACTCTGATTGCTGTGACGACGATTGGCACTGTTAATATTGCTCTTAATACTAATTTTTCTACCATGGAACTCGACTTACCATATTTTAAATTCTTGGGTATTAGGAAAGAATCCAGGTCTGAATCCATAACTTACTGAAAATGTGACCTTGGGCAAATCACTTAAACTCTCTAAACCTGATTCTTAGCTGCGACATGGAGAGAGAAACAGTGCTGATCTGAAAGGAGTGAATGAGGTACTGAATATAATGGAGTTTGGTAGAGAGCTCGACAAACAGTAAGTGCTCAGTTCACAGTACTCTCTATTTTATTATTTGCCTGTAATAAATTAACTTCCTTCTTATCATAACCATATCAATGGAAATCCAATTAATTCGTCGGAGACTGAAAGAATTTTCAAGTTGGAAGGTACCTGAGCTATAAGGCAACTAAAGACTAAATCATGCTTCTTTTTTTTCTTTTGATTCAATTAGTTTTAAACTTTAAGCTTTAACATGTGGAATTCACTAGGAGGTAAAGACGTAGGGGAATAATTTTTCTGTTTCTCATTTAAACTCAAATTTTAGATTATTTCTTTTTTTGGAGTAAAACAGGTATTCTCTGTTTACAAGATTATTTCTGAGTTGCAAAATTTCTCTGCACCTTTTTCCTGTTATACTATGTTTTCTCCTGTGTTCTCCTATTCAATCTTGGCTGCCACAGTCAGACGCATAGAAAGTTGCAAGGACACTTTTTTATTTACTGCGTCTGTAGTGGAAACCTAAGCAGCAGACAGTAACTGCTCCAAGTCAGTTGCATGGGTACAAATCATGCCTTTTTTTTTTTTTTTAATTAGCAGAGATGAGACCTTCTTTGCCCTTAAGCGTATAATTGTTCTTTCATCACTTTATAGGCTGTATGGTTCGCAAAATGTGGTCCACGCACCAGTAGCACAGCATCACCTTTGTATGTTAGAAATGCAACTTCTCAGACCTCACCCCAGACCTCTTGAATCAGAGACCCCAGAGGTGGACCCCAGGAATTCGTGTTGTAAAGAACTCTCTAGGTGATTCTTATATATGCTCAAGTTTGACAACAGCTGATCTAGATCATTCCAAGGATAGTACCAGGGAAAAAAAGGGGAGTGTGTGTGTGTGGGGGGGAATGATAACAATGTATTTGCACATCCCATTAGTAGCAGGCCAGCTATATTCAATTGTTCCTTCCACATAAGGTCACTGCCAGGCACTGTAATAGTCACTATTTGAGATAAATTTATAACAAACATTTGCTTGGCCCACCACAGTATTCATAAAATCATTCTGTATAGCCTAACGGATTCAATGATTGTTTTTCTTATACATTTGGAGGCATTATCAAGCCCTCTAGGATTATTTCCTGAGCTGTCGCTTTCTTATTTAAGTATCATATTTTCTGATGTCTCATGTCTATTTTCATGAGAGCAGATTTATCATATGTAAACTCATTGCTTTGTTGAATGTTATATATATATATTTGGCTAGTAATTAGATAACCCCTTTTTTTAATCCAAAAAAAGCATATACCTGGCAGCAAATTATCATCGCTCCTACATGACTAAATTGTAGATGATTTTAGCTAGACTGTTTGTAATCCTTCATGACAAATTAATCCAAATGTATACCCTTCTCTCCAGTCATCAGAGATAGTGCTTTAAAATAGTGGTATGTTGTTGTTGTTGTTTTGTTGTTGTTTGTTTTTATTGCTCTGAGACTCAGCGTTCCCAAGAACTTAATGAGCCACATATATGCCATTGCCCCTCCTTGGCCCACATAAACCTGAAGAGTTTCCAAGGACTTAATTTTAATAAAGGATAAAATTCAAAGTAGATTCATCTTAAAGTGGGAAAATAAAATAATAGAATATGGATTGTGGAGGAGGGAAGAAAGAAGATAGAAGAGAGAGAAGCCGGGAAATAAGCATAATAGGCATTTTAATGGGAATGAGTAAACAGTCTGCACTATAATAAATCTCCTAGGCATTTGATCCCAATAAACCATCTTAATCCTTAGGGCTATTCTGGCAGCAAGAGATAACTGCTCTGAAACCAAAATATATTTAGCATAAAACTCACATTCCGATGTTTACTGTGTATCTGCTTTTAAAAAATAAATTGAAAACCCAAACTTCTTTGAGGTGGTGTAACGGGAAGCAGCCTCTTAGGGCTCCTTCTGAGTGTCATCCAGCACCTGCCTGCCAAAGCCAACATTTGAATGCCCACTGGCCAGAGAGCTGCAGGCCTTGTTAACTGAAGCCCTTAAAATCTACTCTTTTATCCCAGTATTGTTTGACTGGCTTGGGCTGTGGAAACTTTGCCTTGCTCATATACATGTAGATGGCTTTTTGGGGAGTGTTTGGCTTTCTGGAATCTCTTTTCCAGAGCTTAACCAAGTTGACTTAAATAAATCAACAGTCCCATACCAACAGATGTATGTGATGGAACTATCAAAGTCACATATCAATGTATGGCTGATCTGTAAAATCCTTGGTTGAAAAAAAGAACTATTTTCAGTGTTAACTATGACTGAGGAGTGGTCCAACTTCCTTTTTCTTTTCTTTTTTTCCTTTTCTGCAGCCCATTAACTTATTTATATTTAGTGTTTTTAGTAATGCACACATGCCAACTATTGCTACATAACATCAACCTGTCTAGTTAGAAAAGCTATCACTCAGAGTGATGTCAGCAAGATGGTGAAATAAGTGGTTCTCACCTACAGCTCCTCTCAAAGAAAGAGGACCTGGCAATTATCCATAGGCAAAACACCTTTGTGAACATCTCAGGACCCAGGGATGTTGCTGCAGCAGCCCCTGGGACCACAAAAAAAATTAAGAAAAACCACATTAGAAAGGCGAGAGAAGTGGTTTCAATTTGACTGCATTACTACTAAGCATAACCCTGAGGAGCTTCTATAGTTTCTCCAGTGGAAAAAGGAGAGCCCAAGGTGGACATTCAGCTTCTCCAGCATGCTGGGGTGCTTTCAAAAAGGCCCACTTAGGTACTGCCTCATCCAGATAACTGGGGGAATAAGGTAGAGAAAGAGAAGGGGGCGGGGCTCACAGCAGTGAGCTCCTGGATCTTGGACCATGTTCCTGCTGGCTGTGGTGCCTGAATGGCCCCATCTGGCCAGAGAGCTCAGTCACTGGATCTTCTCAGTTTGGGTCCACAGCCAGCAGTTTATCCCAGCCATAGAGCACAACCTACCTGCATGGATGGGGAAGCAAGTCAGTGGCCCTGCCAACTACTGAGCGTAGCCTCCAGTCCCATCAAGCCAGGAAGTCTGGTCAGAGATGCCAGGCAGCTGTGCAGCACATCTAACGCCTGAGCCTGGGCAGCGAAGCAAGTCATCAGCCCCACCCAAATGCTGAGAAAGGCTGGAAGAGGAGACCGCTTCCTCAAATGTGCAGATACCAATGCAAAGATACAAGAATCATGAAGAATCAGGTAAATATGATATCACCAAGGGAACTGATAAAGCTCCAACAACTGTCCCTAAAGAAATGAAGATCTATGCACTGTCTGACAAAAAATTCAAAATAATCCTCTTAAAGAAATTCCGTAAATTACAAAAAAAAAACCCCACAGATATGCAACTAAATAAAATTAGGAAAACAATGCATGAACAAAATGAGAAGCTCAAAAATTTAAAAATTAGTAATCTTAGAACCGAAGATATAATGATTGAAGAATTCAATGAAAAGCTTCAACTGAGAGAAGAATGTATGAATGTGGAGGTCATGCAAAATTATTTCATCAGAAAAGTAGAAAGACAAAAACATGTGTAAAGTTGTCCTTCAGAAATAAAGGAAATCAACAGATTTTCCCAGACAAACAGAAGCTGAGTGAGTTCATCGCCACTGATAGAACTACCTTATAATAAATGCTAAAAGTTCTTCAAGCTGAAAAAAAGATACTAGTTAGTAATATGAAAGCATATGAAAATATTAAAGCACTGGTAAAGGTAAATATATAGTCAAATTTGAAATGGTCCAATACTGTGACATAGTGGTATATTAATCATTTAACTCCAGTTTAAAGGTTAAAGGACAAAATATTAAAAATAATTCTAGCTAAAGTAATTTGTTAATGTATAGGTAATATTAAAAGATGCAAATTGTGTCATCAAAAACATGAAATGGGGAGATTAAAACAGTAGAGTTTTTGTATGTGATTAAGTTGTTATCAGCTTAAAATGCACTATTTTACCTAAAAGATATTGTGTGTAAGTCTCACGGTAACCACAAAACAAAAAAACTTCAGCAGATACACAAAAGATAAACAGAAATAAATCAAAGCATATGACTGTGGAGAATCATTAATTCACAAAGGAAGACAGAAGCAGGAGAATAGAAGAACAAAGAAACTATAAAACGGCCAGAAAAAAAATCAATAAAATGATGTTAGTAAGTCCTTACTGATCAGTAATTACTTTAAATGTAAATAGATTAAATTCTCCAATCAAAATGCATGTAGAGGCAGAATGGGTTAAATAAACATTACCTAACTATGTGCTGCCTACATGAGATTAACTTCCACTTTAAGGACATGTGTAAGCTGAAAGTGAAGGGATGAAAAAAAAAATATCCCATGCGAATGGAAACCAAGAGAAGCAGGGGTAGCTCTACTTGCATCAGAAAATAAAACAGACCTCCAAACAAAAACTATAACAAAAAAAGTAGACTTTAACAACATAATGTTAGAGATTAATTCATCGAGAGGATATAATAATTGTAGTTTATTTCATACACAATGGTAAAATGTTGAAAGCTTTTCCTATAAGATGAGGAACGAAACAAAGGTGCTTATCCTCGCCACTCCTATTCAACATAACAATGGAAGTCCTAACCAGAGCAAGTAGGCAAGAAAAATAAATAAGAGTCATCCAAAACAGAAAGGAGGAAGTAAAATTGCCTCTATTTGAAGATGACATGATCTCATATACGGAAAACCCTAGACTACATCAAAAAATTGTTAGAATTAATAACGAATTGACTAATGTTTTAGGATCCAAAATCAATATGCAAAAATTGATTCTGTTTTTATACATTAATGATAAACTGTCTGTAAAAGAAATAAATAGTTATACTTAGGAATAAATTTACCAAGAAGGTAAAAGACCTGTATACTGAAAATCATAAGACATTGATAAAAGAAACCAAAGAAGACACAGATGAATGAAAAAATATCCCATGTTCATGCATCAGAACAGTTTAATATTGTCAAAATGTCCATAATACTCAAAGCTGTCTATGGAGTCAATGCAATTCTTTTCTAAATGCCAAAGACATTTTTCCCAGGCATAGAAAAAATTATCTAATATTCATATGGAACCACAGAAAACCTGAAAACCAAGGAATCTTGAGAAAGAAAGCTGGAGGCATCATATGTCCTGATTTCAAACTATATTACAAAGTTATAGTAATCAAAATAGCATGGTACTAATGTAAAAGTAGTCACATAGACCAATGGAACAGAATGGATAGCCCAGAAGTAAGTCCACACATGTATGTTCAACTAGTATTTGACAAGGGAGGCAAGAATACTCAGTGGGGAAAGAATAGTCCCTTCAACAAATGGTGCTGGGAAAATTGAGTATTCACATGCAAAAGAATGAAATTGAACCCTTATCTATACCGCTCACAAAAATTAACTTGGAATGAATTAAAGACTTAAATATAAGACTTGAAGCTGTAAAATTTCTAGAATAAAACCAGAAAAAAGTTCCCAGACATTTGTGTTGGCAATGTTTTTCTTGTTTGTTTGTTTTGTTTGTTTTTTTAATGTTACCAAAAGCACAAACAACAAAAGCAAATACCAACAAGTGAGACTATATCAAACTAAAAACTTCCACAAGCAAAAGAAACAATCAACAAAATGGAAAGTCAACCTACAGAATAAGAGAAAATGTCTGCAAACTATGTATGTAGCAAGGGGTTAATATCCAAAATCTCTAAGGAATTCTTGCAAGTCAATAGCAAGAATATATATATAATCTGATTACACATTGGTCATAAGACCTGAAGAGACATTTTCCCAAAGACATACAAATGGCCAATGAGTACATGACAAGGTGTTCAACATCGTTAATCATTAGAGAAATGAAAATATAAATCTTGGTGGGGGAGGTGTGAGTGAAGAGATGGAGAGTGGGGAGAGAGAAACCTCATTATTTTTGATGCTCTGGACCTATCTTCTGATATTACCTGCTAAGAATGGCTATTATCAAAAAGGCAAGAGATAACAAGTACTGGTGAGGATGTGGAGGAAAGGGAATCTTTATACATTGCTGGAAGAAATTAAATTGGTACAGCCACTATGGAAAACGGTTTGGTGGTTCCCAAAAAAATTAAAAATAGAATTACCAATTTACTCTCTGTTTTAATAGGTTAGGAATTTTTAGCTTCCACGTGTAGTGAAATCAGATGATATTTGTCTTTCTTTGTCTGATTTATTTCACTTAGCATAAGGCCCTGACAGTTCATCCATATTGTCACAGATGTGTTAATTAATGAGTTCTGGTAATCATTTCACATTACATACATGTATCCAATCAGTACCTTATATGCCTTAAACTTATACAATATTACATGTCAATTGTATCTTGGTAGTGCCAAAAAATATTAGGATTCATCAAAAAAAAAAAAAAAGAAAGAAAGAAAGAAAGCTATTGTGGTAGTGCATGTATGTTATCAAATTGCACTTTGTTACCCGAGGAAGTCATAAAAAGTTTTGTCCAACTACATAGACATGTGACTTATGGTCTTACAATATATTTTAGGGGAACAATGTTTATAATATCAGCATTTAAGAAAGTTTTAAATTTAAAAGAGAAAATTATACAGAAAGAGCAGCACGATAGTTAAAGCATTTTACAATTTATTACTAGGCAAGTACAAGCACTTAATTTTTCTTTTTTACAAAAGAAGTGAAGGGTGTACGTGTGTGTAAACTCAGCTTATTTGTTAACATTGGACACTCTTTCTGGAATTGGGTGGGGGAGAAAAAGAAGGAGGAAAAAGGAAGGGGAGGAGAAGCATGGGGAGAAAAAGGTAAGGGGAGGAAGGCGAGAGAGGGAAGGAGGCAAGAGAGAGAGCAAGAGGGAGAAGGAGGGGGAGGGAGGGGAAGAGAGAGATCTTATTATTTTAGATGCTCTAATTCGGGACCTATCTTCTGAACAATTACAAACCTCTTATTGTTTAGGGGCAACTCCTCTGCTTCTGCTCACCTCCTCTTTCCCACATTTCCCTCCCTGTTTGGTTTACAAGCAATAACTATCCTAGTTTGCCCATTTCAAATTTGGTATCAAAACAGATCTGGTCACTCACACCCATGAATTCACATAAGCACATTTTCCTGGATGAAGTATGAATGTGAATAACTACATTGTAATGCCAAATTTTAGCTTTTCAGTTTTATAACACCCTTAATTTAAGCTACCTTCCTATCCCACTCGTAACCCTCACTGCCTTACTGTACTTTCTTGCAAACCTGGATGACCTTCTTCTTGGTTTGTTTTAAAAAGAGTGTTTATATGTGCTGTGCTAGGTTCCCTCTACTCTCAAAAAGATAAATAAAATGGGGCAAACTGCTCAGCAGAGAGCAGAAGGAGGAACACTGTTTACTTGTTGAAACCTACAATTCTACTTTTCATTCTGGCCCATAAAACCAAGGAGCAAAAGTCTTTGGTGATTCTATACATTTTTCCTTTCACTTAGTTTGACTTTGAGATAGAGAACAATATATTATCAAATAGTCTCAACATAACTTTCTTTCTTTCTCTCTCTCATGATACCTTTATAATGAAAATTACAGGTGAGTGAGAGCAAAGAAGAGAAATCATCAATGTCAACAGAGCAGAAATAAAATAACTTGAAAATGCACTTAATGAATGATCTCATCTACATAGACTCAATACAAGGTAGTTATAGTTATTGTAAATACATGAATATAACCCTAAGAAAATATGCCAGTAGACTCATGATCATATTTCTAGAGGTAAAGTGAATATTTCTTAGCTTCCACAAAAGATATGGCACCTGTATATAATCTATAGACTTTTTAAATTCATTTCAAAAAGTGACTGAGCACAGTTGAATTGAAATACATATAAGCCGAAAAATCCTTTCAGTTTTCAGGCAATCTCATTAATTGTTGAAGAGTCTACTTAGCAGTTAATCTCCTTTTTCATGTTGTCATTGAACAAAGAACTGGAATCATGCCATTAACTGCCCATCAGAAAGAGCATTAGGTTTAGCTACTCTAAATTGCAAGGAACAGGACTTAGGTCAACTTACCCAACAATAACTATTTTTTTAGAGCCTTTTTTTTTTTTTTAAATGATGTGTGACATTAAAAGACATTCTTTCAGGCTACAGCCATGCCACCCTTAATGTGCCCGGTCTCATCTGATCTCAGAAGCTAAGCAGGGTCGGACTTGGTTAATACTTGCATGGGAGACCACCTAGGAATACCAGGTGCTGTAGGCTTTAAAAAAAAAAAGAAAGGATATTCTTTCATGGAGAGGTGAGCATTGATTAAACAAGAACAACAAAAGACTAATAATTCTTAAAACTGGACAATGAATAGTGGGGTTTGTTATACTATTCTCTTTATTTTTGAGAATATTTGAAATGTTCACAATTAAAATTCAAATAAAAACAAATCAAAATAATGCATATCAGTAGAAGGGTTCATGGCTTCCTGAAGGCCTCTTGGCTTGCTTGTGTGTGTTTGACCAGCTGCTGTAGGAAAGTTGAGAACTAGAAAATCAGGCGAAGAGTGGAAGTCTCAGATGTGAGGCTTCCCTGGGCATAATTCAAGTTGGAGCCTGGAAGCAGAGAACTAGTTGCAGTGAAGGGAAAACTTTGCCAGTGAGCAGGCAGCTAAATTTTATATTTTCTTGGCAAACGAAAGAATTAGGAAAATACTCAGAATGATTGCCTAACTTCTATATTTTTATGCATGTTTTGGTGCTGGCTTGCCATGCGATTTGCAGCTCATTTTGATCCTGCCTGACTCAGGTAACAAGACCAAATTGTAATAATGACCAAAATATATTAAGGTTTATTACGTACCAGGCATATATGCAAAGCATTCATGTGGATTATTTTATTTAATCTTTCCTGACAAATCAACAAGTTAGGTATAATATAATTTCCTTTTACAAGTGTGAAAGCTGAGCCTTAGGTAGGTAGACTTAGGTAAGTCATTTATCTAAAATTATAGCTCTAGAATACGAGCCATGACATTCTGACTCTAGAACCCATGTATCTAATCACAGGAAAAGTTGAAGCCCTCTTGAGGCTCACACTATTCATTTAATACATCTCCAAATCTGAGTCTGGGTTCTCTTAACTGCTCCTTTCTTCTAGGGCATCTCTCTCTCAACAACCCTAATACTGCCTCCAAATTCTGCTCCTTGTTCCTGTGATCCGATCCTGCTTGTGGTTTAGTCTCTTCTACCTAGCCCATGTGGATACTCGACGAGGCTAGAGTTGCTTCTGAATTCCTTGACTCCTTCATGCTTTAAAAATGTTCACCTTACCAATTGCCAACACCATGTACATCTATGATGGACAGAATTGTGTCTGTCCCACCCCCACCAGCAACTCATATGTCGTAAGTCCTGCTCCCCCAACGCGACTTTATTTGGAGGTAGGATCTTAGCAGGTAATTAAAGTTAAATGAAGTCATAAGGGTGGGACTCCAATCTGATAGTACTATGGCCTTATAAGTAGAGTTAGAGATCTTCTCAGTGTATCTACAGAAGAAAGGTCATGTGAGGACAGTGTGAGAAGGTGGTCATCTAAAAGGCAGGAAGAGAGCACTCACCAGAAAACACACCCTGCCGGAGACTGATCTAGGGCTTCCAGCCTCCAAGACTATGGTATAAACTTCTGTTGTTTAAGCCACTTAGCCTATGGTATTTTGTTATGGCAGCCTGAGCAGATTAAGACACCATCCTATCATCCTTTTCCTTAGCTCCCACTTGAAATGCTTCGGCGGGGGGGTGGGGGGGGGGGTGGGGGGGGTGGGGGGGTGGGTCGGAGCGGGGAGGAGAATATATGTATATAATGGTTCTTTCTCTAGAGTCAGCATTATGTAATTGAAAGAGCTCTAAATTTGGAACCACATGATTGGATTTCAAGTCATGAAATAAAAAAGAAATTTAGCAAAAATATAAAATATTACTATTAATGCCAGATAAAGACAGTGGACCCCTCTTACTGACACTTTTATTAGCTGACTTCCTAACAGGGTTATCAACAGACTTCTGCCATGTGCTCAGAGCCTTGCTGTTAGGAACAAGACTTTGCCTTTGATTTACCTGGCACACTGGGACTCCCTGACTCTAGCTGTCTCAACTTCTGTCATCTCCTCTATAATATGTCATTTTCTGATTCCATTTTCTCCTTCTTCACTGCTATTTCAGAACAACTTATCTCCCATTCTATTCAGAGTAATGCCTCTATCTGAAAACTTGATACCTCCAATTGACTTTCACCTTCTCTGAAAAGTATCAGTTATTACCTTTCCTGTGGCCTCTCCACTCAATAAACTAGACCTTGACTTTGAGAACTTCTTGAGACAGTCTCCCACACCTCTCTTCCCTTGACAAAATCCTAAAAGCCTTCATAGCCACATTTTTCACTAATGTACTTTATATAGTTTGTGATCCATCCAAATTATGATTTTGAACCTACTTGTTCCCACTTCAATGCTTTTCTTGAAATGGCATGCAGCCCTGATCTCTGCCTATCAATTTTTCAAGGTTTACCTAACATGTCATCTCCTCTATGAAACCCTCCCTTAAGTAATTTCTTCTGAACTTCTAATTTAGTTTGTACTTTTTGACAGCTTATTTGTATTCACTGTAGTATCATTATTTCTGTATCCTTAGTTTAGCAGATTATAAACTCATTAAGGCTTTCAATTTAAGACATAGTAACCCTTTAATAATGTCTAATAAATACATTAATAAACAAACTGATTTTGAACAGTATTGTCAAGGTTTAAATTCAAATGGGACAAATACAAAGTTTAGAAAGACCAAATTACAACTTGAATGTGAGTAAAGAGAACCTGGGGCTGTGTAGATCTATTTAAAAGATAAAAAGGCTTAAAATCCCTGTATCCATTTATTGTTTTCATTGAAACAAAGTAACAACAGCCAATAGTGGATTGCTGGCACAGAACTGTTCAGAAAATGTTGGTTGAATTATCAAAAGAATGAATGCTTACAGTGGTTCTTGGATTATACGTTAGTGATATTTAGAAAGTTTATGGTGAGAAAGCAAATACAGAATTTTGAAAGCTTATCTAAGGCAATGATAACTCTGTGATTTGGGAAGAATAGAAGACTGTCCTTTGAGGCACAGAAGAGTTTACCACTTGAACCTTTCTTATGGTCCCTGTTCTGAAGGAGTTGATTGAAGTAAAGGTTTTATAGCAGTATGCAAATTTCTGGCTGAAGACTCAAGGAGAACTCAAAAAATCAATAAATCCATGTGATTTCAACTGCAGGGTAATAAAGACAATTGCAATTTTAGGTTACAGAGGTACGATTGTCTGGGGGTCTCCCATATGTATTCTTTCTAGATTTTAGAAGAAATTGGCTTATTTTTGTTCTAGGATGACAATAGATGATGAAAATGACAATTTAGCTATCATTGTTTGATGATTATGGGCCAGTCACTATGCTTATGTCCAGGCACTTAAAGTCACATTAGCTCATCTAATTATAGAATAGTAAGAGGAGGATGATATCATTCCAATCTCATGGGCGAAGCTAGAGTCATGCACACCTTACTCAAGGATTAACAGCTAGTAAAGGACAGACCCAGGATTCAGAGCCGAGATTTAAAATAAGTTTTCTGAATCCAAAGCCCACGGCCAAAGTTAAACACATTGGAAAGTAATGGTGTAGTCTCACCACTTCCTCATGGAAAGACATGGACATATTATTTCTGTTGGACTTTAGTCAATGTTTCTGAGCAAATGTCATTTAGATCTTGATGACTCTACCACATTAACCATCATCTGGAAATTTAACTGAGAAGCTTAACATTTTCTCAAATCTATACTCCCTTTACTTACCCGAACTTCTGGCCTCTTGCTTAAAATGTGTTTTCAGATAGAGTTATGCTATCAAATGTCAATGCCACATATGTCCTAGTTGTAACCATGCTTATAATTAAGTATATGACTAGAAAAAGACTAGTTTTGTTAAATATAGCTAGTAAACCCTAGTCATAATTTGGCAATATTGCTCAACTACTAAAGAATTTTTTTTTTTTATTGTAGAATGTAGCACAGAATTTCTAATTCTAGAAGACAGCTGTCATATAGAGAATAGCATAGGACACAAAGTGAAGAAGACCAAACTTTTGAGTCCCTAGTCTGTATCGATCACAATGAAAACACTTGGTATTATTTCATTTTTGTCCCCCAAACTACAATGAAAGGCAAGGTTGTGAGGTGCTACATTTTTCAGGTGAGGAAGCCAAATCTCAGAGAGACTGTTAAGTTTGCCAATACACAGTGAGTGATCTAGCTGGGGTTCCAATCCAGTTCTGTCTGGTTTCAGTGTCTATACCCTTTCCATGACATCCCACTGACTTCCATGTCTGCAAGGCCTGACTTCCAACATGATTAGAACCATATTAGCCAAGTTGTCATTAAGCTCTCTGTGTCTTTGTTTTCGCATCTTTAAGAAAAGGAAAATACTATTTACCATTCAGGGGTTCACACACAACACAGATCCAAAACACTTAATACAGTACCTGTCATATCATGAACATCAAAAAAATGACTGCTTTACTTTACATAAATTATCTGAAACAAGAACCAAGAGAACTTTCCATAGTTTGACATCATTGATCCTCATTTTTTTCAATTCCTATGATAGTCAATAGCATAACCATTCCATTAATGAAATCTGAAGGAATGGGGTTAATTATATTTGTTTTTAACCAATGTATGGATATAGTACAGCTGTTCAGTTAACTCACATTTCTGGATCATGGTAAAAAATGTGGAATATCATGATAAATTCTCCAGTTGGTAAAGTAAGCACATGGCTTAGGGAACCAGCAAATCAAGGACACATCTGCTATAAAAAAGTTTCCAGTTACAATAAACATTTCCAGAATTTTATCTGAAAATTTAGAAAGAAGCTGTTAAAATTTAAGCACTCATTTAAATTTTGCTTTTAGATTTAGTGCTTTTAAAAAAATTTTCAGTATGGCAGAAGCTTGGAAAAAAGGCATCTAAAGCTGTTAGCTATTAAGGTACTATGTGAACACGGTTCTGGAGAACTGTTTGAAGTTTGTGGACTTATAGAAAATACTTAAAAGTTACAAAAAACTTAAAAATATATAATATTCAATAATCTTTTCCAGAATACAATGCTCTGTCGCCTTACCTGTTCAGAAAAGTGTTTTCTTTCCTGGTTTCTCTAAATAATAATGCCTCAGTTGACAGACAGTAATTGTTTAGCCCATAAATATGCCACTTTTGATAAATTTATATAAGTAATAAGTAACTGATTAGGAAGTGGTCCTTCATTTTATTACACATGAAAGTGGTCCTAGCTTACGTGGCTTTTGATAAGATATGAAAAGTTTAGCTTCGGTGTAAGACCTTTCACAAAATGTTTAGAAAATAAAAAATGCATCATCATACAAGGTTTTGGGAAGAACATTTTATTGCTAAGCATATCCTTGAACGAAAATGCAAATATGAAATAAAAGATAAAAGAAAAAAAAAGCAGTAACATCACAACATCATAAAATAAATTCCTTAAGAGTCTGCTCATAAAACAACAGGAATATGATAGCTCACATACAGAATGCACATGTTCCCATAAAATTGTCCAAATAGAACTTACACTAAAAGGAATGTAACAAATATATTTTTACTCAAATTTTAAAAAATGGAAAGAAAGAAAGCAGAAAATCAGTTCACAAGACCTTAAGACTCCAAGAACAGCAATCTTTTAAAGACATCGAGATATAATCAACTTCATATAGGTTGGGCCATTTAGGTTATCTAAAATCGTGCTTTGATATCTCTTCATAATCCTGTCTTTTTAATGACCAAAAAAAAAAAAAATCCAAAACTCTTAACACATTGAAATATCAGATAATGAGGAACACCTCTTTCCATAGATTTTAGTAAAGGCTACCATTGTTTAGATTGCACTTTTTGCCCCATGTCTTTAAGATATTTTTTCAAAGTCAAATATTCATGCAACTTACAAAGACCAGCAAGAGTAGATTTCTAAATCTAAACAGCTGATTGATTTTCATGTGTACAAAAGAAATTGTATCTATCTGACCCTCCAGAGGACACACTTCATTTTGTGCGAATATTTGTCTTGCTTTGTCTCTTGCTTTTTGGATAGCTATGGCCACACAACCAATTTGTTTTTCTGTACATTGTTTCCTCTTCACAAAAATTAAAATAAAAAAAAGAAATACAACTGGAATATAAACCAAACAAACTGAAACAAATAGAAAGGAAAGAACAGTTCTGAAAGCAGTATGTACATAGGTGGCTAAGGAATTATACCAGCAAAAATGTAGTAAAATATGTAAACAAAATCTGAGAAGATTTTTAAATTCTCTTTGACACAGTTAACTGTGACAAAACTAAAACTCATACTTTCTTCACATTTTAAGGTTTACTTTTTTGTTGTTTTGTTATTTTCTTTTAAAACAACATTCTCAATCCAGTTCAAGACTTTAACAGTTTCCCTGTTTCAGTCATCCCCTCAAACATACCATGATAAATATATCTGTATATATATTTATTTATATATATATTATACTATTAAATTCCTTTTGTGTGTGTGTCACAGCAGCTTTACTCATTTATTATTCATTTGTTTTGTTTTAGAAAAGATGGGTGAAGGGAGACATGAGCAAATGGATGGATCGAGTTATCCGTGTCAGGCTACAAAATTAAACCACTATGAAAAACATTATCATGTTGGGGGTGGGGGAAGAACTATGTATCTTGCACTCTTGTCATACCATGTTTGGCTTGTGTGACCTTTTGTGGTTCCATCACAATTTGAACTCCCCAGTGTCTGTTTTGATTCATTAACAGACTTTTAGTATTGTCTTTTCATCTATATTTGCATGCATTTCAACCAGTCACATATCCAGCCCACCCCCCCGTTCCCTTCCCTAGGTAGGAAAGGCTCTGTTTTAGTTTGTGGGGCTCTCTCCTTTACCACAATTTGGCTGGGCTAATGGACAGGAGCAATATTGTTAAGTAAAGCCAATAGCTCTGATAAAACCAACCCTAACCCCATCTGTTCAGGGTTCGGGTGGCAAATTCTGGAACTAGATCTTGAGGGACCAGCTTTTCAAATCAATATTATCATCCATCACTTAATTTTGCTATGTGTTCAGCAAAGCATCATATAGGAAACAAACAACAGATTCTAAAAACACCACAACCTGATATGTAGAGTGAACACCATGGTAGATTTTGAGTTCATATGGCAATAGTCTTTCTGAGTTTTTTTTCCCTCTTCTTCTTAACTTATGTCCAGTCATTCTCAAAAAATAAACAAAAACCCAAAAGCCATTTTTCCCCTCAGATCTTGAAAAGTTACACGCATTGGCCAGAACCAGATAAGGGTGTTTTTTTTTTGTTTGTTTGTTTTTGTTTTTAACATTTTTCTTTTCTTTTTTTGTTGTGTTTTTGTTTTTTACATAATTAAACAACAACAAAAAAACATTGTTACAGTCAAGCTTCACAAACATTGTTACAGACTCACTTGGAGTTATGGAACAAGTAAGCCATCAAGTCTTCTACCTTGGGCGAAAGGTCCTCAAGAGAAGGAAGCTCCCAAGTCTGCAAAAGTGGGGGAGCCATCTGCTGGCTCCAGAGCGCAAAGTGTGTGCTTTATGATACAGCAGGGCAGAAAGAACTTTCTGTCTCCGGGCGATGACTGAATCAAAGCAGCCATGGCTGAACCGTAAAGGTAGGTACAGCTTTGTGTGCGTCCTTTTAAAAACGGTTTTCCCCACCATAGTCATGGTATACCCCACCTCATAGTTAGCACAGTTCTGACATCTGTTCAATCCCATTTTGCAAGTATTTATATACTGATGTATAAATAATTCTGTTTTAAATTCAGATATTGTTAGCGGTGTCATTTTTACACATAATACTCTTTGTCCTTGTTTTTCTGTTTCTTGTGGCCGCTCTTCGAGCTCTGTTGCTTCTCCTTGAGAAGCGTGCCGTTGCTCTGGGCCGAGTTGCTGATGTAGTTCCGCGTCTCGTCCACTTGATAGGACCCCTCGTCCCTGTTCCTGTACTTGTACATGGCGTACAGGAGGATCAAGATGCAGAGGGCGGCAGCAGCCACAATGCCGACGACCATCCCTGTTGTACTGCTCGACTCCCGGATCACCTCTGAGGCCCCCGGAACCCGTCTGACTCCCGGCTCCGTGGGGTTTGCTGTGGGCACATTACGGAACATGGGGGAAGTAATTAGTGGGCTCTTCAGTTTGGTGCTGTCTAGCTCATAGGCAGTGGGCAACGGAAGCAAGACTATATCAGGCTGGGGTTTGAGATCACGGTTATTCATTTTGCCAGCTGGCAATTTGGGCACCATCCCAGACGAGGAGGAAGCTGTGAAGCGGATGAGCTCAGGGGACAAAGATGTGGTAGTAGTCCTACTAGTTTCGGAGACTTTGTTAGGTCTAAAGTCCTTGGATTCCCACTTGGGCGCATGTGCTTTGTAGCCACCTTCGAAGATTGAAGTGGAAAGACTCTTATCTGTTACCAAGGAGAAGGTGGTGTAAAAATCTTCATCATCAGTAGGGGGCAGGTTAGAGTCAAAGGTTTCCCCTGAGCCATACCCAGATATCACCAAGCCATCATCATCACAACCATCGCTGCCTTGGTCCGACAAGCAAGGTAACCCCGCCTCAGAGGTCATGGACAGGGAATCTTTGGTGGTCTCAATAATGGTGAGGAGGGGGCGGAAGGTAGGGGGGAGTGTAATGGAAGGTGCACGAGTAGCAATAGGAAGGGTAGCTAAAGGGTCTTCTACAAGAAGAGGGATAACTAATTCACCTCCTGGGATTGAAAAGAAAAAGAAACACAGAATTAGCATATTTGCAGATGAACACAATTCAGTCACTCTCAGTGAACGCAGTTCATAGGTTACGCCTCAGAAATTACAATAAAATGACCTGGATCCACATACGGATCCTTTCTGGAGGAAGCCTAACCTTTCTAGGCTGACGTAGAGCCCGTTTATTACATGCCTCTTGCCACCAAAACCTGAAATCCACACAGAGGGGGGCATAGATTTTGAAGATGCTCTCAAGTAATTATTTAGATAGAATTCAAATAGGCTGTTTCCAGCTTCTGGGTTGATGACATTCAATTACATTGTTGCAAATACTGGCCATAAAAAGTGTGTGTGTGCGTGTGTGTGTGTGTGTGTGTGTACACACACACATGTAGGTGATTAATTTGTGAACCATAGCATTTCTTTATTGCCTTCTTGGGTTTCTAGTTTTTTGCTCCCATGAGGATGAGAATGAAATATTCTCCATGTCACCGAGAGCAAGATTGAGGAACATAAAAGATGGTATCTTTAATATTTTAAGTTACTACCTTTTACTTCACATTTATCAAGGGCAGTCTTCCTTTACTATATGATAAGTGAGGGGAAGTTATATAAGGTTGAAATTGTTCATCTAATAAACCCATTTTGACTATGCTCTTCCAGAAATTCCCCCATTAAATGGCAACTTTCCTTGCATTGGTCTAATATGTTAATGCATTGCTTTTATGCTATATGCAATATATCCTGAGCTGGATGCTAGATTTTAAAAATACCCAGCCAAGACAGCTATGACTTACTGGAAACTCACTTTTAGATTCAGAAATGTAGAGATAGCAAAGTGAGTTTTGAAAAATAGTAGTTCTTAATTAGAGTGGCAAAAACATATTGGTTTACCCACAGATCCCAGTTATTGCACTTATAAACATGTAGGCTAGGTCAGGAAATAAAGTTCAGAATAGTTCACTAAATCGTGGTCCCTTGCAGATCATGGGTACCACAAATGTTCTATGTTGGATGTTACCTAACTGTAGGGCCACGCTTATCATTCATGTATATAAGCAAGATCATCACGGTTTCTTCTGTGTCTCTTAACAGTGTTATTTATTCTTGAGAATCATGGTTTATGTCCCTTCATTGAATTTTGTCCAAAATATTTCTTCCAACTATTGTTTTTAAAAACCCACTAGCAAGGATGGCATCATGTTCTGTTAGCTGAGATGCTAACATGATATTGTCCAAGGCCCCTTACTGAGTTGGGTCAGTAAGCTCTCAACCAGGTACAACGTTCTTGTGTGTTCCGCCCTTAGTAGTAACTTCGCCTTGATGGGATGGTTGGTGCTCGAGCATCTGTTATCAGCTGTGACTTGGCCGAAGTGACAAGCCCAGACATGTGGCT
>CM053509.1:14167171-14183634 GCA_028627145.1 Eidolon dupreanum
GATTGCAATGACTTAAAAAATTTAAAGAAAAAACCTGTTTATTTTTATAATTTGCCTTAAAAAAATCTATGTCTCTAGAGGGTTTTGAATGAATTTCTGCATTGTTATAGGTTCTCAGATATATATTTAATTTTTATTTTTTTTTGTCTTTTTGACAAGTTTTAGACTTTCTTTAATTTAAGGGGATGGATGACAGCACAAAATTTGAACAATGCTAAAGAAAGGAGGGGTATGGGAAGGAAAGATGTAGAAAGGGTAGGGTTGTATCTATGAGTGTACTACACAAGAGATGAAGATGATGGGAGTAAATGTGTAAGTGAGTCGCCATGTCCATGTAAGGGCGGCACGGAGTGATCTAGCTGCATTAGAGCTTCTGGCTGTAAGGAAGGGATGGGCAATATACAAAAACAAATGAGCCTACACATGCCCATCTACAGAAATAAAGAACAGAACTCTAACACTGACAATCTCACACACCCTAAGCTGCAACTTCTTCAACATGCAATTACTTCAAAAAATTATTACAGTTTCATTAATGATTTTCAAATGATAAAACAGTTAAACTTTTTTCTTGCTAAAAATAGCCAAAATACATAAAATAATAATACTAATAATAGTGATCGAAAGCAAAAACAAGGAGACTAGATTTATGCATTCAAGTTGAACAACTTCATCGACAGCCACACAGCCCCATCTAGAGTTAGGGGAAGGGCTTAGAGATCGGCATAGGTGATGGACAGGTAAGTTGTAGTATAGGGAGCCCACTTGCGGGGTTGATAATTACTTCCCTACATAGAAATGGCACCATTTGAATGATGTCATCCATTTCCCCCATGCCACCCGTGGTGCATATGATTCCCAATAAGATGGGCTAATTTGAAAGATGTGGATGTGGAGATTCTGCAGCTGAAGTTGTTCCACATTTAAAGAGGGAGTGGGGAAAAATTGCAGAAAACAATTCATAACTTTTTTTCTCATAATTTTGGATAAAACCAAATCTAAAGATCTAGCAATTAAAAAGAAACACACCAATATTTTTTATATATATAGATAGATATATATAATACAAAAAGCACTTAATTCCCAAACAAGAAGGGAGAAAGAATAAAAAAAAAAGTTTTTTTTTTTTTTAAAAAGTATTTCACACACTGTCAGAGATGAACAACCAGATGCACACGCTGAGAAGGCACAGACAGAGCAGTCAGGGGACACGTTTTTTGCTTTTCATTTTCTGGCTTGTTGATTCCCCTTTTGGTGATAGCCAAAATTAAAAACAAATTTTGCATTTTTTAAAAAAGAAATTTTGCATTTTCTTATTTTTTTTTAAATTTGGTATTGCTTCTTTAAAAAAAATAAAAAGGGCGTGCAGTCTGGATGTACGTCATAAGTAGACATTTTAAAAGAGGAGTGGCTAAGACTGACAAATGGGTAATCATCTATTGTCCTTTAATTGTAGGAATGTTAATCCAGTTCATACATGCTTAAAGTAAGTTGCATTTAGGGAAAATAGAAAAACAGAACAGCAAGCTAGGGTTGGGGAGAGGTCAGCAAGACAAACTGATTTGGAGGTAGGAGAAAGGTATCGGATTTAGTTTCACACCCTTCCAGTAGGAGCAAAGGACATCCCAAGTCTTCTTGCCAATTTCAAGAAGGAAAGTGTGGACATGTATATGTGTGTGCGTATGGGGGTTGAAGTAGAGCCTGTAGTGGCAGGAATGCAGGTAAAAATAGACATAGGTTCTGTTCTAGGAAACGTATCCCATATTCACTCATAGCCTAAGAAGACATATTTGATAAGGCATAGAGATTATAACTAACATTACTCCATATGAATGTTCTTGGGCATTGCCAAATTGAAAGGGCACCAAGGGTGACAATAGGGGCTTAATAAAATGAGACTGATAAATGAAATAGCATATATATAGATATAGATATCTATTCATCTACTATCTATCTATAACTATCATCTGTCTATATCTATCTATCATCTATCTACCTATTTATCTATCATTTATCTATATCTCATCTCTCTCTCTCTATCATCTATCATCTATCTATATCTATCTATCATCTATCATCTATCTACCTATCAATTCTCTCTCTCTCTCTCTCTCTCTTTCTCTCTCTCTCTCCCTACCATCTATCAATCATCTATACACATACTATATTTTTAGTAATTGAGGCAAAACCCCCAAGAGCATAATGGCATCATGTCCATGTCTATAACCTACAATTAGGAGATGAGCCTGGTTTATTGGTGTCCATTGGGGAAAACCGTACCAGTCTTCTAGAGACCATTTGGGAAACAAAATATTCCATTCATCCTACCTTGAGAAAAGGAGAAGAGAGAGAAGGTGAGTGAGTGTATGTGTGAGTATTGAGGGAAAGATACTGTGGAAGGGATGTGGGAAAGGAGTTTTTTACAAATGGCCTCGGCCTCTACTGGAAGAGATCACAAGAGTTATAGTCAATATTACATCCCTGTGAGAACATTAATGTTCAACCAAGGACTGGGAAACCTGGGTAGGCAAACCACAAAGGCAAGACCCTTGAGAGCACCTGGTTCTGACAACCAATTCCAATCACTCCCAAGAATGTTTTTTTGGGGGGTGACTTTGGCAAATAGAATATATTGTGAGGATGAGTCAGACTTTTGCCCCCTATGGGACGCCCCTTTTATTATTTCATATTAAAATAATGATAGTAATGTGTCCCCATGGGTCAGTCCGTACCAAGATTTTTAGTCTCTGGTTTAATAATGGTAATCATTATTCTAGGAACTTCACAAAGGGCAGCTGAGAGGTTTTAGGAGGTGAAAAAAAAATCCCAATAGTATAGGAAAAGAAAAACCCTTGTTGTTATTTAGATGATTTTGGGGGGGGGGGTGATTAATTATATTTTTAACATTTAATTTTATTGTATGAGAAGATCTTACAATGCCCTATGACCCCACAAGGCATCAAATGACTTCTGTCACACAAAGTAGTTATGATAATGTTCATATGGGCTGTTTTTGTATCATAGGCAATTTCTTAAAATAGGAAACATAACTGGTCTAAGTATACTTCCAGTGTTTACATACTCCTGGATAATAAGGTGTTTTGAGGAAGATATAGCAGCACTTTGGGTCTCCTGAGGTTTCCACTGAGTAATTTACCTACATCAAAGTAGCTTGTTTTAAAATTCGTACAAGTAAGACACCATTTATATTTTGGAAAATACTAGCTTAAATAATTGAACATACCAAAATTTATGGTTGTTACTTTGCAAATAAAATATGTATTTTTTAAACCCATGGAAGCAAGAGTTTCAAATGAAGCCAACACAACCTAAGTGCAGCACATACACATTTTTATAATATGTCAGCCATCAGTGAACATGCACAATTTGTTTGGTTTCTATATTTCTCTAGTATTACTAGCAACTCATAATCATGTCACAGTTTCATCGTTCGTTAGCTGTCTACACAAGGTTTTTGTTATCAGTAACTGCATGGTTCTGTATCTCCATCTCTACTGGGTATAAAGAACGCTTTAGGATTATTATTATTTTTTTTGCCATTGAAAACAAATAATACAATAACTTGACATGGGACATTTTGATGTGACCATTTTTATTCCATTATATCCAAACTACCTTGTTTAAATGTAAAATAAAACTTTTAAAAACTGCAAATGCAATAGGATGAACTCTTACTGGTCAGCATTCATCTTGGAGAATGCATTTTTTTTTTCAAAGAAATAAGTTTCTAAACTGCTTGGAATTGTGCTTAAGAAGCTCAAAGACATACTCAAGTAACTCAAGTTGCAAACCCACCTCTCTGAGAGTGGGTCCTGTTTGCTAAAGGGCATTGTCTTCAACGTATCCAGGTGAGGTAGAAGAAGGCCCAAATGAATTACTTTGCATGAGATTAAATATTTTAAATTTATGGGGAAACATCCTGGAGGGCAGAAGAAAGAGGGAAACTTCTTGGAAGTCTTACTACAATATGAAGGAAGACTTAAAAAATTAAGCAGGGAGATGAAAGAAAGAAGTTTGGAGAACAAATACCTAATGAAAATTTTCAAGATTTTTCATAAGATACATGTGGTAAACTTCTTCATCTATCCCTCCTATGAAATATTCAAATACATTTCATCAATTGTTATTTTATGTGTCCATGGGATGAAGGGAAGAATTCTGGGAGAATCGGTGGCTCAGGTCTCAATCACAGTTTATTTTAGAATAAAAATGGAGACTCTAAACTTGGATATGGAATCCTAGGAACGTGAGGATTATTCACAAACTATTAGGCCCTTCTAATACTATTAAAGTCCAAGACATTAGATAATACAAAACATTTATTTTATCAACATAAAAAGCCACCTGTGTGCCAGTCAGAAATGAAGGCTCTGTCCGAAATACTTTGTTCCTCTAGCTTTAATAGCCAAAGACTTTTTCAACTTTCCTCCTCCTGTCCTAGCCTCTCATATCTCCATCTCTTGGCTGGTTCCAGGCTTGCACCTAGACTACCTTAATTTTCTGGTTGATCCCATCCAGCTCTTTGGCTGTAAAACCTACCATTCTCATGAATTCCAGTTTCAACTGCCTATTCAACATTTTTGTTGCACTCTCTAAGAGGCATCTCAAATTCAAAAGAGCCCCAAACAGAATTTTGGATTTGACTCCCCTCCTAAATTTGCACCTCTTCTCAGATTTCCTATATCTTGTGTTTGACCTAGGTATACAACACCCTAATTAGTCATCATACTTGATCCCCTCCCCTGACTCACATCCACATATCTAGTGTAACAGGAAGTTCTATTGACTCCTCTTTGGCAACCAATTTCTAACATATATCTGTTTTTGTCCATTGCCATTACTCACGTCCTAGAGTAAGCTACCATAATTCCTTGCTTGGACTCTGCAGTAGCCTCCCAATTCTTCTCCCCACCTCCATTTTTGGCTTCCTAAAATCCATTCTCCAGAATGAAGCCAAAGTGATTTTTAAAAACTGTACAATATAAATCAAACCATGTCACTTTCCCGCTTAAAATCTTGTCAGATAGAATTGTCCAAACCAAAATTCTGTACTCTGATCCACTGTAAAAGTCCCCTGTGATCTGCCTACCACTCCAGTCTCGTTTCCTACAGCTCTCCCTGACCCAGAACATCTCAGACTCTGGCAATATCCTCCAGCTTCCCTTCCAGGAACACTCCTTTTCTTGCTCTTTGTCTGGCTAGTTCCTTCTGGTAGTTCAGGTCTCTCCTTCAATTTTACTCCTCAAAGAAGTGATCTGCAACTGTCTAAGTAGCAACCTGCTCACTAACTCATGATTCTGTGCATAGTATCACTAGTTGACTCTTGCCCACTTATTTATAGAATATAAGCTCCATGAGAACAGAGAGTTGCCTTATTCTCCACTGTACTCAGAAAGTGCTGGGCTCATAGTGAGAGCTCAGGGAGGCCACTCCACTGTTTTCTTGCAGTGCTCTGTAACTGCTAGCATACTGTTTTTTTTTTTTTCTACACAAGGCACTGAGCAAATGTTTTGTAAACTACTGAAGCACTACATTCTCTATTCTATTTTCTTTTACTCTTCTCTAAACCAGATGGGATTTCCCTGAGTTCTAGTTAGCAGTTCCAGTGCAAATTGGACCTTCTCATCCACAGCTGGCTTAAAAAGCTTTCTGAAAAATACATCACGATCTAATTCATTCTCCCTTTCATAAACTGGTAGTGGGATATTTATTAAAAACTCAAGCTTTCCTTTGAGTTGTGAAAGCTAAAGAGAAAATAAACACAATATTCAGATCTACGTCTGCCAGAATTTGATGGTTCTCTTCAGGCAATAGGAAGGAATGGGCCAAACAAATTAAAAGTGTGAGGAATGGCGATCAGGGTAGAGAAATTTACTTGGTTATCTTTGCCTGCTGTGGCCCTGCAGCCACTGACAGCAGAACCTGGCAGCAGTGGGACTTTTCTCCTCAATTGGTACCATGACACTTTATGATTGTGTTTACATAGTAATGAATTATTCAATAATGTTTATTTTGCTGCTATTTTCCACAAAAGCTCCTCTACTCTGTCTGCCATTATGACCAGAATTCTGACCGTTTTCTTTGTGCTGGTGTTTCTTTGGGTAGTAGCAGCTGGGCTCCATCCTGTTGCCTCTTCTCTGAAGGGCCCCTAAGTTCTCTAAGTCATCCACAGGAAATAGCTGAACTTGACAACACATTACAATAAAAGTCACCATGTCTCGAAAACACCTCTTTCCCCCTAAAATCTATCTTCATTGCAAGGAATGTGTAGTGTTCATAAAATACCACCAAGGACTTTTTATAATTACTGGAAATTAGTACTGTACAAACAAGATGAAAAGCTTGCCCAAGACTTATGCAGTTGACATTAAGATGATGTGCCATGACTATATGGCTTTGACTGTGTCTGACCTGAGAGTCAAGCAGCTGGTTTACCAGGGAAGAGAAGATGGCAGAGATGGCTAAGTGGGCAAGATACATTTCATAAGATTATTTTCAATTTTTATAAACAAAACTACTGTAGATAAGAGAAGGCACTATGAGAAATCTCCTAGTCATTCCCCTAACTCAATGCATATGAGCTTCCAGATTAGTAAAGATATATGCTGAGGACAAATGCATACAATTAGATGGGCAACATAATGCTTTCCTCAGAAATATGGGAAAAGAGTAAGAAAATATAAATTATAACTATATAGTTAAAGCATGAATTAACCAGAAGCCTACTCCTGGAAGGAGTTCTTCTTAAGAGTTATTGAGAACTTACTCTCTGCCAGACATTATGTTAAGTGCTTTAGATATTTTATTTCACTTAATCATTATAAGCATATCTTACATATCAGTAAACTTTGGTTGACAGAGTTAATTTGCCCAAAGTTACACAACTAGAAACCTGAATAGCTTTGACTGTACCTAATCCTATATGTTTTACATTAAACCACAATATCACCCTTAAACAGAATGTTTTTCAGCATTAAGTTGTCAGTGAGTATGGGAAATTACATGGAAGCTAATCTTTAGGCAGAAAAACAACTGTCATAGGACATCCTTGGATCTATACAGCTTTGAAATTATTATTGTGCAATGAAATATTCAAAGGGTCTCTGAATGATTTTTTTGCACAATCTCAGGTCACCTAAGCCAAACCTACTAACTCAGTCTCTGCTGGGAGTAGTAGGAATAGGAGAGCAGTCAGTGTCTGGTTATCTGCATTTTTAATAAGTTCTCCAAGGAGCTCTTATGCAAAATCGGGTTGAATTTATAGTCAAAAGATCTCAGCTAAATCCCATCTGTGATCTACCCTCTATGACCTTGAATAAGCCATAACTTCTCTTATCTGTAAAATGGAGATAAAATGAAGATAAACTTCACTAGATATTTAATTAATGGAGGGATATATTTGATATACAAGCATTTTATAATTATAATATTTACATACAGAGTTTCAGAAATTTTCTAAGAGCAATAAATATCTTACTGGCACATCAAATGCTACCTAACAGTTTCTAATACATGAATTTTAGGATCACATAATAAATGCTTTTAGATATTCTAATTCTAAAAGTAACACAGTAGAAGCATCAGTTATCTAATAAGTTCCTACCAAAACAGTCTAAATGATTTGATTTCTTTGTTATTTTCTTGAACTGTTAAATTGTAAGTGCTCTCTGAATAGCTCTATCCCATATCATTTTCTTTTATACTATGTACTACTCCATCATTGGCTCTATACAACACATTTTAAAAAGCACCATAAACCAATTGTTGGAGAAGATCATTACATTTTTTTTTATACCTTATTATTTTATTCTACACTTTAGGCCCAAACTGGTAGGCTCCACTAATTGATCTAAAGTATTAAGAAAAATGGCTTCTTCTGTACTCGCTGAACAGGCATACATGCTACTAGCACAGTGTCAGGCAGCGCAGAAGACATAAAAATTAGCTTTTGACTGTGTCCTTTCAGAACCACAGAGCTTACCATGTCTGTTAGAGCAACATGGTGTTAGGACAAGGATGAGGCAATAGCCTGGCCGTGGATTAGTGTTATAAAGTGAGAAAGAGTTATAGGCAGCTTTGAAGACATGAGTCTGGTTACTTTTAACATCTTCTTAGTCAGACTACATCATTTTTGTTTTCAGTGTGGTCTCCAATACTATTTCTCAATGGTAATAGTAAACAGATCTTAATATATTTTGTTTTTGCTATTTTAGATAGATGTTACTTGATTTTTAAGTTTTCACGCTACATATGATGACCATATGAGGTGTCTGTTAAAAAAAAAAAGATTCGAGAAACATTGAAGGTTTTATTTTTAGCAATCGTGCCACATTTAATTTAAAAAGTCAGCATGATGGAAGCCTGGAATCCACTTACAATCTCTATCTTTATGAAGTTTAATGTGCTCACATGTAGTGACTCCATTAGGATGTGTGCTCATTAATTTTATTCCTGTTTCATAGTATTAATCTGTACTTAATGTTTTCCCCAAATGCTATTAGCCAAAGGGTCATATCTGTTTTTTCAAATAGATGGATAGTAATGAAAACTGAAACAAAACTCAATAAGAGCTAAATATTGTCTTTGCAAAATCACATGGCCTAGGGCTAGGCTTATTTTGTTTGTGCTATTGGGTGCCTCTTCTTACAAAAAAACAAGGCTGGTTTTTAAATTATATATCATTGAGTGATTCAGTACAAATTATATAAGCCTTAATGTAAACAACTCAAGGAAAATTTTTATTATCTTGTGCTACTCAGCAAAGGTTTTCTATAAGGCAGGTTATCATCACTCATCTCCTACACTGAAGGACAAATGAGCAAGGCCAGGGCTGAAATTAATATAAGTTAAAGACTAGGGCTGGAGTGATGCGATGAAAACTTAGAGAAACCATTTTGTCCTTATCATACCAATTTTGTTTTTGTTTTTGTTTTGGCTCAACTCAAATTTTCCTTGCAGATGAGGGTGTGTGTCTTACGTCTTTGAAAATATTTAGTAAGAAAGAAGACAATATCCTGTTTTGGTACCTGCATCTGTCTGCTTGAAAGTGAGGGTGCTTCACCGTCCAACTCCAGGAGACGGCTCCTACTGTAGTCCACAGAGATTGCATCCTCTGGAGTTGGGCAATGCAAGGTCTGCACACTCTCATGCAACAATCCTGCTCAAGCTACCTCTCTGCTTATGAACAGCATTTATAGCTCCTCTGAATAAACCTGTTCATTCTGGGTTTTATTCATTTTGGATATGTGGCGAGATTTGGAATGACAGTAGCACTATTCTTGGTTATTGCTACTTAAGGTTGTAGGCGGTGTTGACCAGATGTGTAAAGATAGTGAAAGCACAGCTATTATGACCATAGCACATAAGTGCCCGGGAAATAATTATTGAAAAATAAAATGGCGTTTCCAAATGCATCCTGTGGATCTGGCTGATGGGCACAAATCAAGATGGAAAGATACTACATGCAGAGCTTAAGTACTGGAAAATGTCTGTGCATTTTAGCTTCTAAAGAGCCTTCAAATTTGAAGAGGTTTGATTAACCCACAGTCCCTAGGACCTATTTCCTTGGTTTAGAAAGAAAGAATCTAAAAGCAAAAGCTTAATAATGTGGAAGTCTTGAGAGAATAACTCTCTGATACTTTTACAGAAAGTGACATCAAGGACTATTAGTGATGAAAAGAATAACTTTGTAAAGCAGTGGTGTTCACCATTTGTGGCCCAAAGGATAAAGCAATGAAGGAGAAAGTGATGAGAATATCTACTCAGCATGTTTCTAGAGAAACCAAGGAGGTACGTAAACTCGAATGTTGCTGGGTCTTTTCCCACAGGTTTTACATCCTACTAAGAAGCAAAGCTTCCAGAAGATAAGCTCTCCCACGTCCCTAGAGAACATATAACATGATGAAGCAGAGTGTGGAGACAGTCTTACTGGTTATGTAAGCTCAAGTAAGTGACTTTAATTCTCTTAGCCCCATTTTATTGCCTATAACATAGAAGGGTTAGATAAGATGATCTTTTGAAAAGAATCAATGACTTAAGAAAGATGCTTAAAACTATTTCAAAGCCAGTATTACTACTTCTCAAATATTTCAAATATTGATTGTAGTTACTGGTTACCTGGTAGTGCATCATTACATAATAGCATATTTTTTATGTTGCCTTTTCTTTTAAGAATTAAAAGTCAATTATATAACTACCTCCCAACACTCCCTCCTTAGTGGGTCCTAGGAAGGGATAGTGACTTCTGTGTTTCCTGCAATGAGAGGACAAAATCCTGGGACAGGGTACTAAGTGTATTATCTTGAGTATCAGGGCTAGTGAGCAGAGAGAGAGGGAAATCTAGTAATTCAAGGTTGAAGGTTTAAAAGTTGATTTCACACTGTGCAGATTAGCCACTGACAGGGTCCCATATGGAAATTAGGTAACAACAAAATGATAGACCAGGGGAGACAACATAAGAGCCAATGAGTCAGAAATTTTTTAGGTGCTACATAAATGACAAAATTTCAATCTAACAACTCCGGCTTTTTGAAGAAAGTGTTGGGCACGACTGACTTTTATCATGCTGGAAAGCTCTACACTTCTAACTTCTTACTGTGCTAAGGTTCAGATATATGAGGTTCTTTGGAGCCCTTAACCCAAGGTGTTCTGAGACTGCATGGCAATAATTACCCGTCTGTATTCTACAGCTACCAGCAGTTTTTTCTCTGTTGGATAGCTCATATTATAATGGTGACCAAATAAAAGAAAGCTACGTAGATTTTGAAAAGCATAGTTAGGAAGCACCATGGGTAGTTCTGTGTCATGTGGGCTAGTTTCATCTGTTGTCCAGAACTAGAGCCAGGCTTGACACTGAAAGCGTAAAGTGTCTCAGCTGAAGAAGGGCTCTTAGGTTTTAATAACCTTCAAGTGTATCAGATGTCCACTGGCAAGAATTTCAATGAGAACCACTCAGGCTTGACCCTCTGGCCTTAAGCACGGAACTGGCCGCTTCAAGAAAGGCAGAGTGGGTACAATTAAAACAGCAGCCATGGATCACACTCAGTACCTTCTTAGCCATTTGCCAATGGGTTCCTTCTGGTGCACAGAACCACTGCAGTCCAAACTCCTTGAACTGTTGGTAGCATTCAGTTGGACTCTGTCTAGAAGAATAATTTTGCATTTGTTCTTCTTTTCTCTATATAATATTAGAAACAAATCTTATTGGCAAGCATTCTCATCTAATGATGCAGATGTAGGAACTTGCAAATCCACTGCAGAGCGTTGTATTCTGATTGAAAACTATGTAGTTTTTAATAACTAACCAAAGATAAGATAGGCTATTCCATTCATACCAGGATTTAAATTGCATCCTGCAAACAATGGCCAGGTCTGACAAGGTGATATCAGATTTCTTGTGTAACCCTTATGATTATCAACCACAAAAGCCATGTGCTTTGTGCAGGGATGTGCTTCAGTGTTGAAATCCTAACTATCTAGGCTCACACCAAATCCCAAACCACTTTACTTATGAAGAAAAACATGAACACCAGGGCAATGGCCTCATTCTAATCTGAATAATTATATTGGTGGCCACAACTTTCTTCCATTTCAATCTCTCAATTTTGTCATCTGGAATGTAGCTATTCAATTCATTCTGCACACCACATTCTTACCCCCTTGAAGCACACACTGTGCCTCAAAGGGGCTCTTTATGAGCAAGGGTAGGCATAAACCCTAGAAGAGAAGTCTGAAGAGAGTGCAAAGAGAAAACAAAATCAAAATCTTCAGACACCAAATTTTTTCAGAGTTAAGAACAAACTATTCTGAGAGTGATATCAAGATCTTCCATATCTTTAAAAGGAAAAGTGTTATGGTGGCGACAAAAATAGTTTAAAATGAAACAGTTGTGCAGCCTCACAAAGCCCAGTGACTGGTAACTGCCAAAGGCAGATTTTGAACAGGGGCCTGATGTCCTTCTTGTCACCATGGGCATGGAAACAAAAAGAACATTCTTGCTTTTGAAAGAGACCTCATAAGGTGGTCTCCATGTTTGGGGAAAGTTACCAAAGTTGCCCTCTGAAGAAATTAGGGTTCGAAAAGAGAAATGTGCAAAGGAAGATAAAGGGTGTCTGAATCTGGCTACTGCAAATCCTGGGAAGGGATGTTTGGGAATGAATGTAAACGCTCCCGGTTTTGATTTTGACTCTGTCATTTCCAATTATTTATTATTAATTTAGAATGCCACTTTTGGCAAAATATTTAACTAACCTCTATTGTGTCATGTTGAGTGTTACAGACTTTACTGGAATACTAACAGGTATAGATATATACATGGCTATATTTTGAGTGATAAACAATGTTTTCAACAGTGACATTTCATGTAAAACACTGTTGTGTCTTTAGCTGTGAAGCTGAGCAGCAAGTGATGTATAGTTAAAGTGGTTGGTTCAAGAAATGGAAAGGTTGAGAGAAGTGGGCCCTCCAGGAGACTCGGATGAGGCATCTTGTCGCACATACTCTGTGCTCACTTAGCAGCTATAAGAGCAGTACTTGGAAATTCCTTCTCAGTTGAGAGAAAGGTAGCAGAGATAAAAATAAGAAAATGAAGAGAATGGGCACTGGGTGGAATGTAAGCATTTGCAATGGAGTTTGCTTTTCTAGTAGTACTTTAAATCTCAGTAGTTAGTAAAAAATGTTGGGTTTCTTTGTGTGTGTGTGTGTGTGTGTGTTTTATGTTTCTCAAGGGCTAAGAGAATGTGTTAATATTATTGGTGGGTGTGAGACATTCTGCTTATTTAATTATCAGCTCCCTAGATTTCCAGTCTGTCTATATAGTCATTGTTTTACAGTGGGACTTTCATAACAAACAACCTGAGAGTTTGTGTGGATTATACTGTACATGCTCTTTCAAGTGTATTTTTTGGGGAGGGCAGCCAGAGCTGTTATCCTCTGCCTGTTCACATATACGATGTTGTTACTTGGCAGATATATGTTAGAATGGTTGTTCCAGGTTGCAAAGAGTATTGCGCACCTCAGTTATTTTCATTCCAAAAGAGTCAATTAAATAATATTGTGCTGTATTTACATAATTCTTAAATTTCGCTATATGGCAGAGTTTCCAATCTGAATCTTTAAATAAAAAAAAAGTATGTATGTCAATTAAGAATTTTAAAATTATCAATCAGCTGGTACCTCTAGAGATGATCTGCTAATATATTGGCAGAATAAATATGGTATCATTTATGGAGGAGATGAGTCTCTATTCTAAGGGATAATCTCTCAACTTTTTGTATGACAAGCCCTACTGAAAAACTGATAAAGGCTGCATGCTCTTTTCATATAAATTGTAAATAATATTTTGGGAAGAAACTCAGGAGATCTTGTCCCTGGATCCCAAGCTTAAATTTTAAGAGGACTACATTACAAAAATAATATAAGAAATAATATCTGTAAACATGACTTGTACATTTTAGAGTTATATTTGCACGGGAGGCAACTGTATAACAAAAGCAACAAAGGGATTAATTCTCATTACTACTATAACTAATGATGGAGTTTGGTTCACTGGAATGTAATGTATTCTTTTACCAACTCTAGTTATCTGAGTTAATATAAAAGGCCATTATTAAGAGTCTAGTCTAAAATTTGCCTTCAATGTAAAATCTATTTTATTCTAATATAATGAGGCTAGATATTGTTAAGTTTGATATCCATCAGCACTGGTTAAATGAACCCAACCTCAGGTGCAAGTCTAATAGAGCTGAATGTTAATTAATGTGATCCAAACAACTTATCATTTCAGCCTTGCTTCTATTAGGGAAGATGCACTATAGCTGCACACTAATAGGAAAGTCTGTTAGTCGCACAGATTCCAATTTCCTTTATCTACATTAGTCACTGAATGGTAGGTTTCTTTTCCTAAGATTAATATTTTTTCATTGTTTCTCTTTATGTTTAGAGAATTAGTGTAAGACCATAAAATTCTGGAGCAAGATTCAGTGGATGTATTTAATATATTTTAATCTGATAGTTTCATTTATAACATTTAATCTAGGAGAAAAAAATCCATTTTCTTCCTAAGATTCAATTTTGTGTCCGAATGTGCAGTGCCAGATAGTATTAATATCAGACATGGAAGGCTACTTTATGTTTTCATATATATTTGAGCCCCACAATAATCCTTGAATGGATGGAGTAGATATTATTTATGGTGTAAAGCAAAGTTTCTCAACCTCATCATTATTGACATTTTGCTTTCAATAATTCTCTGCTGCAGGAGCTGTCCTGGGCACTGCAGGATGTTTAGCAGCATCCCTGGCCTCTACTTACTAGATGCCAATAGCATCTCCCAAGTTCTGACAATCAAAAATGTCTCTGGGATTGCCAAATGTCCCCTTGGGGGCAAAACTGCCCTCAGTTTAGAACCATTGGTTTAAAAATAAAGAAACTACATTGCAGAGAATTTAAGGCATTGGCTCAAGGTCATGAAGACACTGAGTAACCGAGCCTGGGCTACAGCGCATGTCTCTGATATCTGGTTCTCCCTTCCTGCCATGGCCCACAATGCAACTTACGATGTACGCCATATATGATTCCATTAGTATTTCTGTTGAATCATGAATATCATTAATATAGATAATAGTGTGATATCGTTAATATATGTAGGAGGCAAAAGGTAACATATATGAAAGTGCTTATTTAATTCTAAAGTATTATAAAATTTTCACATAAGTATGTGTATTTGAGAGAGAGAGGAAGAGCATCTACTCTGGGGGAAATCACCAAAAAAAAAAAAAAAAAAAAAAAAAAAAAAAAAAAAAAAAAAAAAAAAAAAAAAAAAAAAAAAAAAAAAAAAAAAAAAAAAAAAAACCTCATGAAAAACCTAGACCAAGGAAAGCTGGAAAATAGAAGGTTCTGCCACTGATTTCATGCCCGCAACTGCAGAGCTGATCTTCAATAGTGGTTTAGTACTTAATGCAATCTGGCTACTGTTGGCGTCTTTCCAAACCACTCTTAGCTGTTACAATGGAATTTTGCCAGCAGCCAAATTATCAGTTTATAGTCTCTAGTGAATAGCAGGTACAAACAATGAAAAGTCATCCCCAGCGCTTCTAAGACTAGGGAGCTGCTATGACCATACTTAACTGAAATAGCTTCATCCTCCAGACATATTGAAAGAAGTCAGAAAACCCTCATGTTTCATAAGATAAAAATAAACCCAGACACAATGCCTAGGCCCACAGACACCTGGTGTTGAAGGTATCTGTGGATACATCCTCAGTTCTCATGGTTGCATGAGCTTCAGAAGCAGGGGCACAGGACAATCCACATACTGAATCTAACTGGAGGATCGTTCCTACCCGCACGTATGAAACACCACAGTCTGAAACAGTTCTGCATTAATGTCTTATATGTGACCAGATCTCATGGGAAAACACTAGCTAGCTCTTGACTAATGAAAGATGAGATTATGCAAAAGAGAGAGAAGTTGTAGAGATGGGTCTGCAGTTCTATTACACTTCAGAGAACATATTAAGTTTCTTGTCTCTGAACTAAATGACATAGCTGGTAGAAAAAGCAAGCATTTTTCTTAAAATGCTCTCAGCAGCCCCAATTTCCTTTTGCATCTAGACTTTCCCCTCATTTTTCCTTCCCTCACACTTCTCTGGTGGTCTCTTTCTAATAGGACTGTCAACCCTTAAAGGCCTCTGGTACTTCCTAGAAGCTTATCTGTCAATTTAGTATTTGTGTCATCTAAAAAAAGAGTGAGCTGATTCAATCTTCTTCCCATTTCATCAGTCAGTGTGAAAGAAATGAGAGAGAAGACTGAAAATAGGTGGCTTGCAGCTACTAACAATATCTTGCATCAAATAACACGGAAAGTTCACAAAGTTACTTAAATAGTTAACTGAGCAAGTCTCCTTTTACAGAGTAAATGAGGTAGGAGGTAGGCAATAGAACAAGGTGGTTTAGTCCACCAAAACCAAATGGAGAGATTATTTTGCCTGTGTCTACATTTACCCAAACTCTGGTAAATACAGGGTTTTTATATAAAGTAGACAAGGAGACTGGTTCTCCTCCATTGACATATAAGTGGATCTGTGCCACTGAATAGTAAATCAAGACTTCCTTTTCCTCGTTCCAGCAAGTGGCATCATGCAGGGGTCTAGGAGGACTCTAGGGCCTGTAGACTACCTCTAACTCCCTCCCAGGCTTTGTGCAAAAGGCAATATCCTCCTTCTGAGCAGTACCAGCCTCCTTTTCTAGTTGAATACTTGGAGAAGAAAAATAGTCACATACCAAGCTGTTCTCCCTTACTGTCTTCTATCACACAAGAGCCATACATTTTGGGGTTTACTAAGTATAATTCCAGAAATAAAGGTGCCTCCATTCTAAAATTAAAAGAGAAAAGCATTTCATTCATTTTGTTCATTATGTAGAGCCAAAGAGAATGACTCCCA
>CM053509.1:14184134-14414379 GCA_028627145.1 Eidolon dupreanum
TATATGTTTGTGTATATATGCATATAATTTTACGCACTCACTCACATACTAGAGAGAGAGAATAAGCAAATATGGCAAATGTTAATAATTGGTGAACCTGAGTAAAGGGCATAAAAGAATTCTAAGTACCATTCTTAAAACTCTTCTCTGACTTTAAAATTATTTGAAAATCCAAAGTTAAAAAATATCTCTGAGGAAATAAGTGTAAGTCTGTCTGCATAATTTTGTGTCCCTATGATACATAATTGCAATCTTATCAATACAGACACCTATGCACAGACTTTGTGATCAGACTTCTAGTATGAGAAGTGCTAGAGGATCTATGACCCCAATAGGGAATTATTTTTACATTAAAACATCTGTGAAAATTACTGATTGATGCTTTAGTGTAAATGTATAAAGAAATATATATGTATATGTGTGTATCTATATCTATATCTATCTATATCTATCTATATTTATATAGATAGATATAGATATCTAGGTTGTCAGTATTTGTGATCATGTTTTCCAAGATCAGTATAATAGGGGAAAAAAAAAAATCAGTCCTAGACTATCCTGTATAACATCAAAACTATCCAGCAAGCAGGTCAGTTTGAGGTAAAATAGCAAAGGGACACATTTTTAGATATGTCTAGTTCCAGAAAAGATCAGTTTCTTCCACATATTTAATGAAAAAAATTAAAAGTGAAGGACATTTCAAATTTCCCAGCTCCATCTATTGAGTAGGCATTGTGGCCCATGAGTGAGGGGTGAAGAGGAGGTAGTGAAGATTATTTGTGCATCTTTTTAAAATGGGACCTTTCTCCAATGGGTAAGATCCTGCTAGGTCTAATGTGGTCACTGATTAACTCTCCCTGAGGCCCTTTCCTGACATTTTTTAAAAACGAAAATAGATCCATAGTGAAAAAAGTGGAGGAAAAAATCAACGTGAACAGCAACTGATAGACACTTGTTTATCAAGTTTAATAATAACAAATTAGCCTTCGTGCAATACCTGACCCAGAGAGAATCCATATATAATTTGATAATTGGAACTAGTGTAAAAATATAATAAAGAATTATCTCACCAATCAGTGTGATAAAGGAAGCTGTGTAATGGCATTTGGCAGTGGCTCCAGAACAAAGCAATTAGTAAACAAATGAAGTCATGACAAAGAAAGGTCATAAAGCGGACTGAATGTGGCAAATGAAAGGTGAAATCAGATGTGTTACTGGCTAGAAATAGTAATGTTTGTCCTTTAGTAGCATTGCCTGACTTTTTTTCAAAACATGGGTTATAAGATTAGCGATAAGTACATTATCAATTTCCCATGATGATGTTTTGGACTGCACATAGGTGCTATCAAATAGGTACATTCTTAGAAATATAAAACAACTTTAAAAAAATCCATTATATGTAAATTAAAAATGATCTCTGTGATATTCATAATTTTAACAATTTGATGAGTGGTTTCTGATAAAATCATATACTAATAAAACCGAAATAGTGGAAGACGTTGTCCCAGAAAACAAAACAGAAATCAAAAAGCCTTAGCCAGCTCTCCCATCTCTTAAAGTGTAGAAATCACTACCAATTCTGATATGTAAAAGTGGCTGCTTTTATCTGTAAACAACCCTGTTGTTTGAATAGATATGCTCCAGGCATCACATTTGGACCATTTGTTTTACCAGCTGTTTCTAAAAATACGTTCATCATGGAGACCTTTTCTGTCTATCTCCAAAATTGCTTTTGTTGAGGGCTTTTCCCCGCTTGCCCAAGGGAAAGGGTACAGCTATGGAAAACACCATCTGCTGAAAGATCTCACAGCTTCAGGGAAGGACTACAGTCATAAGCTTCATGTGAAAAAAAAAAATAAAAAAGATCCAAAACCCTGATAAACTGAATGACTAAAGAGACTGCTGCATTCTTTTGGATTAAAGGTAATCAAATGTTTTAATTCGTTAATACAATCTCTGTAGCGGCAGTGACAGATGTTCCTTACATTGAAGAGAGTCTCAATTAATCTACATCTGGCTTAATTTTCTGGACATCCTATCGAGGGAGAGAGGGGAGAAGGAGAGGGAGGTGGAGAGAGTGGAATGCAAAGTTTTTAATTACTCATTGGTGACTGCATTCTTTCATTTATTTGTTATATCTAACAAGCAGATGTACAGATGAGGGGTGGTTGGTCAGGCAGTGAGGATGTGCATAGCACCTAAAGCCTGAGTAAAAGAATCAGTCGTATTCCCAAGTGTCTGCTGAAGGCCACTTCACATCCCATCTGGTTTCCAAGCACAGACTTTAAACTTTTTGGTAATGGGTCACTTGCAGTGTACCATGCGCCTACTGCTGCTATGTGACCACCTGGTGTGTCCATGGACCATTTGCCAGTTGATGAACAGGACTGACCTCAGGGAACTGGTGCATGCTCTGCTATATAGAGTCCTACATATCATTACCATCATCACCTCTGAATTCCTCCAGCAGCTTTCCTCCCAAGGCCTTATATTATTGATTTAATTCAGACTCCTGGGAAAGGCAGGATTCACTATTTTTTTCAAATTAATCATCTGGCTGAGTTCCTAGATCTAAATATTCACAAAATTTCCCTTGGTGGCCTCCTAATCTTTTATATTAAAAAATACATGTATATATGCTTTCTTCCTGATTACAAATGTAATACACACTCACACTTTTTAGTAGAATAATAAAATAAAACTCACCCACTAGCCTCCTCTTAGAGATGATTGCTGCTAAGTCTGTTACTGATAATGTAATCCTTATACCCGATTCAGGACACCAAACCTCTGATTTCCAATAACACTCAGTAAACTTGCCATGGCTTCTTATTAGGCTAAATTAAGTGTAATATTTGCAATACTTAGATAATACATTTCATGACGTAAGAAGTTACTGGTATAGATTACCCGAGAGACAGAAAAGGTAGGAAGAGATGAGATACAAATTTAGTAATTGTCTTTAGTATAGATTACATTCTTTATTTTGATTGGGGACTAAGGTTTTTTACCTTCTCGTTACCCAAGGATGGATTGTGGTAGTTCAAATGTAGGCAAATTCTGCTCTCCAAAAAGAGTTCTTTCTACTTTTCTATAAAGCTTTAGATCAGAAGAAATTCTAGACTTAGATTTGAGTCCTGAGAAATTTCTATTTTAGTTTACTTTATTTATATTTATAAACTAATTTTGGCTTTCTAAAAACATTTACTCTAGATTAAAAAAAACCTCTCATTGTATTTTCTGCCTTTAATCTATCCTTTTTGTAATGAGATTTCAAAAGCTATCTTAAAAGCGACTTAGGCTTAGAATAATAACTTCAGTGAAACAAATGGTTTGGTCTTCAGATCATCTAGTTTGTAATAAAATTTTAGACTTAGAAAGATCTCCAGTCTTCAAAAGCTACTAAACCTAGTGTGGCAACATAGATAACACTTTAAATTTCTTTTTTTTTTTTCCCCCGGTTTCTGTATGTTGATTAATTTGTTTCTATGGACTAGAAAAATGTCATGGAAAAACCTGAGGGGAAGGGGTAACATACAGTTGCCAATTTTCATTTTGCTAAAGATGCTACAAGCAGTAACAAAACACTGTTTTTGTAAAAGGCATTGATTTTTAACTATTAAAAAAATTCCAGAAAATATAATCTCAGAATATAGGGCAGTCTGTAAGTTTAGCTTTGTGGAAACTCAATATATTGTCCTTACTTTTCTCATTTCACCTTGAATCAGTGAAAGTTCAGGTAGAGCTCGACCCTGGTTGTGCATTTGACCTTGGGAACCACCGTCTAGTTTGGCTACCACTCTGCCCTCACTGCAGGAAGCCGATATCACTGACAGCTCATTGCTAGAGCATACGCTGTTTGAGTCTGTACCACAAGCCACTTCCAGTCAGCACTAATCGCATCACCATTTGCCCATTATCTCTTAGATGGCTCCCCTAGCAACCCAGAGAATAGAGTTATAGATCTGACCCCTGAATGGGTCAATGATACACTCTCTATGTGGCAGCAATGACCAGTAAGTAGAAAGATGATAACGAATTTTTCACATCTTCTGATTTCTCTGTTGGGTACTATCGCATTTTAAGAATAAAAATCTTTGGGCTTTTTTTTTTTTTTTTGAATTGATAGACAGTATCAATAAAATGGTATGAATTATGAATTTAGGACATTTGAGATTTAATTTCAACTCTAATAAAAACTAGTTCAGTGACCTTGAGCAAATCAATTTACCTATGTAGGATTTGGCTTGTCACCTAAAACTAAATCATTACCATGAACTTTAAAGTTCTGCAAGCTTATAGTCTTGGAATTATGTAAATTTTAAGATTATAGTAAAAGTAAAAAGAGATTAAAAAAAAAAAGCCCTTTAACTTTATGGGAGTTTGGAAGACGAATTGCTGTTTAATTTGATTTTCAATATCACCAAATGATATCTTAACAAGGAATCTTACTGAGAGCACATTCTTCATATTTTAAAATGGTGTCACATCAAAAGGAATTTTAAAAAATAGAATTAAAACATGGTGTATCTCACTGTTGTATCTTGTTTGACTTTCATAGGGTCTATCTTTCTTTCAATGTTTTAAAAATATTTAATTTGAATGCTGTTACATGAGGTCATGTTCTCCCCAATTCATCAGAGTTCTCACTACTGCTGTGTCAAACCTGGTCTAGTTCACCTATTCATGTCACTCAGTCAGCCTCTGGATACAGAGTTTGCCCCTTTGCTTTATAGGAAAAACTAGTAATGACTAAGTGTAAATAAAGAAATAAACAAGCAAACACACAAATAAGGAAATAAGCCAAGCAAACGCATAGTAAAAGACCAGGCTATTACAAGCATAATGAGAGATAGAGAAGTTGAGACTTCACCTTGTTATGTCCTTATCAGGTCATCAATAGTGTTTAATTTACCCTTGTTTTACTCTTATCTTCTATAATCTCTCTGATCTCAGAGGCATATTAAAATGCTAATTCCAAATTACATTTTTTAAAAAGCTAACCCCTGCACTTCCTGCCCCCAAAGTCCCTTCTCGTGGATCATTGGTTCTTGCCTCCTTTCTTCATCTCTTCTACCTTTTTTTTTTTTTTTTTGGCTTTCTTTTTGAGCCATAATTGAGAGCCTTACATCTCCAGGCACGATGCCACACCAGGGGGCCTTGCTAATGGAGAAAGCTTAAAATGTTATTACTTAGCATCCTGGCTTCTAAAAGTTATTCTCGTGCTCCTTCTCGGGTTAGGATACATTAGGTTCTGGCTTCATCGGTTACCTGATGTTCGTGTATGGGTCTTTAGTATTTTTTCTCACATTTTTTAATGTTAAAGATGCCAAAGGGACTAAGCATTAACTTATAAAATGAAATCCTTAAGTAACAAATACCACTTTTGCAGTAATGCTAAATATGGCTCTGGACCTGTATTTTCATAGCCTGTTCCTGTCTAAACTGCTGCCAGGTGGTAGAAGACGTTACGCCCCTCAGGAATTCAGAGGCTCCTTCCTGCGACCCACGGTATAATCCCTTACTTCTGACATTCAGAAGGCTAAGATAGAAATAAATGCCTTTGCCCGCAATGCAGGAAGGGGTCTTATGAATTGTGCCCCTTCAATTTTGTCCACCCTGTTCATTGCCTGTGTCACAGAGACTGTTTTTCTCCCTTTCCCCACAAAACTTATAAAAGCTACAAATCAGAAAGTACAGGGAAAGGAGAGGTTCTCAGCAGGTTGCAAATATCTTATCCCAGTCATTTAGACATTTGTCAGCTTAGGAATCCACAGCCAAGGCTCGGGGAAGAATTACTGGGCTGTGACACAGTGTGTGGGCCCAAGTTCAGGGAGGCTACTGCCAAAGAGGCCTGAAAGCTGGGAGAATGCAGCCGGCACCCGGCAGAGGCAGGGAGTGCAAAGGGCAGATTTGCAAAAGGAAGGGCAAAACAGCGAGCTCTTACAAAAAAAATGGGGGGTGCAAGCTGTGGGGAGAGGATCCTGGTTTTATATATATATATTTTTCAAGTCGTCAATAAAGGAAATTTTCTTTACTGAATGGTTGAGTTTTGGACGAAGATTTTTACCCCCAACCTACTCCACTGCCCTTTCCCTGCCTTGAAAAGCTTAGTATACGAGGCAGAGATTCTCACCTCTTTTTTGTTCCAGAACTCTCTGTACCCATGCCACCTGGGGGCAAGACAAAATCTCAGGAGGATCTAGCAAAGTCTCGGCAAGGCAAAAGGGACAAAAATCACAAGCATGTAAATTTTCCCACCTTGGTTTGCTAAGAAAAAGTTATGTTTTAAAAGAATAGTAGAAAAAAAAAAGATCCAGAAAAAAGGAGTCAGAGGCCAGAGATGGCTTAACGGGTTGGAAGCTGGACATATGTAGAACGGCTAGTGTATTGCTATGAGGAGAGGGACTGAAAGAGCAAGGAGAAGGATATGAAAGATGTTATACTGTGTGTTCAGAATGTTCTGTCTCCTTACCGCCCTTAACTCTGGCATTATCTCCAAACATTGAGAAAACATTCAAAATACTTTTATTTTGGGATCACTGGCTCGTTTCTCTGAATGTGACTGTCGTGCAGACCACAAGGCTGTCTGCGTTTTCATAGGGTCACCCCTTTCTTTCCTGAACTTGGGCTTCTACCGAGACCTGGCCATCCTGGGGAGTTGAGGAGTTGGGCTTGGCCTTTCTAAGATCTACTAGATTTAACCTGGGCCACGGTCCTGGTCGGGAGCAAAGACAGGCTGGATTTCTTGATGTAATCTTGGACCCATATTTTTTGGTCGTTGGGATTGGGACAGCTCTCTCAGTTCTTTTTGGTGATGAAGATGATTGCTGGCAGGTAACAGCCGAGGGCCTTTCTGTAGCCCACCACCAGTTTCCTCGGTAATACTTTCTCATGATATTTCAGGCAGCAGCTGTGTGGAAGGTTCACTGACTTAGGAATTTAAAGGGGAGAGTTTTAGATAGCAGCTCTGCACGCAGAGGGGCAAGGCCTCCAGGGATGATGACAGAGACATCATCATTAGGATGCACTCTAGTGTTCCCTTGCTGCCAGCTGCCCTGTTCCTCTCCCTCATTGTTATTTACAGGAACAGGTGGACTCGCTTGTCTGGCTGTCTACAAGACTGTTTGTTTTATCATGTTTTATATCTGAGATGATGGCATACTTAAAACAATGGTGAGAAAGACACTTTTAATGTCCCGCCATAGCTTTTGTGGTCTCATGTGCTTAGTGCAAAACAAATGTTTAGTAAAGTTGACTATAAAATGGGCAAAAGGATTCATCTATTTAAAAAAAAAAGATTACAAATTCCTAACCTATCAGATTTCTCTAGATCAGGGGTCAGTAAACGAGGGAGCATGGGCCAAATCCAGCTTGATGCCTGTTTTTTAAAATAAAGTTTTATTGAAACACAGCCACATTCATTCATTTGTGTATTGTCTGTGGCTGCCTTTGTGTTACTATGACAGAGTTGAGAAGTTCTGACAGGAAGTATAAGACTCTCAAAGTCTAAAATATTTGTTCTCTGGCCCTTTACAGAAAAGGTTTGCCAAACCTTTGCTCTGGGTGATTGACCGGACAAACGCGAACACTTGACAATATAATACTGTCAGCTTTCATGATCCCTGAGTAAAAAGTGGGTCTCTGTGCTTCAGAGCTAAGATGGAAGGAGACTCTCCAATGGAGGGTTTTCAGCACTATTTAAGTAAACAAATTTTCCTGTTTAGGATCCTGTTCAGGAATAGTCAAGACTAATATAATTTGTAATGAGACCCTCAGATTCGTGAGTGAGTTACACTTTCCTTGGAAGAATTCTAGTACAAGTCAACACAGCTTTAAAAAGATGCTTCTTTTTGAGTGTGAGTTTTAGGCCTCAATAACTCCTTTCAAGATTCTTTTCTGGTGTAGAAAATTCAAGGGCCCCAAAAAGGTTTTTATTTCTTTGTTTCTTATTTTGACTTTTGTTTATAGTCTGAGGTACATAATGCAAGGAAGGAAGAAAAATAAAAGTGAGGGTAAACACATGGCTATGAATTTAAAAAATGTCAAGAGCACACAGATGTCAGAAAGAGGCTAAGGAATCCATCCTGTCAGGTACACGTTCACTTACTTTGTTGCTTTCTATTAGCTATAACATCTAAAACACTGTGTTCCAAGGAATATAATTATTTCTGAAATAGAGAAAATGCAGCATCTTATCAGTGCTCTCATTAAGAACCTCTATTCTTAGAACCTTAACATCAGTTAGAGGTGGCTGTTGTCTGATCATATGTTCTAAACAGGACTGGTAAATGAATAATGAGCTAGAAGCCCCTGGTGTTCAAATTATTACCTAGGTGATACCAAGAGTGACTAACCTCCCATGAGTGATGGCACTTATCCTAAATATTGGAACAACTCTACCTTGCAAAAAACAAAGGTGAAGTTGTTGCAACCACAGCTGTTTAGGTAAATCAGAACTGAACAATTTCATAACCCCTATCAACCAAAGCCTTTGAGATATTTAGTAATTAATTCATTTAACAAGCATGTCTTGACCACTTAATATACTCCATATACAAACTTTCACTGTTATCAACAAGGGAGATAGCTATTTCATATACATGGCTTAATGGAAAGTAAGCACTACATAATGATAGTGTAATATAGTGACCAGTGTGTGAGCTCAGGAGCCAGCTGGCTTGGGTTTAAATCCCGTTTCTTCCACTTCCTTGCTGTGTGACTTTGGATAATTTCTTTAGCTTTTTTGTGCTTCAGTTTACTCATCTTTAAAATAAAGATAACAATAGCCCCTCACAGGATTGCTATATGGACTGAAGAAGTTAAAAATGTAAAGTACTTAGCACTATACTTGACTATAAAGTAAGTGTTCAGTGAATATTTACTCAATGAAAGAACAAAGATGTAGCAGTAGCAAACTGATAGGTGAAGGCCTAGATATCACTTCAAGGGACTTTATTCAAATATTGTATATGCTGTCATGGAAAGGTGACCACAGGGGCAACTACACCTGACACCAAATCAAAGTAAAATATCACACTTCCAGAGACACAACCAGAGAGTCTATCTTGTCAAATTAGAAGGGCTAATAAGATTCAACATGTTCTTTTTAATTACCAGGATCTCTCAAACTCTTTCACCAATAAATGATTATCTCACAGAAAAAAATGATTTTAAGCTGAAGTCATTTTCTGCAATACAATGGTTCCCATGCTGTTTTAAGTATTATATATACTAGTTTACCCTATGAGAAAAAGTGGAAGTAGAGCATTGATATATATCACTGTGCAGCTGGTTAATTAACATATATAAAATACTGTAACTAAATAAAGTTCATTGCATTTTAAAAGTTATAAAAACATAACAACTGAATAATGGAATCATGCTGGAGAGAAATGCATCTATTATAGTTTTTCTGAAGCTCAAAAAACAAGATTTGCAAGCCTAAGAAATACCCTGTTCATCTTCAGTGTTACTAAGGAAGAAGTATTTGCAACTCTATTTTGCAGAAACAAAATTAGTCAAAGCTCCACAATGAGCACACAATAGTTCCAAAATTTTGTGCTTTAATGAGTATTTAAACTTGATCTTCTCTGTATACTGCAAGAGAAATAAAATGTGTCCATTTTAAAACAGGTTTGGGTTTGATTCTTAACTCTATGTCCAAATATGGAAAAGAAAAATGTTTGAGTTCCAATTTTCTCAGCTATAAGATGGCCACAATAGTTTACCCCTTATAACAACTTAAAATGAGATTTAAATAAATATGAAGTTTTAATGCACTCAGCATGGTACCTGGGCCAGTTCTGTGCTAGAGCCAGCTCATGACAACTGATTGCTATATTTTCAGGATTTTTCAAGTTGGTTGCTAAGGACAACCATTATCAAAAATTAAAATAAATAAAATCACAATCAAATGCAGCATATTAAAAACAAAGGTAATAAAAACTTAAAACTCATTACTTTCTAGTTATTTTACATTTTACTATTACCTATGCTCTTGAGGTTATTGATGTCTGTAGTATCTATATGGTGGAAATATTACATCATCATATACTATTGAGCATTTCTTCCCAATTCTGAGTGTAGTGTCGTCATATTTGTAACTTAAAATTAGCCACAGTGGGGACGTTTCACACTACAGAAACTGGCAAACACAACAACTTTGGACTGTGTGTGTCTGTGTGTGTACTGGTTCTTAACACTTATCAGCAGGTTACCTTATCTGGCTCGTCAGGAATAACCTTCCCCACTGCTGCATGTACCTTCTCTCTTTTCCTTCCTTCATTAGAACGTTCTCCTCAGTCCACAGAACCCATTGATTTCCTCTTGCTTACTCTTCCCCCTTACCCTTAAGAGAAGCAAAAAGCTACCCTAACAAGACTAAAACACCTTATCATAAAACCATCTGCCTTGAAATGCTTTCTCATCTCCAGATTAAAAATATAGACTTTAAAATAAAAATTTCAAAAATCTTTAATCTAGTAAATCACTTTATACCTATTTTATATTCTTGTACTCAACTTTTTGAATAGAGAGGTGAATCATTACAAAGATTCATTTTCATACTCTCAGTATCAAACAAATCAAATCATTCCAAATTTTGCAGCAAATTTCATGGATAATCACAGGTATAATCCGGCATCTGAATAATTAACAGAGCACTTTTTTCTAGTTCTGTCACAAGACATTCAGACTTTATTCTCAGAACTAAAGCTATTGTGAATGTCACGTTCTTTGGAAAGAGAAGAAAACAAATTTAGGTCCAAAGTGTTGGCCTTCTAATGCTTCCATGAATTAAAAAATAAGATAAAATATATACCATTTGACTCAGAAATATCAAAAGGTAATCTTACCTTGATATATGTGTGAGGCAGAACCAGTGAGTTAAAAAGATTTTTTTTTTTCTTCTTCAGGTGCCTTGTCAAACACATTTATATTTTAGGTTAAAATTCATAAACATTAATGTATTTAATAATAAAACACGTTTAGATTTCCATAAATTCCTTACCAATTCAGGAATAAGCGCTGCTTTACATATAGCAGAAATAATGCTGCCTCGCTAGAATTCTATGTTGATCTGTTCCTGAAGAAAAGGTTTAACTAGAAAATTGATGATCTACAGAAAAACTCTGAAAATTAGCTCTGACATGAAATCCCATTACCAGTCAGCCCATTTAATCATGCCAAAGAAATCAACAAGGGTTTCTTAGTGGTGTTGACTGGGTGGTGGTTTAGCCATTATCATTCGTAGTTTCCCACTGTAGGTTTTGCCTCTTAGCCAGGTAAAAAAGTACAACTTATGACTTCCAGATGAAAACCACAGTTATCAGCCTTAAAATTCAACTGAAAATTTGCTTTGCTTCTTTGTGAAGTTCCTTAGGGGTAAGGTTAAAAGTAGAAACAATAGGGCAGTGAGAAATAAAGGGAGAGGATTTCAAATCACATATTACAAACAGAGAACAGAATCACAGAACGATACCACGACAGTGGACTCCAAGACAAGATGGCAAGACGGATGTGCCAGACAAGACACATGCTTGACTGCTATGTCAAGGAAAGCAAACACAAGAACAAAACCATACAGAGATGCCACGAGAGCAGCTCTTGGGTCAACCATGACCCGACAGAAATAAAAGTAAAAATGAGAACTCATGAAATTATAACTACAAAAGAAAGTTACCCCCACAACTCATACACTGGACTTGCTAGGTTAGCCTGGATATGTCACTTGGATGAAACAAGATGGCGTCATTACAGCCCATGCATTGGTGATGGAGGCCATGGTTAGTTGATTAGCTACAAAACTGTCACTGCATGCCACAAAATGAACCTGGGCTTGTCAGGAAATAAAAGATACAACAAATATTCTGTATCTGCAATAAAATTCTTTTTATGCCATCTGAAATTTGTAGAGAGGGATGTGTTTCTTTGTTGTTTCTGCATATTTTTTTTCTGGCTCATTTGTCCTCCTTTCAATTGTCATAAAGAGATTAAAGGCAGGTGGCTTGTGCAGATATGGGGAAAAATGAAAAAGGAAAAGGAAGGAAACTAAAAGGAAAGATATACATAGGAGGAAGAAGAGGAAAACATAGTATTTCATTCTTTTGTACACAACTTTCTTGGGTTTCGTTGGGGTTTGTTTTGTTTTGAGCATAAATACTGGAGGGATATGCTGAAGAGGGAGAAATTCGAGATTAGGATGGCAAGAAAAGATTTTGTTGCCTTATTTGATTTGTATATCTATATATCTCTCAGTATTTAAAAAATAATGATTATAATTACTCATAAAAACTATAGCAATGAATTAAAAGTAGGCATAATGACCAAAATACTAAACATGAATAAAAAAAATAAAGTAAATCGAACCACCAAAAATTCATGCGGCACAAGATGAGGTGAAATGACAGAAAATGCTCTTCAAATGTGTACAAGGCATATATCTACTTATATATATACACAGAAATGTGCATATATGGATAGATATATCTGTATAATTTTTTTCTCTCCACCCCTCTCAAGGGTAACTGAATTATGGAATCACAATTGTAATTATGATAAAGAAGAAAACAAAATATAAAGAAAAATTAACATGCTTTGTTCACCAAGTTAAAACGGTATCATGCATGTCTATGTTGGCTGATGTAAGAATGATGGTGTGAATTTCTGTGTAAAACACATGACTGATGGCAGGGGCTGTTGTTAATCTCTGTTTATAATAGTCTAATATCATTTATACTGTGTCTACATATATACGGAGTGATAGGCACTATGTATTTAGTGCCTATATATATATATCACTGTACATATACTGGGACTTATGGGAGAAAAAAATTCAGGACAAAAAGAATAAAAGAAAATCCATAAAAACTTCTTTTTAAAAAACCCAATCCCTCTTTATTGATTTTTTTAGGGGGGACTTGCTTAATGATTTCATTAAGCTCACTCCTTAGCAACTACTTGCAGTGGCATTTGAAATCAGGAAGTTCTCATGCGTTTGGCTTGAAATTCTCCCTTCGACAGGTCTGTCTCGAACCTATTGCCTAAGAAGCCCTGGCTCTAGACCATACCATATATGTGGAATTCAAGGAAAAGTTTATGGCTGAACCATACTAATTGTTCAATTGAAATGAGTCAGAAATTCCATACCCCCATACAGAAGAATGCTCGTTGGGGTTACCTGATTCCATCACTGGCTGGCATCACCTTCTATAATTTTTCTTGCCCGTCTTTGGGTAGGGTATGCTATTTACTGAATGAGAGAGCTCTCCTTAGAGTTCTCCTTAATGTTCTAGGTATTCCCATTCATTATCCATACTGTTTCTTACCTTCAAACACTTCTTTCCTTTTATTCTCCTTATTTTTGTTTTCCCTAATAGACTATGAATTCCTGGAAGGAGTCCCATCCTATTTTGCTATTCCTAGCACATGTTCCAGTGCCCACACACAGTAATCTTTAAAAAATGTTTTATAAATAAGCGATTCATTAAATTTTAAAGTAAAAGTATATATACTTACACATTGATCTTACTGATTCATCTCCCTTTCCAACATATCAAAAAATCTTGGGTAATGGAGATAAATAGAATTTTTCATTTTTATCATTTTTATCAGATTTGTTATGAAATCCATGATAATGGTCAATCCATGAGCCATATACTTTGTGCATACCATGCCTGAACTAATAATTTCCTAACTGCCTAAAAGCCAGTTAGGAGATTTTCCTATGCTTATATTTCCATAATTACTCTAATATTCAAAACATTTTATCATAGGGATTTAAAGGGCACATATTTGCTTCAATAGCTTAAAAATTAGCTTGGGTTGGGGTAGAGTTGGGTTATAAAAAAATAATACAATTTATCACTGGTTAATAAACGAAGACAGAAACTATATCATTAAATTTTGAACAAAGAATATACTCTATTAATTTAGCATAGATCAATGAAGGAAATTCAAAAATTGGTATGATTTATCCTAGACTTAAGTATGTGAATAACTGCTGTTGTAAACATTAGAAATATATTATAACTCAAATGTAAAAATGACTAATAGCTAATAATGATTAATTACATTAATGAATTTTACATCTATTATATTCCTCTTTCCAAAGCTAAAACATTTCTCACATTACTTCCACTATCCCTTTATTCAAAGTGTTATTAAGTGGGCCTGAGCTCTTCAAGGTAAAATTCTGGACATGGTGATACTCCAATACTCCTATGGCATTTTAGAATTTACTATTCTATACACTGACTATACACTGAAAAGCCACTTGACTAATAACATTTAAACATGGTTCTATTTACAAATCATGAACTTTTATATGGAAAAGTCTCTCTAAAATTAAAGAAAAGTCCCTTTCTTTGTAAAAAAAAATGTATAAGTTGCTAATTCTTCAAGCTTTCTAGAGACAATAATGACAAAATGTAAATGTGTTTCTATAAACAAATAAACTTACAAATGTCATATTTAAGGGCAATGATCAACACATTTACTTTTCATCTATGAATTATGGATTCTGGCTTTATATCTTTTCATCTGTCATTAGAAAAGTATTATTGTCTTAACGTTATAGCAGCATTTCCCACAATGTTCCAGCAAATAGAAACTCTAATAATTTGGTGAGCTTTTAAACAGTTCAGTGTCAGATTTTCATATTATAGATACTTTACTGAAGCATCTCAAACTGATAAAGATTAAGAACCCAGTTTCACCTGGAGAACAAAAATAGGGACATGCAGTTGGTGTTCCACCAAATTTAACATTCACCCACATTGGGTTGAGTATGATAGTGTAATTAAGAAGAACACCACATGCAAATGTGAGGACTGTACATTTGAGGAGTAAAAATACATCTGAGAACCACTCTCAGAATAATGATTATTTTATGATCATAGATTACTGCCATGAGAGAGTGATTACTTTGTGATCGCAGATTACTGCCATGAGTTTAAACATCCCCCTCACCTCAACCATTACAAAAGTTGTTTGGCACAGTCCTGTTGGTGGATGGATGTGTTTCCTCTTTACTTCCTTTTACTGTCTTCCCCTCTGGTGCAAGTGCTGTCCCTTGAGATTTGATCAAAGGCCATTTAACAAAAGTGGAGGTAAAACACCTGGCTAATCGATAATCAGAAAAACATATCCCTGGATAATGGCTAGCTAAATCAATATAGTTGTTAATTATTGTGATGCCTATTTCTCAGGTGTAAAAGGTATTCCTTTCCATTTTTTCCCCCTCTCCTATGTGACTTCTATCCCCAGGACTTTTAGATCTTGAGACTATAAATACATAAAATTTAGGGTTTGTAATTTCTAATTATATAAAAGCTAATCTAAGATATTTGTTTTGACAGTATTTCTAGTTCTAAAAATGAAGACACTAGGGATAAAAGCAGAGGGGGGAGAGAAAAGAAATGGAAAGTGAATTTCATCAATTTCTCTATATTCATAATTCATTCCCACATTTTCGATCACAAGGGTGAACTTACTAAAGTTCTTAATTGTTATTTGGCTTCAATTGTCTCATGAAGGAATCTTATTTTCTAGTGGTTATTTGAATTTTCTCCAGCTGATCTATTTTTTGTTGTTGTTGTTGTTATTGGTGAATCCAAAGAAGTAAGAAGGACAATAAAATATAAGTTTGCTGTAAAATTTAATATCAATAGAGTATAATTGGAAAAGGGTTTATATGCAAAGTTGCAAATCTGAAATATAGATACTGACTTCCTTTCTGTGAAATGTAATCAAAGTTTATAAATTAAAGTTAAAATACTGATGTTTAACTTTAGGTACTTAAATAATTATTTAAATATTCTTCTAAATATTTCGATTTGATGCAGATTGTGTCATTATGAATTTATACTTTCAAGGCTCAAGTCTAGGTTTTCAAAGCAAATGTTCAGAAATGTGATCTTACCTGTTATTCATTATAAAATTATCTAGTTCCCAAGAATAGAAAGGATAGGAAAAGTAGAGAATATGTTTTGTTGAAGAAATGTAGGTTTTGTTAGGGCATTATTTACTCATCTGAAATCATAGATTTTAAATAATTCAACAGGTTTTATTTAGCTGTTTAGGAGAAATGAAGTTAGAAGTATGAAATTCTCCAATTTTAAGTTAAGATTATGAGGTACTTTGAGAGTCACACAAATTCAGTCAATAAATATTAATTGAGCTTTTAGTCTGTGCATTGTTATCGTGTTTTAGTGGGTTTTTTCTTTTTACTATTTACATATCTTTCAGAGCAAATGTACAGAGAAAACTTGAGATCCATTGGATTTACAAAGTTCCTAGACTATCATCAACCAAACTCCAAAAATTTTAAGTTGTTCCTAACATGATATGATTAAACTACACCAAACCAGGGTGATCCTTAAGTGCCAGAGTTGGTTGTTGGTGGGAAAGGCAATTGCTTACATATGACTTAAAATCAGTAGCTATGAAACCCATTTTGATTTAAAGACAATGAGTAAAGTAATTTCATTTAAAGTTTGTTGCCCACATGAAAACAAAAGTAGTCGAATGAAGCATATACTAAACTGCCCAAATTTATGAAAAGCAAGAACTTCTAGGGGCCCTAATAAATCTGGAAATAAGTTATAGAAGTTAAATGCTTTGTAACTGAGAGTGGAAAATTATAAACTTGCTAACAGGGTGAGAGAAGATAGGCAATTGTTAAGACAGAAGAAGGCCTGGGTAAGGGGTCAAATTAGTGTATTTCCATCAAACACAAGACCTGGAAAAGAGTAAAATTTTAGAAACTGAGGCAGTGAATTAGGATATTTAAAACTAGAATTTAAATCTCAATATCCACATGAAATCTCAGGATTAACAACTGATGTTAAAGTTACGTAAATGTCACCATTATCTGATTCTGTATGGGCAATGGAAGCATTCTCTTTAGGTAGTGCAAAACCAAGTCCCCAAAATAACTGGTTTAATTGTTTGATTTTTAATCTGTAATTTTTTGGAAAATGTGAAAGCTATAGAGCTGTGTCCCATATCATGCAAAAAAGGGCTTGATAGCTCTGTGCTGTGTAACCTTCATCAGTGTTAATCATGTCCCCAGGGCGAAAGTTCTGCACGAATTGGAATATCTATGTCCTTCCTATACTAAATATGCCTCTGACATATTTCTCTGTGTAGCCGAATCACTTACCAGGAATACTTCATAGAGTAAATAAATTTAGAAGAAATGTTCATCCTTCAAATGTGATGAGTTGAATAATCCCAGGTAAGAGACATCAACATCAGTCTCCTAGAGCTAACTGTTAGCTGCTTTAGGGTGGGCACTCTGTGACCTGATTTATTTATATATCCTTTCCATACTCCCTTGCAGACCACAACAGGTTGTTTTAAAACTGCTTTAATTTCCCCACCATCCCTATGTAAACATATTACTCAAAACACTGGCATTGAGTTTCTGTCCTTTGCTTTTCCATCAGATGAAACACCTGTGCAGCCACTAAAAAAAAGCAAATGGACTTAGTTTTGTTGCCAATGAAGTTTGGACCTGTTCATGTTCAATACCAAATGGCAATATATACCCACAACCCAGGGGCTATAAAACTTGTGAATCTGAGATCTGGAGAAAACCTCTGTGTTATTATAAAGGTTGCTAGGGAGATGACTATGCGGGAGAAGGGAGGTGATAAGGGGGAGACGGTGGTAGTACTGTGGAATGGTCCAGCCTCAATTTTTATAAGAAGACTTAAAATCTAAAGATTTGATAAACAGTGTTGTGTATGTAGATAGACATAAATATCACTGCTATTAATCAAGAAAATCATGGAAAGAACAATCAGGAAATCCAAATTAAAGTCTGGGTATCTTAAACTACTGTCCATCCCATCAGTTAACATATGTCTTGGGGATCATCCCATATTCACATCTAAATCTTTAATATCTAGCACATGTCTAACATATACACTGACCCTCAAAAGATATTTGTTGAATTAAAATGTGTTGGGGAGCTAATTTATAAGTAAAGCCCCTTATTCTATTTTCCCTTACAGTTCATTTAGGAGAATTATTAAAACAGAAGGACTCAAATCGAGATACATCATATCCTGCCTGAGTGTTAAGAAATATTTATTGAATGGATGACTAGCTGAATTAATTGATGAATAAAAACTTGGTGCCCAAGTTCTGTTATAGATTGGATGTATCTACCCTTTATTTTTATATCTTATTGATTTATTTTCACTTAAGTTTTGTTGATATATTAGTTATATTAGTTTTAAGTGTGTAATACAGTGATTCGACATTTTTATACCTTACAATATGGTTACCCCACCAATTCTAGTAATCCTCTGTCACCCTGAAAACTTATCATAATGTTACTATGTTCTCCCTCACCTTTATCACAACTGCCTCCCCGTCCCCTCCCCCACACCTCTCTCTTGTGGCAACCATCCCTTTGGTCTCTGTTTCTATGAGTCTGTTTTCATTTTGTTTTGTTTGTTTATTTTGACTTTTTAGATTCCACATATAAGTTAAACCACATGACATTTGTTTTTCTCTAATTTATTTTACTTAGCATAATAGAATTAAAACCTCACTTAATACACTGAGATTATTACCCAGTAATTTGAAAAAATCTGACTAACGAGGTCACAGTTGCTTTCCTTCAACATAACTGAATTTCCAAAGAAACAGATCACCTTCCAAAATGAAAAGGCCCTACATATTATTGCTTTGATCCTACGTAATGCTAAGGACAGGAACCCATGGAACTTCCTGGATCCAAAGCCACTCACGAGACATCAGGCATTCCGGCTTCTTCAAAATGTGAAAATTTGTAAATCATTTTGGGGTAACAAATGGAAAATTTTTGCTTTTGTTATATTATTTCTTCATAAAGCTTAAATTCCTCTAGAATTAGCAAAGAAAATGTTAAATGGCTTGCCTTTTTTTTTTAAAAAGGGAAAAAATTAAAGCAACCCAAAGAATCAAGTAGAAATTTTTATTTATTTCTCTTTACTTTTGCAGATATAGGATCTTAACCCAACTCCAGTTTTTAGTTCTATTAAATATACACAGAAATTCGATGATATCTGTTCTCTATTATGTGTACATATATAAATGTTTAACTTGTAGCAAGTCTCAGAACAGATGACTTGGAAAAGTTGATAGGAAATAATCAGGGACTGCAGTTGCCTGCTGGACATTATATCATATATAGCTCACTATAAAGAAAGACCATAAAACATCAAAATGTATCTGGGTGCAAATGGGGAACACACTGAAGCTTCTAACTGCCAAAGTCCTTTCAACTTCAGCACAGCATAGATACATTTTGAAGCATCTCAGCCGATGACATGGCATGGTTCAGTACTAATTTTGTGTTTACTCTGCTATATTGCTGCACAAATGCTCTAAACACACAATGAACAAAATTAGTATAAATATAATACCATGTTAACTGCTGTTGAAATCCCATGGAAAATGTATTGCTGTTGTTGTTGTTTGTTGTTGTTTGGTTTTGGTTTTTGGTTTTGTTTTGTTTGCACTTAGGCTCAGAACAATTCAGGAGGTTTAAATGACCATTATGGCTCCAGTTTGGGTTCACGCTTTTTTTGATGCCATTTGAACACAGGACTCTTCATGGCCCCGCCTCTGGTCAGTTTCATAGCTGCCACTGGCTGCTATGCATTTACTGTCCTAGTGTTTGATCCCAGTGTCAGATTGCTCAGTTGTGTGGTATATCACTGGTTTTTCTTTGGCTATCAAGAAATTGACTTTAAATTTCCCTGGGATCTTGTTACTCCTTCCATGGGATTTGATGCTTTTGATTATATTAATATTTATATATGTATGCCTATACATATATAGATACAGGAAACACACACATTAACACACTATAATATATAGAAACACAAGTATATTCACATATATGTATGTATTGTTTTTTGCAAATGAAAAATTAAAGCAAGCAAAACAAGACTGACCTAACCTACCTGTACTCGGCTCACATTCAACAAAGTCTTCATCATCGCTTGAACATTCAGCAGATGATACAAGGTCATCTGATGTTGGCTGTGCATGTCAAAGGAGAAATAATGGGGTAGGAAAAAGAGAGAGGAGAGAGAGATAAGGACACCAATGAACAAAAACATAAAAGGGTTATCACTGTGTCCTGCCTCCATCATTATCACCGTACCAAATGGAGAATTTTAACTCCTGTGTAGCTGTGAATAGCTCTGGGTCCAGGCAATCTGTGTGGATCTTCTGTGAAGCTGAGTGATTCAAAGCGGTTCTAGGAGACTCAAACTTATCCCATTCTGTCACATTGTGCAGCCTGCCTCTATTCTGACTTTAACTTCAATTTCGAGGGCTATTGCAAATGGTGGGTAATACGAGAGTACAATCTAGGACTGAAATGCAATGCAGCTTTGAGAGGGTTTCAAATGCATAGAGTGTAAGGTCTCAAGTGTATGATTCGGTGGTTGTGGAGATATAGGCTGGCATAATTAATGAACGCTGTGGAATGCAGTCTGTTCAGGAACAGCATAATGGCTTCCCTTGCTAGCACTGATTTCTTCATGTAATTGCTGCAATTAGCTGAATTCGTAATGTGGACCAGCAGAGAGATACCACATGACAGTCTCTGGACATAGGTAAGGTGATTTCTGGAGAGTAGAAAAAATTTTGATTGCAACAGTAATAATTCAACTTGAGATGATGCCCGTCCCCCACCCACTGATTCCTACAGAAATTCTCCAATGCCAAGGAATCTGCTGCCAGAAATATAGGGGACTGTGGGCACAGGCAAAAAGAAGGCTCCTTGCTACACAGTAGCTAAGAAGACTGCTTTCTGCACCTGGTACACATTGCATGCACAAGAAATACTGCTGAGTTAATTGGTTAATTAATTAATGTACACATCTTATATAAAAAACAAACTTTTGCCCTACTGCATGGATAAAGGTATTCAATATATAGAATATATACTGATTTGTTAGTCTTACTATTCCCAATGCATTGAAGTCTGAATCCATAAGAAGAAAAGCAATTACAAGCCAGATGCTGTGCTAGACATGTATATATACTTATTAGTTATCGTCATTATGAATTAATCAGACATAATTCCTACAACAATCCTTTGGGATAGGGATAATTATTACCTTTTTAAAAAGAACTGAAGTTCAGAGAGGTTAAGTGAGTTGCTGAAGGACAAACAGCTAGTAAGAAACAGTGGGAATTTGAACAGATGCATCTTAGTCAAAGTCTGCATTTGTGGCTCACATAGATTTCTTCATACCCTTCCTTACACGATGTTTTGGACTGAATTGTGTACCCTCCCTCCAAAAAGCTCATATGTGGATGTTGTAACTCCCACACCCCAGAACGTGGCTGATATTTGGAGACAGAATTGTTAAAGAGGTAATGAAGTTAAAATGAAGGCATTAGGGTAAACCTAATCCAATATGAGCAGTGCCCTTCTGAAAAGATGACATCAGGATACAGACACACCGAGTGGGATGACCACGTGAAGGCATGAGGAGAAGATGGCCATCCACAAGCTGGGCAGACAGGCCTCAGAAGAAACTCACCCAGCTGACACCTGGACCTTGGACTTCCAGATTCCAGAACTATGGGAAAATAAATTTCTGTTGTTTAAGCCACCTGGTCTGCAGTACTTTGTTATGACAGCCCTAGCAAACTAATATACATGACAACACATATACTTAGCATTTTCAGACAACATCCTTTTTTTTGAAATAGACATATAGGGATAGAATTACTGGACACGTAAAGAACAGTAGAAAAACCACATTAGGTAATTGATTTCACTTAACAGTGGCAGAAAGATGCTTTAAACCGTGTTATTGATCTTTATTCTACACCTGACAGGGAGATACTTCGACCCCTGCTCCTCCTTAAACTTAATAGAGAAAGCCTCTTCAAACATACCTTTTTTTCTTTTTCAATGAGATACTACTGATGTGTGCATTTCATTTCTAGCAACTGACGTTGGCAGTTGTATCCTGGAGCAGCATTGTTCCCGTTAGAGAAATGAGGAGCCTACTCCCCTAGCGTTTCCTGCTGTCATGGGGCCCTCTGTAGGTCCTCTGCCAGTTACTTAAGAAAGGAAGGTGGCGAAGGAATCAATGTTAACTGTACACGTGCAGAAGGCAATGATAAGAGGCAAGCACCATTTCTGCAAGGGCCACAGTCATTGTTCTATCATTGGCAGCAGGCATTATCTATAGGGGCGATGCCTCCCCCAGGGCAGCGACGATTGTTTTGGGTGAAGGGAGCAGATCTTAGTTATTAGAAGGGTTTATGAGTCTAACAAAAATCCACAGTATTTAAATAATAAATATACAGTATATCTGTGGTATTAAAATTTTATGGGAGAAGGGCAATTAGGAAAATAAATGTCTAAAAAACTCCTTTGAGGGTGGTAATGAAAAAGAGGTTGAGAACACACTTGTAAAGTGTAATCAATTGGAAATTAATTGTTGGGGACTTCATTATAAGGACCTTGCAGAATGGCCCATATACTGCTTAACTAGCTTTGGTCCCTAGAAATGAGTGAAACCCGGTGAGTTAATGAAAATCTAATGAGCTCGTCTCAAGAACGGAAAGCCAGGCAATAAAAAGGTCACTGAGCAAATGTATGAATATAATGCGTAACTGCAAGAGAAACCAAAAGTCATTAACATAATATTGGTGGTATTAACTTAATTCTAGGGAAGTCATCTTAATTTGTATTGGCCAAAGAAAGGATGTAAAGTGTTTTTTCAAGAAAACTACTAGACTCTGAGGTTGAAAGGATATTTACTACTTTCTTGCAGTTTCCCCCACCTTCTGATACTACATGAGTTCTCTCCCCTGTGGTTTGGGTGACACTGTCCATATCCTCACCTTCCTTCCCCATGACCACCTCAACTTCTGTCCCTCAAATGGGTCCTTAACTCCCACTGTAGACCCCACACATATGCGCTTCCATATTTCTATTTCCTTTCTCCTCAGGTCACTGTCCCCATGCCCCACTTGCCAGAGATGTGTTTTCTCCTGATCTATGGATGGAAACATGTTCTTCCCAGGCAACAGAAGCACTTTTTACCCCCGGCTCCTCTACATGGTGGCTGGACTCAAAGGAGGTTAAATGAGAGGCAGACTAGCAGAGTGTGGCTCTGAGCAAGCCTGACCACGAGCACAGCGGGGACTGCGGCTCCTCCACGTTCAGTTGGTAACCTGGCGGAGCAGGCTGCTTCCTGTCTCTGGGCCTCAAGTTTCTCATCTGCCAATTGGGATAAACAGTCTTGTCCTTGGTGGGTACGTGATTTAAATGTAATGTTAAAAGTGAAGCGCCATTCCTGGTCTAAGGTACACGCTCAATAAATATAAGCTAGAACTAACTCAGTCAGTCAATAGCTCAATCAATCCATAATAGCAATGCATCTGCCATGAAGAGTGATAAAGAAAAACATGCTTGTGAAGACGCCAAGAGCTTAAGAATAATTGAAAGATGGTCTGTTTCCAATGGCTCTGAGTCCAGGCATTCTTGGGGTCTTATTTGAATTCAGCCCCTTCTTTTCTTTGCCTCAAACCTCATCATCACCAAGTACAGCCGCGACCAATGAAACTCCCAAAGCAACGACAGACATCTCAGTCCCCTCCTGGCCCAACACTGTAACCAATGCTTGTTTATCTGGAGAACACGGCTCCCAACACTGCTGAGCTGGCCACAGACCACTGCATCATTTCAGAAAAACTCCTTACGTCAGGGGCAGCAAGCTTTGATTTGTAAAGGACTCAGGATTAAGAACAACAAACACAGGAATTTTTTTTTAACTATTTTTGTATCTGTCATCTAAAAAAACCTCAACAATTACAAACCAAGGCTTTTGGATAATATGTGCTTAGGATTGCATCCTAAACTAATGACAGCGTGATTCAAAATCACCCTCGGAAAACCGAAGGCTTTCTTTTAGTAGTTTTGTAGTTTTCTTGTCTGCATCCTTCCTCAAACATAAGTAAATGCAGGGTCTGACTCTGAATCTTAGAAGAAAAGGTGCACTTCTTTGGCTGTTGATTCCCGTGGCTGGTGTAATACACAGACTCTGGATATGGTTATTATGAGAACAGAACTATGGACATTTGTCTTCAAATAAAATGCAGTAGCCGTAGGTTGTGTATGTGTGTGTGTTTCCCTAAAATTACAACTATTTTTCATAATTAATCATAATTCCTTCTTTAACCTCCTTTGAATATAGCCACCAAAAAAGTTATAGTTAGTATTCTTTGAGAAGAAAAAGATATCTGAGCGATCTAGAACGATGCCTACAGATAATATTTACCACATATTAAACACTTGCTATATTCAGCTTTGTGCTAGGCAGTTAACACACATTAACTCTTTCAGTACTTGGAATAACGAAGGGTGTAGCTTTTAATAGTGACATCTGCTATTTTTAATGGTCTACTAACCATTCTGGTTCCCGTAATGGTACTGCTTTAGGAAACTCTTGTAATTGCATAGTTATGTCGAGAGTGTTCATCAAGGTGCCTTCCATGTTAGCTTCACATTTTTTCCCCCTCATAACAACTGTTGAAAGCTTTCATAATTCCCAATGGCTAAACTTAAAGTGTTTATATATTATGGTTCCTATATGTCAAATGTCAACATTATAAGTCCTTCAAGGAAGAAGAAAAGATCTATGACCATCCCCCCCAAAATAATTTGATAGTGGCTGGGCTACTAGATCTACTATCAGTGATACACAACTATATCATCAAGATGTTTTGTTCCTCCATTCCTTCATTCCTTCATTACTTTAATATATATTTAGTGAATATCTATGTGTCAAGCACTGCAACAGTTATGAGGAATAAAGTGATAAGTAAAGCACAGTTCTTCTGCTCTGGTTGTCCATAGCCTCTGAAGAGACAGTCAAGTAAACAGACAAACTCAACATAGTAAACAGAATGCTAAAACAAGCATAAGCATAAGGTGCTAAGGGAGCGAATAGCCAGTAGCAGAGATAGCTCCTAGGCAGAGGGGAAGTGGAAAATGAGCCCTCAGGGATGGGTAGTGGTGTATGTAGCAGGGAAAAACTGAGAGCTGTGGGCAGGAGAAGGACATTTTATGTCAAAGCGACACTTTGGCAAAGGCTCAGAGGAATGAGAAAGGACAGTTTATTTGTACACCTATGAGTAGTGACCGGAATGAAGGGACGTACTAGAATGACGGTAATGGCAGCTACTTGAATTATTAGGTTGTTCTTGAAAGCTTGGATAATGAGCACGAATTTAATATCCTGCCCTGTCAGACTTCTTCTTCCCATCCCCACATCCCATCATGTCTCCTGCTGCATTTCCTTTGGAAGCTAATCCTCGTGGTTTTAGAATGTGGTGCATGGGTCTGATGGCACCATTTCTCCACAGTGCAGATTAAATGCCTTGCCTTGTCTTCTCAAGAGGAGGAAAATATTATTCTGTTCCTATTTATTAGCCAAGTACTATATTAAAAAATAATAATTCACATTACCCAATTTTAAAATATGTATTTCATATTCTTAATATGCATGTTGAAATTACTTGATTCTGTATTAGGAGTCATAAAACTAAAGATGGGTATTATAATAACTTTCAATAAAATATATCTCTGGCAGAAACCCTCTGTATTCCTTTCCTAAAAGAATTTTTACTGCATTCATATTCTTTTTTTTTCCCCTACCAATGTTTATTGAAATTACTTTTGAATAAACTGAGACAGAAGAAAGCTCAACACCCTGCCCACCCAAGTAAATTTATTAGTAAATTTACCTTCCAATTCCCTCAGTTTCACAAATCTGGCTTCTCATTTTCCTCCAATGAGTTATTGTTTCTAGAATCACCTGCTTCTAATTATTTACTCCGAAGGCCTCTGCTCCATTCTCTGCACTGGAATGGTCCCACATCACTCTTCCTTGCTATCCATTATTTGGCATTGAGAAGAATGTCTGCTGCTGGGATCAGAACAGCTCAAGGCAGTTTCACCGCATCCCCGCCTTACTGCCCAGGTGCCTATTTATGACTTCAAATTCTATCCTTTAGCCTTTTATCTTACACTGAGAATAGGCTAATCATGTTGGGGAATAATAATTTTTCTCCATCCAGCTCCTTGGAAGCACGGTTATTTGACCGAGATTAAGTGCAAGATAAAATAAGTTCTGCCACAGAACAGCTTTATGAAATTATAAATAACATACTCAAGAATGATGAGGGTCTTTCTTCCAGTGAAAAAGAAAAAGAGAAAGGTCCATAAATATTCTGAAGTCCCACAGAAAATAGTCATATATCTCTGCTTCATGCTAAAAAGAATTAAATTCCTTCAAATGCTTGATGTTCTCGTCTTCTCCTCTACTCGTCGTCGTCTCTACACTTCCATTCTGAGATGGAGTTGGAGTCCAAAGTATGTTTTAGGAGAGTCTCATCTAGCTTCATTGTGAGTATTTATTCTCTATTTAAATAAAGAATGCCTGAGATACTTTTAATAAGAACCCACTGAGTCTAGGTAAATCTATATCCTTTATAGATTTTGAAAAGTTTGACCATCTCAATTTAAATTTATCTATTAAGATTTTCTTCATTAAATTCTTGCCATTGCATGGTCCCATCTTCGATCAATGCTAACAGATAATTCCCCCATCCACCACCACCATCATCTCCATCATCACCAACTCCACCACCACAACCACCATCACCACACACACACACACACACACACACTCACACACTCACACTACTGGATGATTTTTAGACTGAACAAAGATAGAAAAACCCTGGAACATGGGCAAGCTTGTTAGAAGCAAGCTTCTAACTAACCTTCAACCAACACCATCATTTTACTCAACTCAAACCCAATACAGAAACAACCTTAAAACACAGCTAACATTAAATGAGTGTGATTAGCTATACCTCATTTTGTTCTTCTAAACATCGACTTTATAGTCATCATCAAAAGAAGCAACTGATAAGATTATGAAAAAATAAAAACAAATGATTTTAACTCTTACTCTAGTATAAAAGACAAGGGCATATCATAAGGCAGGTTCTAAACAATGGAGACAAAGAAACAAAGTTCTAGTCTGTTTAAGATGCTTTCTTTCCGAGTCTTGTGTCCTACCTCTATCTAAGGGTCTTTACTGGAACAACACCCTGTGAAATTTAAGATCGTCTTCTGGGGTTCATGTCATTGTGGTATCTTAAGATACACTTTCTTCTCTTCTCTCTAGCCACTCCTAGAAATAATCACTTGCCAAGTAAGATATGACTATATATATCTTTTACTTGGCCCATATGTCTACAGAATAAGTAGGCTTTAAAGAGAATTGCCCTGGGCTAAAGATACCACATTAAGCATGACCAAAATTAGTTAACTGGAATAGCAGTCTTCAAGAAAAATGAATATAATACAAACAAAAAACATTGTTCTGGATATATGATTTTATTTATGCATTCAGTGCATGCATTTACTCTTCAATCAGTCTTCCCTCAACAAACATCTGTTAACTGCTTGTGATGTGCCAATCAATCACTGCACTGAGAGTTAGACCCAGTCCTTGTCCTCATGGGGTTTACAGACTACTGGGATTTGAGCCAGGCCAAACTAGAAAACACTGATTAGCTGCTAAACCATCATTTGCAAAAGCTTAAAGTGAAGTTCATAAATGGTAACCCCTCTAATGAAAATTGACTACCCACTGTCATTCAAGATAGCAGTTTATATAAGAATCCAAGTAGACAGTATCGCCAGCTTCTCATTAAACTCTACCCACTCTCAATAATCTTCACATTCTTCCTCCTCTTTTCCACACTGCATATACTGGAGCAGGATAAAGAAGGACAGGATTTATAATATCTTTTGCTAATAAATTAACCTTTAAGGAAATCCCTTTGCAGACTCAATATTTAATTAACAATTAAAAAAAAAAAAAAACAAGCTAAGCTTAACCACATTTTGTGCCAAGGATTGGAGTTCTTTATTTTTACCCATGAGGTCTTCTAGGATTATATAAACAAATGTGGTTTGGCATTTTTTTTTCTCTCTTCTTTCCAGTTTTAAGATTTTTCTTCCATCTGTTCAAAAAAGGAAGGGTGGATCAAGAAAAAGGAGGGAGAGAGGGTAGAAGGGGGATTAAACTATCTGTTGTTCAAGGCAGCCTGACAGGGAAGAGGAGTATTGAACCACAGAAGATTAACCAAACTTCAATGTACCTTTCCAAAAGCAGGAGGAATGTAATGCTACGTGGTGTTCCACTGATAAGCAAATCCTTCTAAATCCTTTCAATTTATTTCTTGGCCTGGAGAAATTACATATTATTTAGGAGGCAGGGGGGAAAAAAAACACCCACCAAACCACGCATCGTCTCTAGGAATCTATATCCAGCACATATTCATCATATACACATAAAGGTCTGACTTTAATGGCTGTTTTTCTTATTGGTGCAGCCCTGTCCTGTACCAATTGGAAAGGGTTGGCTGTGTTTCCTCTGTATCCTCTTTTGGTGTTCACTACAAACCTTGTTCTGGTTATTCAGGGTCTAACCAGTTAAAAGGAATGCCAAAAAATTTAGCTGATGCTCCAAAGACCTATCTTTCTTGCTTGCTTATCTTCTTGCCTCCTTGCCTGCCCATCTTAATTCTCTTTCAAAAAAAAACCCCCAAAACTTAAATTGGTATTTCCTTTTCAAGTGATCTCTTTATTCCAATATTATTACTAAAACGAAGCCTCAGTTTTTAAAGGGTGAGTGACCAAGGCAAAATATTAATATGACCCATAAGAATTGATGTAGGTAGCAGTTAATAGATGTTAAAATTCTGAATATGGAGAGTACCAATGTGTTTTTGTTTTTTTTGTTTGTTTGTTTGTTTTTTTAGCCAAAAATGATATGAATCATTTCTCCATGTTCTCCATGTTCCTTCTTGCTTTATATTTCAGGGAGAAGAGATGGGTTTTTAAATTCATCCCCCAATCTCTCTTCATGGGAGATATTTTCTTATAGACAAGATTGACTAGGGACAAATTGTCAGTCCAAAGCTGACCTCTTTTGCATTTCCCTCTTTCAGAGTTTCATATCATGTCCTCTGAAATAAACATAGAAGTAAGTGGGTTACATCTACTAAGTTGGGGCACTGACAGCCCCAGTAGGCTATGCTTTCTCTTCTAATCAAAAGTTGCTTAGAAAGCAAAGAGAAGGCAATGGTGTTCCAAGAAACGTGAACCATCAAGGAAACCCATCCCATCCTTTCTCATTTCTCCATATTAGCCATCCACTTACACTAAAAATAATGACATAGAAAGAGAAAGACAAGGCAGTACAAAGGTCTCTTCCTTTACTTAAAATGGCATTAAGTGGTAAATTCATAACAAAACAAAATGCCATGACAAGTTGAGAGACTGAGGAAGTAAGGAGAAAAGCTTAGTATCTGAGTATATTTAACATCATTTTTTTTTTACTGCTCTTTGAACAAGGGGCCACTTAGTTTCATTTTGTCCTGGTTTCCGCAAATTATGTAGCTGCCCCTGAGAACAATTCTGCAGAACATTTTTGAACAGGCCAAGGAGATCTGACATGGTTTTCAGAAACCCAAATGATGACAAATAGTTTATGCTCTTGACACTGAGCTCCTTGCGCTTCACTTTTGGCCTCATGACTATAGGTGTTAACTAGCCTTATTCTCTCAAGGGCACTTCAGGAGAAAGAACACCCCCATCTCCCGTACTGTGACGGCTCTTCTGCTGCCCATGCCCACAGCCCCATTCCCCTCTATATCTGCCTAGACCACCGTTTAATAACATTCTAGAGAATATCCCATAATAAGGTTCTGGCCCCTGTTTATTCTCATTCCTTCCTGATTCTGAGAAGAATTTTGATGTAATCATTTTGAAAAGAATTATGATTGTGAAATTTTCTGAAAAATTTACAATGTCTTTAACTATACACAGGGGTGGTGTGGAGGATGGTAAAGTGAAAACCGAGAACTGATCATACAGAACCAAGTACATTTACTTGCACTGACTGCGAGGCAAACTTGCCTCTGAGAACTCGGCTGGTCTTGGGAAGAGTGGGCTGCCCTTCCCAACTGACCCTCTTGGAAGTGAAGGTCAATATGCATCAACTCTGCTGAGTCAGTGGCATCTTTAAACTGTGTCAGAAGAATATTTTTAATTTACACTCTGCCTCTCTGAAAGAAATCAATATGTCATTTGCTGAAACTTTTTTTTTTAATCTTAGCATCTTTATTTAGCTTTTATATATATATTTTTCCTCCTAGTTTTCTAGGGAGCAAAGAAAAAAGTATTTTGTGTTTTAGTTGTATTTGTATTGATTCAATCACTTTGAGCAAAAAAATAAACAACTAAATACAGCAGAGTAGCTTTAATGACAATCTTTTAGGGATCAAGATCTCTAAGCAACATAGTCTCTCATTCTAGGTGATTGGAAATAAACAGAAATCAATAAAACAAGATTGTTGGGCAATAAACAAGAGACACATTCATAATTTAAGAAGCTTCTTTTTCTAATGCATTCATTACAGAAGACTGTACTCAAGGCCCATTCTATTTTTACAGCAGCATAGATTTCCTCCCAGCATGCAGTGCCTCTTGCTTTTTTTTTTTTTTTTTTGTGAGAGAGGTACTGGATAAGAGTCTCTAATATCTAAGCAGAGCTCCTACATTCCTAAGGCTGCACAGAGGAACCAAAGACAAAAGAAGGTTCTTAATACACTGGACAATGACTAGTTCCTCTAACACATCCTGCCCTGGACCCCTCAATGTCCAGCAAAGCACCAGTTGAGAGAAGGTCATGGCATAACATGGCCGTAGGGCCTGATGAAACATGGTCTCCACCTTCAGAGTTTTTACTCTGTAGCAGGAAAGGTGAATGTTAGAGATACTGTCAATATCCTTGGTAGGGTTGGCAATGTGCCCACCCCAACCAAATCTCTTTTGTAACTAGAGGTGGCCATGTGGCATTGGTCCAGGCAAAATGTTGAACAAAAAAGTTTGTTATGCGCTCTTGTTTTATTCCTGATAAAAGAGAAAGACTTGGCTGGTCTAACTGCTTTCTCTTTTACCTGAGTTTGGATGGGATGTCTGGCGCTGTGGCAGCTATCTTGTGACCACAAGGTGGCAATTGTGAGGGAACGGCCAAGAAAAACCTGAGAAGCTGACTCTGATATTGTCAAATGTAGGATGAGTCCAAACAAGTAGTTTTCTACTTTCTAGACACCAGAATTCTTATTAAGTGAGAAGATTTATCCTTTCTTCAGTCACCGCAGGTCAAAGTTTTTGTTATTAAGAAATGAAAACAATCGTAATGTAGAGAAAGCAACCCATAGAGAGCAACCAGGAACAGAGATGATGCAAGGTGCAGTGTGAGTGATCTCTGTCTTTGCTACACTTCAGTTCACCCACTGGGATTTTAATAATACCTGAAGTGGGACCGGGAGAACACTACAGTCATTTCAATACTCTCTTACATCAATTGATGAGAGTCCACAAGGAGTTCAAAACAGGAGGGAGCTTTTGGGAGTTAGGTAAGCAGGGAGAAACATATTTACCTTAGCAAGGGAAAATAGTTTCAATTAAATATTTTTTAAGTATCTGCAATCAACACATCCCAGACTGAACTGATCTTCTCCTCCTCCCACTGCTGCCTTTCTTGCCTCTGTCTTTGGAGTTCTTACTCTCCAGAAACAAGCCCAGACCCTCAGGGTCATCTCTGAGTCCTCCCTGCTGAGCATCACACCACCAGGCCCACAAAGCTCACCACTGAAATGCCACTCTGTTTTATTTCGACTGCTCTGGTTGTCTTCCTGGATAAATCTTGAGATTCTCTAATCAGACTCCCTGCCTCCACCTACCTCTCTTCAAGGAATCCTAGAAAGTATCACTAGAATAAAAACAGCTTTCAATGTGCCACTCTCCTGGTCCAAATTTATCCTACTGCCTTTCAAATAAGTCTAGACATAAATATATATAACCTCTAAAGTAATAGGTTAATTTATAAAACAGAAACAGACCTTTATTGGGTTTCAAGGGTATTGCCAATTATTGTTTTTAAAAATAATTTTTTATATATCAAATTCAAGATCCTCTGCCTCTAGGTTCCAATGTAACTTTGTAGCACTACTTTTCACTACAATTTGCCCCTGTGGGCACCTCCACATTCCAACTATTTAATAATCGTTTGGCATGCTCTAAACAAGCCTGATAAATTCCAGACAGCGTTTTGGCTTATACTGCTCCTTACCCAGTTTTGTTGGCATTTCATTCCATTTACACCTGGTAAAATTCTACAGATTCTTCTTTAGGGCCCAACTGAAATACATTTTTTATGCAGCTCTCTCCTGATCCCTACGGCTGAAAAAATAAAATAACTCTAGCATGTCAGCTCAGTACTTTAAATCTCACTTAATGTACTTACTGTATTCTGACTTATAATATATATCTGACTTAGATATTATATATAATATTATATGTATGTATCTATATCTATATCTATATCTATATCTATATCTATATCATCTATATCTATATCTATATATTTATTTATATATATGTGTGTGTATATATATACATATATAGATATACATATATCTATATCTATATATCTATATCTATCTATCTATCTATCTATCTATATATATATATATATAAATATATATATATCTCCTTCTACATGATTGCAACTTGAAGGAAAGAAGGAGCTTCCTTTGAGCCAACTAGAATATCAAGGGAAAAGTGTTGTGTTTGGGGTTGGAAAGCATGACACCGTCCCTGGGGTAGGTGACCAGGGTGATCACAAGCACTCTGCACCCCGTATTTCTCTTCTGTAAGTTTGAGGCAATGACATCTTCTTCATGTTATTATTATGTGAATTGAAATGAATATCATGACTCAGAGATGTTACTATTCTGTGCTATTAATGCAATGACATTATTTATTATTGGTTTGAAATCACCTCCCCAGGACTACGACAGTGCTGGACCAGCGCTTGGGCGTACAACATATATTGAAATGGATGGCAGATGCTCTTGGAATGTCTGTTGATTTTAAATAGAATTGGGCAAGCCAGGAGTCAGGCTTAAAAAGTGGAATAATAGGAATGGAGAGGGAAGTACTCCCCGTGCTTGTCAGATTATTATTAATTCTGACCTTTGAGGTGTCAGGGGCAGGAATACTTTTATCAGCTGTTTGTCAAGGATGGGGGCTGACCTGGAAGAGCATATTTGCTTTCAAGACACAAAATGTCTCATTGGTCCAGATAAGCCCATAAGCAACTTATCTTGCAATTTTAAAACCTTGTACCAATTTCTTATTTGCAGGACTATAAGTTTAAAGTAAGTCAAATTAGATCAGTCTTTTGCAAAAAAAAAAAAAAAAAAAAAAAAAAAAAAAAAAAAAAAAAAGCCCGTTAAGTGTAGGTGAGCAAGGAAGAGATTTTGGTTTTGCTTTTCATCATTCCCAAAAGCCTTGGATGAGCAGAGACAGGAAAAACCAACCTATGGTTCTTTGGCCACACTATTCCAGTTTCACTTAAACCTTTAAGTAGAATTCTTTATATTAAAAAAAGAGTAAGTGTAATGGCTCTGAATAAATGCTCTGTAAAATGACCATAGCAATTATGCTGTTTGTAAGTACCTCCGAGTCCATTAAGATAAACATCTATCTTTGAATATTCACATTAATGCACTAGACTGTTCTTTCTTAGATAAATCTTACTTGAACATTGTACAGTTAACACAGTTTATCATCCTTTGCTCTTCTTCCCTCCGATGCACACATAATGCTTGTAGGGGGAGAGTGTTTAAATGGCTCTACTCTCTGAACATCTTTAAATGAAGAATAAATATACTTTAGGTTTTAAATACCCTCATAGGCTGTATACCCAGGAAAACATTGAACTGGACTCTTAATTTTCCACATAAGTAATATCTAACAGGCAAAGGCAATGAATGTTTGTGTTTTAAATAGTTTTAATATGCTTCCAAATGCTTAGCACACAGAGGTCCAAACAGAATAAAATTCCCTAGTTACTTCTCTATGAAAAAAGAATGTATCTCTTCATTTATGTCATAGGATATATCTACAGCTCTATCTGTATTTTAAGCTTGGTCCCCAATTTCATTAACTTTTGCAGCCAAATTGGGAAAATGCTCAAGAATCTCCAGCACTTATTCAGAGCACTAGTGCTTCTCTGCTGAAGTGAATGGCAGATATACCCTCTAAACTGTATGGCTTTACCTGTCCTCTGTGGGTGTCGCATTGGCTATAACAATGACATTGGCAGGGAAAGGGAAAGAGAGAGGGAGATTGAAAAAAAAGAGAAAAAGACAAATACAGAGAAAGAGACAGAGAAAGGGTGAATGAGAGAGAGATACGTGGAGAAAGAGAGACACAGACAGAAGAGGCGCTGATGTTGCCAGGGTAACCCACCTCTGTTACTTGGCAAACAAACCAAATCAAATATACACTTGGTGCAAAGTGATCTTTTTACACAAATGCCAGCACATGTTATTTGTTTAATCCCCAAAGGAATGTATGTTCAAGCATTAAAAAAAACAAAAAACAAAAAAACAAAAAAAAAACCCCAACTTACTCTAAGCTAATTTTCACTGCTGGGGACGAATGAGCATATTACTATATACACTTCAGAGATGAATGGACTGCCTGTTTCCACCTCTTCTTAAGTAAGGCCTGCATGAGAAGGTGGAGGCCTTACAAAAGATTCCCATCTGTGGGTAAGAATTCTATTCTCCGTTTTGAAATTCATCCTGCAGAGTTTTCCTGTCTTCCAACTGAATAAAATGTTTAGTCTGAGAGACAGTTAATGAAGCCTTGCAGAGTTACTTTTAGCCCTGTTGTTATGATTAAAGGCCATACATTTGGAATGGCCATGTTCACGCCTGTCTGTGTGTCTGTATGTGAGTGCACGTGCATGTGTGTGTGTGTGTGTCTGTGTGTGTGTGTGGGTTTGAGAATAACAAAAACATAAAAGGGACAAAGTTAGTTTTAACAGCCCAGTAGATTCCCAGCTGGAACACACTTTACGAAGAGAAAGTTACATAAAAGAAACTTAGGCAGCTTTAAACACCATCTGGACCGTGCTGTGCTCATCTGAGCTTTACCTGTTTGGGGAAAAAAAAAAAAAAAAAAAGCAATACCACAAAAAGTACCTGCAAATACAACTAGAGAAGAGATTTTCTGATTCTTGAGAGATGAGATGTTTTTGCCTTCAAACATTGTAGCATATCTCCTTTAGTCTTATTCGATACAGGGATACATTTTTTTTTTTTTAAAAAGTAGCTGAAATAGCCTACTGAAGTTGAGTCCTAATTTTTGAAAGAAAAAAAGAAAAAGATGTGCCAAAATAAACCCAGTAGCTTTTGAACCTAATTTAAAGAGATTCCCAAACAACTCAATTACTGTCCCTAGTCTTCAAAGATATGCATCCCAAGCACCACAGGTGAAGGTGAAACACTGGTGCTTCCAAATTTACTGCTTCATTCAACTAAAGGGAACAACAAACAAAAAAACAAACAAAGGCAATAACGGCCAAGTGCATAGAACTGAACCCAGGACTAAAACAACAGGGTAAAAAGCATGAGCACACAAGATCTTCCGTTTTCTTATATTTATAGTCAGTTAGAGCCAAGGTTGAGATGTTTGAATTCATAACCATTTTGTGGGTAGAAATGCTTTTGGCTCTTGCTTCAGTTTTTCAGCTGAAGGAGACTCCGTTTCTGTCTTTTACATAAGCCATTGACCCATTTGAAGGAGAGAGGTTTGAAAGAGGGCTTAATCGTACCCTTTGATTAAAAGGGAGAGTAATATTTTCTCTCAGGAGACAACTTTCATGTGAAGTTTTAATTGCCAAGACTCATAGCATCCGTCAGATCATTTTTTTTTTCTTTTTGCATTATGAGGGCGAGGAGGAGATTACCGAAGAAGCAAAATCTCAAAGGTCATAGAATGAATCAAGAAGTGAAGTCAGGATTCATACTTTCCTCACCAAGTAAATGCTAAGGCTTAATTAGCAAAATTCTGTGAAACATAAACAGCTTATTCTAACAGAAGTTCTAAAGATATATATGACACTATTATAATTTTACCTAATAAGATGTATGAAATAACTTATTTTTAATCTAATTTTCACTGTTTAGAAAAATTACTCAAAGCCTGTTTAAGAAACTGCATGGTAGCCAGACAAAATAATTGCCTTTGAAAATTTTAGGAATTGCATTCCTTGGATGGGATGGAAGAATGCTTTGAAATCTCTTCTTTTTAATGAATGTCAAAATAGAGAGTTTCTAGACATTAAAGAATGAGATTTTGGAAATAGAGTCTTGCCCCATAAACATTACCACCTGGTCTTCAAGGGACAGGAAAGAAAGGGACTGTAAACAGACATTGACTTACACTGTAACCGAGCTATCGTTTTTCTTTCTTTCTTTTTTTAATCCTCATCCGATTCATAAAAAAAGCAATTTGGAGCATTTTAATTTCTTTTCCCACTTAATAACAGTAATGACCTTCTGGGTCAAACATTACCTCCTAGTTAATGATCAGTTAGGTGAAAGCTTTGGTGACAAAGACCTGCAGCCTAGTCACTGAGTGCCAATTAACATCCACTTTATCAGTCAACGCTGTTTAAATATAACAAGACATATGCCAAGCTATCCACAGAGGGCTGGATACCAAAATCGTATCATTAAAAACACACTTCCTTCAAGGCAAAGCTCTTGGGACATTTATGCTATCACAGCAGTCATTTTTCTGAAAGATAGGCAAGTGGCAATGTGTCCCCTTGTTTCAATTCTCAGCAGAGGGACCTTGCCTGGAGAAGACAAATCCCCTGATCCCCCACATTTGTGAAACAGTGAACACTGGACACCTCACAGAGACTTAAAGGGGACACTTCAAGGAGGCTGCTGAATCGAAGTGCTGTCCTGTACATGGAGCCATAATCCTTATCTCTGTGGGTCACGGTAGACCTCCTAACTAGTATTATACTGTCTGAGAGAATACATTTCAGAAAAAATCCCATTTCAGATAATTACATCCTATGGGCTTCTCCCTTTAGGTTTAATTGGATTCAATTTCTTTTTTCTTCACTATATGTTGTAATCTCATGTAAGTTTTATTTTACAGTCAGCTTGTCAGCACTCCTAGGAAGTATCTTATAAACTCTAATACTACTTATTGGCTAAAGGTTTCTAGACAATCATTATTGATTAAGATTTTAGAGTTATAATGCAAGAGATGATAAAATCATTATCATATACCAAATCTGTGTCATTCATTTTTTAATGCCCCCAAAGAGTTCAATGTGTGTCAGAATAAAGAAACTGAATATCACCCATCATGGAATTCTACATATTAGCCCCATCAAAGGGATGACATTGTTCTCAAAATCTTCATGAGATTATAATAATCATTCTTTCCATTTGTATAGGGATTTCACTGTCAGGATACTCTTTACATATAATGCAGAGTCCTATCACAGCTAGTCAGAGGTCATACTCTTAGTTGTGACACAGATGGGCCCAAACCCAGGTCCATGGCTTCCATCTACTATTTTTGCATCATGACACTATAGGGAAAAGTACTGACTTATGGGTCATGGACATGAATCTGGCTCATGTCTACCACAGAGAAGAGAGAAGGGTACTTAATACCTTCTAAATTTTAGTCAACTTGTTATTAAAGCTTTCCTGAGTTTTCCCTTTAAGAGATAACTTGTTTAAAATATGTCCTTTTAGGAAATAAAAGCAGTACTTATAGCACAGCACAAATGCTTTCAAGGGACGGAAGAGTTTTCAAGCTGTGGAAGGAGTCCAAAGGTTGTCAGATACTAGAGGTTAAGAATGAGGCAGTTTTGTTCTTATGTAGTGAACACACACTGCAAGACTCTTCACCTGCAACGAGGCAGCTAAAATAGAAATCTCACTACTTCAAAGCATGTGAGGCAGCATAGCATAGAATGAAATGGTAGAACACTGAAGAAGTCCTTTTTCCTTTGCTTTTGTGCAACAGACAAGTAAATACGTTTTAATAAGTAGCCCTAGTAAAACAACAAGAACGATCTTGGACTCTTGCTATCAGCAATATAAGTGCATGAATATGAGCTTTCGTGGTGGTGGTTAGGCGGCGGGAGCTAGGATTTGTATAAACAGCTACTTCCATAGCAGTGAGTTCAATCTGTACCCTGAGTCACATGAAATGTCAGTGAGTGTCAGTCCTTACTGAACTAAACTCCAGACTGAATAGAACTGGATCAAGTGAAATGAAGCTCCTTCTACTATCTTTAGAATGCTAGGAAGAGACAGTCCATCAGAGTGCTGGAACTCGGGGCCCAGAGAAGAACTGAGGGCACGAGATAAATTCTTCTTGCTGATGCGTTTTCATGGAGTGTGAACAAGGGATGAATGCTGAAGCCTGACGTTATTGAGTGGTGATAGATTTCAACTCACTATCTTCCTTCCTTGGCTCCTTGCACCCTTCAGCATATCATATAAATTACCATGCATTTTGGTCCTAGCCTTTTTACCATATCACACCACTACTAAATTCTCTACTTCATACCTATTCTTCATAAAATATGTTTTTTCTTCCCTTAGTTATACGCCAGCCATTTGAATTGGATCAATCGATCTATGCTATATAATTTGGCTAGTGATCAGGAATCAAATAAATAAATGGGTAGGCAGAAAAACTGAATATCAAGAACTAGGAGAAATAACTCTTTAGCATCTAATGAGATAACACTACACTAACCTCTAAAGTAAGAGGTTAATTTACAGAACAGAAACAGACCTTTATTGGGTTTCAAGGGTGTTGCCAATTATTGTTTTAAAAAATATGTACTTTTTGAACCAGAAGTTTCAATATGCTTGAATTTAGAGAGAGTGATGCCTCTTACATAAACATCAAGGTAATGTCAGTAATTTGGTGAAAGGAAGATTCTCCACAGGGTTTTTTGAGATGGTAGATTATAGAGATGCAGCTCAATTGACTCCATTTCCACATTTTGGGGCACTGAAATGACCCCTAGGCGTGCAAAATCCTGAACTGAAGTCAAATGACCCTAATGAAAGTTTTCTAAGATAGAAAAGGTGAATAATATATACTAGAAATATTTGCACTGGCAATATTTTAACAAAAGGTTTTCTGTTGATCTGGATATTTTTACAGTGGAACTTTCCATCTCTTAAGTATTCTAAATTGAGACTGTTTTGAACTCAGCTCAATACACATAGTAAAAAATTTTAAATTATTAAGTAATAAATTCAAATAGATTTGAATGCAGTATATAAACTAAGAGGCATAGAAGTTGAATAGTTATCTCAAAATAAGTAACGAGGAGTAAAAAAGAAATAATTATTTCCTCAAAAAGTGTTTATGAATTGTATGGTTTTCCTCAAAAGGCCAGAGATATCTGTGGAGCCTTTGGTACATGTTTTTGTTTTTTCTAAGTTCTTTGAGAGTACAAAATCATGGATCCCCTTATGAAGATATTATAAAGAGAGATAAAATTTAAATTACAGAGGCCAATGAATGCCATGTTGTGCATGATGTTGCCTTATTAAGACATAAGACATACTCTAGTCTACTCTAGACCAACAGCTCAGGCTGAGACAGATGGCTGTAGCACCGATGGGTGAGTCTAACAGAGAAGCTTGCCTGAAAATCTATGGTGAGAATTGATGGGATAGTAGGCAGAGAGAGTGCCTAGAAAGCTGGTGATACAGGCCAAAGAAGGTCTTTGCATCCATAGGGAGGTTTTTAGTCATCTTCTGTGACAGTAGAGGATGTGGCTGCAGAAATTACATAGTTTTAAACAAAATCTCCAAAGTCCAAACAGAAGAAAATCTGATATTTCCAAAGATCCAGAGACAAGTTAAAGTCTCTGCATAGGGGAAAAAAAAGGTTGTAGGATGAATTTATTTAAAATCATTGCAGGAACAAATTAATAACAATTTCATGCTATTAGTTAAGTACTTCTGTGTGCTAAGCACTGTGCTAAGTAGCTAATGTGTTCTCTCAAAAGTAAGTTTAAAAATTTATATTTTGCAGAAGAGGAAACTGAGGTACAGAGAGCTCGAGAATGCACAGGTAGTAAGTAGCAAAACTACAATTCTGACTCAGACCTGTCAGATTCTAATCTTTCACTTAACCATTAAGCTGTGGTCAGACACAGGGTATGAAGGTCAAGAGTGTGTAAAAGGGGCTTTAAACCCTGAGCAAATCTAAGAGAGTGACATGATTCTTATGAGACTCAGATATAAAGTAATATCCCTAAATAAAAATATATAAACAACTGAATTTATATTTTGAACTAGACAACCTAAGAACGTTTATAGACCCTGTATAAACCTGAGAATCTATACATCTGTATTTTGAGTCTCTGCCCCACACATCCCCATCCCCCATACACATTTTTTTGGAAAGGGTTTTATAGGTGGTCTACAAATCACAAAGTAAAATGCTTCTTTATTCTTTAATGTAAAGAATATAAACTACAGTTGACATATTTTGCAGGAATACCTTGTTTATTCCCTGACATTTTCCTGCAGGATGGCAGCGTCTCAAACCAATAGAGCATCCACCTGGTCTTACACCAATCTGGTCAACCTTATTTGACATGTTTTCTACATGCAGGACACTCATTCATTAAAAGCGAGTTTGTGCCAAACTGCAGTGGGCCAGGAAGTAGAAAGGAGGTTTGTAGATACATCAGAGCATGTAGAGAAAAGCCTGGATCTGGGCTAAGGCAGGTAGTTTCTGAGGGAAGTTCCCATTTCTTTTTTAACCATGATGTAGTCACAGTGAATTTTTAAGCCACGAGTTCCCTGGAGGGAGAGATATAATTCTGAATATCATCAATCTTGGTATGGAATCTTTTAAAGTTTTTCCTATATTGTCAAGAGAATTTTTTTTCCAAATAATTTAGCTATTCCAATATTTCCTGGACCTTAACTGAAGAGGCACCCCCATTCCTAAAATTCTTTTTTCATTAGCTTTGGTCCAGAAAAGCCATTCTGCTGAGTCAAAAACATTGAATCTTTTAGCGTTTGCAAACAAATAAAAACCCTTCAAATAGATGTAGATCAAGAATTCCATGTCCATCCATCAATCTATTCATTCATCTACAAAGTAACTTTTACCTGATATACTCTTCAATTCCATCTTCTGAATTATTTTAGGTTTACATGCCAACTTCTGAGTCTAGCAAAAATCTCTCTTCATTTCAATACTATGTTCTAATCCTTCACCACTTTTCAAGGGTATTTTCAATCTCCCATGGAAACTGTTTCCCAGTAAAGACCTGGATTGAACCCTGCTTCAATCTCTCCTTACCCAAGGCTCCTGTGTGCATTGTGATTTGGGGGAAATCTGTTTTTAAAAAACACCCTGTCCCTACAGACATGATAAAGACAACTCAAATGCAAGTCAGGAGCAGTAACTGCCTTGTAGTGCATGTGCTTTTTCTATTTCATACTTTCAAGAAGGAGACAGAAGAGTCTGCATTTTTCATCTGGTTAGTTTCCATAGAGGCTAAGAAAAAGTAGATTAAGATAAAGGACTAGCCAAGAAAAGATGCTATTTATTATAGACTGTGCTGTAGGAATCCATATACCACTTCTCCAAAGATTACACCCTTGTCTTCTGCCTGCAGAGGCTTCCCAACAAAAACAACCTTGGGGGTGGAGGGGTGGAGGGGTGGAGAGGGAAAGAGAGGGGGAAGGAGCTGGAGAGTGAGAGAACAAAAATGTAATTGCCTGCCTATCAGCTCCACTATCATAATTACTTTCAAACTCTGACATGAGTTGAATCAGATGAACAACCAAATCAATTTTTGCAGTTGGCGATCAGTACATTCTTAGCTTATAAATTAAAATGTCACTACTGGAGTACAAAATGATGCCACTTCTGGGCTTCCTAGTACATTGGGAAGAAGAGAGAAGTTGAGCTCCTTTCTCCACGCCTTTCATGCTTCTTTGCTCTGTCCCTCTTAGCTTCTACCACATCCTTTGTTTTCTCAGTGTGATCCTAGCATCTGTGTCAATGCAGAGGGTCCCTTAATATCGCATAATTCTACATAAAGAGCTCATTTCTGTTCATGAGAGAAATGCATGAACTATGGGGCAATCGAGAACAGCACACATAGACAATCTCCTCCAATACATGATTTCTAGGAGAGAAAGGAAGAGATAACCATGCCCTCAGAGAACCTGAAGGATTGGAAAAGAAATGCTGATATTGAAGAGGTTACTGTTCTGATTTTGCAAGTGACTGTCATATGATAACAAAGCCTTGTGATCTTATTTAAATGAATGATGCATGAGTCACAAACCATACCAGTGTGTTGGAAACTTTACAGATTTAGTTTAGTAAATATTTACAGAGTATCCAATCTGTACTAGATACTATGTGCAACATTGTAAATACAAACCAATAATCCCTAGGGTTAACTATTTCATAGTCTAGGATGCAGAGAGATTCACTGAATGTAATTATAATGTGACTGATAAATGCTATTAAAGTGGAATAAATAAACACTATGGAACAAAGCAGAGGAATAATTAACTCTGAAAGTTGGAGTGAAAATGTCACATTTTGAGCTGGTCCTTTAAGGATGTCAGCTCTTTTCTGCCACAATCCCACCCCATCTGCCCCAACATTTTGCTCACTTATTCATCCACTCACATTCATTTCATCACTCATCCATTCATTCCTTAACCATTTATAAAGCACCTGCTTAGTGCTAGGCTCTGTATTAGGACCTGGGCTATAACAATGACTCAACACAACCAGTTCCGGAGCGAGTGATGGGAGTGTCTTGTTTGCTCTCTACTGATGAGCAATTAGAATCTGGAAATAATCTAATCTGTGGCTACCATATATACTAAATCTATATGCTTGGAATCAGACAGAACCTCCAAACCTAGCCTTTCTACTGAGGCTCATAGCAATGAGACCTCTTTACTGAGTTGGTCAGCCCAACTGTCCTTTCATTTCCATCTCCCCCCAGCCCTTGTCATCTCTCCTATTCTGATCTGGGGTGGACCTCTGAAACTCTAGCTTTGAAGTCCAGCTGACAAGTAAACCCGGCCTACTCATTCAATTCCTGCTGGATTCTGCTTCTGGTTTCTCTCACTTAGAGCCCAGTCCTCTAGTCCAGACACTTGTCTAGCTTTTTGTCGCATTCGTGGTAATCTTATTCTTTGGGAATAACTTTGAATTTAGTCTCACATGTCTTACACTGAATAGCTTTCCCTATGAATAATTCTATCTTTATCTGGTCACCTCTAAATCCTCAACCTACTAGCCTACCTTGAAACTGGATGGCTGCAGATAATTATCGCTGGACTGATCCTGCGTTTGATACGTTTGTGGACATTGTCTACAATGCCTAGAGTTCTCCTGGGAGTCAGAATCACCCCTTCCATCAGTTAGAACACTGAGTACCAAAACATATAAGTGTTAATTTCATTGTTTTATGTACTAAATATCCTCTAGTGATATTCAATACAAAACAGCACTATATACAGTTCTATACAAAAAGCCAGCTAAATGTAAATCTGCATCGATTGTGACATAAACACTCATAGAATTATACACTGTATTACCTTCCTAAACTAATGCTTGCTGCCTTGCTCTTTACACTGTACTCCTTTGTTAGTAGTAAATCTAAGAGTAATCAAGGATTTGTCACTCCTCAACAATTTAAATGTTGGAAAAATCACACTAATTTATAATGTGTGTGTATTTAATATTTAATTCTCTTCCTGCCCATCCTCCACATCATGAACCACAAACTATCCTTCCCACAACATCACCAAATGCTTCTCCTACATATTTGTCGTCAATTATCATGTAACAAATTCAGAGAGTACAGACTATCTGGTAAAACTGAAGCATCAGTCTTCTCGTTAGCACTGCTCGAATGCAAGTGATAATGGCATAACACATAATACACGGAAACCACATGTGCATTACTATTTACATAAAAATAATAACCATTTGGACAGATTTTTCCACATGATCTCCCAGCAAAGAGTTTGTAAAGGCAAGTCTCTTAGGTGAGTGAATATGTTTTACCAGACTGGTAATGCAGAGGGAGTTCAATGGTCTGACTGGGGGTTTCTGACAATAATCCAATGTCTAAGTTCCTAGAACTAGTTTCCATCATTGTTCTACCTCTTTTCATCTAGAGGTCTTTTCAGACTCATGGCAAAATCCCAATGTATGAACACACAGAGCTGTGAAGTACTTATTGTACAGAAATGAGAAAGAGGGAAGGAATTTGCTTTTAGGTAAAAGCGAGATAATCACAGGCTGGCAGAGACCTGGATGACATTGCCATTGACCTGCTCTCTCTATTTCAAAGTTTTTGAGGAATGTTTCACATATGTGAAACCCTTCACAAACAGAGCATAATCACTCAAGATTATCAACATCAGCCTAAGGGATTACAGACACTGAACAAACCACAAAGTCAATATTGGGAAAGGTCATGACGATGAACACATAAACCACAAAACTAATCTTTTTGGTTAACATCCTGTAAGATTTTCATCCCAGATCAAATAAAGCATGCCAGGGTTTCTCTTTTCCAAATCTTCTCTAGAATGTCTTCTTGCCAATGAAGTGTCTATCATGGTTCTACAGTGCTGTGGCCAATTGTCCTCAGTTAAGGGTTGGGCGTATATGGAGTTTTCATTACTTAATTTATTTATCCATTCATAATTTCAACAAATATTTGTTGAGCAGTTACTATGTGTTAGGACTAGAACTTAGAGGACAGTGGAAATATAGTGGTTATAAGAGTTAAGATTCTGGATCCAGTTTGCCTGGGTTCAAATTTGAACTTTGTTACCTACTAGCTTTGTAATTTCAAGAGAGTTACTTCTCTATTCCCTCAATTTTATCATTTGTGTAATGGAGACTGTTGTGGGAATTAAATGAGTTAATACATGTGAAATGGTTAGAACAGTGGGAGGCACGTGGTAAGCGCCCAGCAGATACTGGCTAATTAATTTGATGATGGTATTGATAATGGTAATACTTATGAGGAGGAAACCAACACTCATCAAATAATTAGACCAACTACTACTGACAATTACTCCTCCTATAGTACTGCAAGAGACAACTACATAGTGGTATGAGAGCACCTCAGTGGGAGGTTTATATCCAGTCAGGTAACTGGGGGAGGCATTTCTTGAGTAAAAAACAATTGAGCTGAGGCCCAACGGTTAAGAGGAAATAAACAGACAAGAGTGACAAGCGAGGAGAGGATGCCATGTAAAAATAATGTGTAAAAGTCCCCTTGTCAGGAGGCAGCAATATGGCCCATTAGCAAAACTCAGGGAAAGTCACTATGGCTGGAGCAGAGAGTGGGGGTTGGGAGGAAGAAGGCAGGCCTGGTGAGGAATACGACAAAAGAGGCAGGAGACAGATTATACCAGACAGTGTAGGCCATATTAAGAATTTTGTCTTCTCTAAGAGCAATGGGAAGCCACTGAAGTGATTTTTACAGATGAGAACAAGAATTCACATTGAGGTTCCAGTTCGGTGTTCATCAAAAAGCCGAGTAAACAAATCACGTGATAAGTACCCTGGAGATGCAAGGGCCTCTGTCATCTGCCACTTCCAGACATGCTTGCCAGCCTCATTTCCCATTACTCTTCAGTTTGCAATCCACTTCCAGCAAAGCCAGATTATCCGCAATTCCAGACGTGTCATGCAGGTTCACCCCCGCATCCTGGCGCGGTTCACCCCAGCATCCTGGTGCGCAGCTCCCTCCGCCAGCATTGCTCTTTTTCCTCTTTACCTGCCTGGTGACTCCTCCTCGTCCTTTATGGCACAGCTTCATCATCAGCAAATAACATGGTACTGACAGCAAACATGTCTTGAGTAATAAGTAACTGAGCTGAGGCATGATGGATAAGAGGAAATAAATACTCAAGACATGTTTGCTTTCAGCACAAATGAGACTGTCCTTGTTCTAACGTGAGGGTCCTAGATAGGATTGACTTGCCCAAGGGCTAAGAAGATCTCTGTAGGAATTAGATATGACCAACAAGGAAGCTGTTGGGAAGCTTCTGCTTTTTAAGATCCTTATTTCAAATATTCTCCTAAATTTAGTTTAATTTAGCGCTATGGTGGAAATCCCTGGTTGTGAGAGTCAGCTCTCTGCCTTTGCTGTGTGTAATTTGACCCAATCACTCTAATTTGACCCAATCCCACAGAACTCAGAGCTGACAAGGCCCCTGCCCAGTGGTTTTATGTATCAGATTAGATGCAATTATTCCCTATAGGAGAAGACCTGGCCTTTGTTGCCCTCTGATCACAGGATTCCAGCTCAGAAACAAGCTTTTTGAAAAGATAAGTGTCTCTCAGGGGTGTCAGGGAGCTCATGGATAAATAAGATGCAGACGACCTTTTAAATGCTTCGTTAATCATGTCACATGAACTCATATTACTCCAGTCGCTAGATAATGTGGCAGGCACTGCTCCCAGAGGAAAAGCCCGTTGCTGGAGGCAGAGAGGCAGCGCACCTAATGGTTGCACTGAAGTGGACACCACATGCGTCCTGCTATCCTGACAAAATAATTAGACAGGCACACAGAGAGGCTGTACTAGAATACTTGGCACAGGCCTTTTTTTCCCTTAATAATAATAATAGTGAAACATTAGGAACAGCCCAGGTAGCTAACAATAGGAGACTGATTAAATAAGAAATGAATGAAGAATAAAAAACGTACCTGAATTCTGGTGTACAAATATGCAACTATCTGTTTAAAAATGGATTTATTTTATATATGCTATTATGAGAACTATTTTTTTTTTTCCATTTAACATTGTACTGGGAACATCTTTACATGACAATGCAAGTGTGTGCAGTTATTGCTGAAATCAAACTAGAGGTCCATATGAACTCTGATGTTTTTAAATGTCTGAAGTTTATAAGACTTTTTGAATTAAAAATGGGTAATGTAAAAAGTAATAGAAGATTCCTTCTTACTTCCTAACTGGTCATGGTGAATGTGTGGTCTCACAATGCAGAGGAGGTGAGTCCCTGGCCAGAATGACCCTGCAGAGGGCTCTTGGGACTTACAAACAGGGCTTCATTCATATGGGCAATATTCAATTATTTGGCACTATGCTGTTTGCTGAAGACACAATAATGAATGCAATATAGCCTGATAGAGGAAGCCACAAATAAATGAATAATCTGCTATAGCGGAGCACGGTGACGACATTACGAGACACATGTCCATTGTATCTCACCCCTCACAATGTCACAGAAGCTGCCATCAATGGGATAGTACCACACCACAGAAGATTATCGCAAGAGTCAATGAGCCAAATGAATGCGAAGTGCCCACTCCAGCACTTGGGATACAGTAAATGTTCAACAAAGAGTAGAAAGAGGAAAGGAAACACGCTGTTCTATTGAAAGAGAATTGGGAGTATGTGCGAAGGTGCTGAGAATGAAATGCTGGTATTCCGGCAGTTTGCAGGATTTGGATAAGCTACAAGTGAAATGCTTAGGGGCATTTTTGTCTTATCTTTACAATGCTCAGCCACAGTTCTTTTCTCACCCCGCCTACTGTATAAATCAGCAACACTATCTGATAGGCTGGAGCCCAGCTTCTTAGGCAGCTAGAAACAATACGGTATTTTATGCAAGGTGGCCTAAATGTAAGCCACTTAAAGCACGGACATTCCATTCAACTTGACAAATAATGAAATGGAAATGTTAAAATCATTCAGGCAAGATTATTGGTTTTAACTGACTTATAGTTGTGTGGTGTGTGTGAGGTGTGTGTGAGTGTGTGTGTGTGAGAAAGAGATAGAGAGAGAGAGAGAGAGAGAGAGAGAGAGAGAGAGAGAGAGAATGAATATTGGAAGATATAAAGATATAGAAGCGGGGAAGGTTGGTCCAATTTACAACACATATAATAAAAAAATCAAAATATTAATATCATAGCAGAGAACAAAATAGTATAAAGGTACGCCAAAAGTTTCAAGGAAAATAGTTTCCCAGACTTTAAAGGAATTAGCAGATAAACTAGGATAAATGCTGCCTTGAGAACTGGTTTACATAGATGAATGGCTCTGCATGTTTTAATCCTATATTTTTTGGCCTAGATAAAGTCACTCGGCTAATTCTTCTCTTCTAGAGCCACTCAGAGTTCTCTGCATAACGGTAACAGAAATGTGTAATGAAAAGCTCTATTACTGCCATTTCTCTTGCCTAAAGCTTGGAAGATGAAGGAATGGGGTATAGAAGAATAAAAGAAGCATGATTTATTAGGTGACTCTATTGCTGTTGTGGATTCTGTCCCCAGACAAGACCCTGATTCCAGCAAACAGAAAGAAGGCCTCCAGCAAGATAAACAGGGAAGTAGCTCCATATTCTCTTTTAGTTCTCTGCCTCTTATCTGCTGTGCTAATATTTAGAGTGTAATTATTGCTTTCAATGATTAAACATTTTTTTTCCTTTCATATTGTTGATTTTCTTTTTGAAGGCTGAGTCACCCTCCAGGGAAAACTTGTCTTCTCTGTGGATTCTACTTCCCTTCCTTAGCTTTACTAGGACAAAAACAAAGATTATAAACATGGTTGCAACTGATGCTGAAGAAATAAGTAAAAAATGAGGGCTCAAATTCACTTCCTCCTGACTGCCATCTTTCCTTCAAACTTACTGTCATTGTGAATGGCATTAGTCAGTTTTATGCAACTTGTGGCTTAGCCCTATTGTTTTTAAAAACAACTGAGGAAAAAACAAAACAAAACAAAACAGCACATGCTCATTTAACTTCTCTATGAAAACATCATAATGATACCGTCACTTTGCATCTGTCTTAATAAATGGTGATGATGAGAATATGAAAGATAGCCACTATTACTCACTGGGTTTTTCTTTGTGTTAGTCACTGTACTAAATAAATAACATGGGTCCCCACGTTTAAGACTTATAACAGTTCTACAAAGCCAGTTCTGTTACCAGATCCTCTTTTTACAAAGGAAGAAATGGGGACTTGGAGAAGATAAATAAATTGACCCAGATAACAGAGCTATTGATTATATGATCCCGTTCTACCTAACATCAGAGCATGAACACTTAACTCACTAGAAATTTTGCTTTCTCTTTAGGAAAAAAAAATCACTAAATTGGGAATAAGGTGAGACCAGTAAGATTCTGAAAGCTGTGGATTATACGGATCATCCATGCGACATCACCTTTACATTTCACCCAATCTTCTTTCCTCAAGACCTCTGGTCTGGCACATTGTCCTCTTCCTAACTGCTTGCATGTGCAAGTGCAGCATTTCACAAATCAGACTATGAGCAACTCAAACCCAATCGGTGGCAGAAAAGAGTTAATGTGCTAATTTTCTTGCAAAGAGTCAATTGCCAGAACCTGGCTGATTTAGTAGTGCTAACTTTTCCCCCAATATTTAGTCACATGAAGTCACCAAACCAATTTCTCTAGAGTATAGTAGGAGTGAGAATAATAATGCGTGGAGTTACAAAACTAAAAAGACAGCTCCAAGGCTTCCACCTAACTTTGTTTCCAAAATGAAATCAATATTCCCCCAGACACCTTATACAAATTAATTCAAGATGCAAACTATTGACACAGTGAATTTATATAGTTACACAAGAATGACTGCTAGAAACATATGGCTCATGTCAAATGCAGGACTGGGGTCAGGAATAAACTGAAGTTTCTCTCAAGTTTTTTGCTTTAAAAGCATCTTCAGATGCATGAAGTGTCTTATAAGGGTCTTCCTTATAAACTCTGGCCTTTAGCTCACATGAAGACTTGAAGATTTTCTTTTTTTATGTGAGCTGATTCAGTCACTACAATAATACATAAAGTCAAAATATAAATTATTTGCTAGAAGACTGGATGTTTTTGCTTAATTGTGAAGAATTCCAGTGAGGTGCATTTCTACAGATACTTGATGATTTAAGATTTAAATGAATGCATTCCATTGTTGCTCAGACTTCCATATGGTCTAAAGATAAAGGTTTCTGAAGTATAACATAACACTTTTTCTTTTATCTATTGGTCAAACAAGCTGTGTCACATCTGAAGGAAGAACATTCTTCATACCCAGTTATAATACAGGATAGCTGTGTTGAAACTATCCTGTGTTGAAGTTCACTGCCTCTTTATCAGACATTATAACATGGAAAACCAGTGAAGAAAGGTCCATTGCGTGGCAAAATGCTTGTGGTAAGTTACCAGTGAATCAAAGGCTGGGGTCAACAACAACAAAAGACAATATTAAAATATAAGAATATATTTAAATATGTATCCTTTTTTTTTTTTTTTGCATTATCTTCTACTATTTTTTTACCTCTCACTAGAGGTTTCTCACTCTTGCTCTCAGCCATATCAACTCCCCATTTTTCATTTATCACTTCAGAAGGTAATAATTTTTTTTTCTATTGGATGTAGCCCATTTTCTATTCACATCATTATGGTCAATGGTTATGAAGTGCGTCCATCCTGGGGCCACCATCAGTGGCTAGGGTGGGGCACTTTTAAGCTAAGAGCTAATAAGGCAGAGGTGATGCCAGGCTGCCAGTCAAGACTTTGCTGGCATGCCCACATATGTCTCTGTGCTCCTCTAACTTGTGATAGGTGCCCCTTGTCAGTGTGAGCAAAGATAAGTCATGATAACCCAGAAGCAGGTGTGTGCCATTGGCCTCTTTGATACTCTCCCTGCTGACAGCAACTGATCAAAGTCAGCCGAAGTGGGAGAAAGCAAACTCCCAATAAAAGAGAAGAACGGGTGACTTACCCTTGGGTAATACTCTTTGCACTTTAAGTCAACATATTTTTGTTTTAAGTTTTCCCTTCATATTTGTGAAATAATTTTTAAGTCATATTCTCTGAATATTTTCCCCCTTATTTCTTCCCATACTTTTTTTTCTTTTTCTTTTTTCTGACTTCTTTCCTCCAAAGAAAATTTCTCAGGCCCCAAAGCTGTGTTAGAGAGGTTTTTAAAAAAAGGTTAAGTAATTCAAACTTATATTTGAGGGCTTAGAATTTGAAATAATAATAATTACTTTTCAAATCCCTGGGAATAGACCTGATATTTGCATTAGCAAGTTTGGAGTCCTTCTTTTAGTCAGTTATTAGCCCTGTTTCTAGAGATAAATGTTCTCTGCACTGTTTTAGAATAATTATTACTAGGTCTTAGCTTACTTTGCTTCTTTCTGAAAGGAAGCACCATGCCTGCTGGCCCACAGTTGAGTATGATCCTACCTGACTTTTGCCCTATTAAAAACTGCCTTTTTTACACTGGACAAGTCTTTTTTTTTACATTGGACATGTCTTCTTTATGTTAATGTACCCAGCACCAAGATGCCTCTTAAATATCATACAGGATTCCTTTCCCCAATCCCATTCTCATGTCAGAAGCTGAAAATACTCATAAAGGCAGATTCCACCTTCCCACATGATCCTATTTGAATGTCATACAAATATGTTTTGGTCTGACTTCCTATTGCCAAATAAACAGCACAGATTTCCTTTCTTTCATGAAATGAAATTTTATTTGTGCTTCTTTCTAATCAAGACAATATATCCCATCTTGGGAATAACTCTTATTATTTATGGGATAATGTTATTACTTAGCTTGTTAAAACTTTGTTTTAGAAATATCAAATTTTCACTTTGAAGTAATAACCTAAATTATTTATCAAATTAAATACTTTACTAGAAATATGGCTCAGAGTCTTTTCTTTGAATGTCACATAATAAAGCAAGTGTGGCATTACTAGTGAAAATATGACTTCTTGGAGATACTTGCTTTCTGGGACAAGATTGAAAGAGGATAGTGCATTTTTACTGTTCTGAATAAGAGATTTTACAAAAATATATGTAGGGTGTTTTCCTATTTAATCTAAATACCCCTAGGGGCAATGATTTAGAAAAATAAGTTCTACATTTTATTGGGCTTTTTCGTTAATGTAAAACTAGTGGAAAAGTAACACTGTCCACAGTAAAAGAGTCTAAGGAAGTGTGCAACGTCAGTAATAAAGATGTGTTATTTAGCTGCTTGCGAGAATTTGCAGTTGGTCTTCTTTAAGCTTCAGCCACTCCTTAGTAAGTATGAAGTATTACCCAGTTTCTTATAAAGAAGTTTATCATCTGGTTATAAGAGAGTTCTGACTTGAAAGAGTAAATCAGCCTCCTTCACTTCTTGTTCTCAGGGAGTAAGTAAACTACTAGATCATTATGCCAAACCTCAAAGCCTTTAATTTTACTACTACTTAAAAAATCTCATTATCACCTATTTGTTTTCCACGCAATGTCTTTTTCTGAAAGAGCAAATTTCTGAAATGCTGACAACATCCAGTAGAGTAAGAGAATATGAAGGCAAAAAAAAAAAGGTTTAAAGAGAACTGGGTCCAATTTCTCTCTCCTATAGATGAGAAAGCTGAGTCTCTTAGAGTTTAATTGGCTTCCTTGGGTAGTTACAATTGGGAAACCTGTGATAAAAAGCCAAACCTTAGAAGGTGCAAAGTGTTTGAACAATGCTTTTGTGGTTATTAAAAGCACCTTCAAGGCATCTTCCAACAGTGAGTGTGAAAAGTTCATTTCATTTTCCACTTGGCCATTCTATCTCTGGTTCTCTCTGGATTTCTAACACAGTGTTGGAAATTTCCTAAGCGCAGATGGGCATTTGTTTAGAGATACAGCAACTGTGTGCTGTTCATTTTTTTTTTTTAAGTCCTTTAGGAACTCAGGGAAGAACAGAGGGAACAAGAGTCACGTAGAAATCACTCTAGTGGCCTAAAATTAAGAGAATTTGCTAAACTTGCTCCATGAAGGTAATACTATCCTGTTCCATAAAGGGTTATCTTTCCAGGAAAAAAAAAAATAACATACTTAGCAAATTCCTTCAATGTCAATCAGTTCCTAATACACTCTTCTTGAAGGAGAATATATATTTAATGGAGGATAAAAGTATATTTCTTATTGTCCAAAGACTTGAAGTAGTTTTGTGAGCTGACAACAGCAAAAAACTAATATGGCTGAAAGGTTGTGTCCAAGGTCATAGCACAGGTCATTATCAGACTCAGATAGGAACACAGTTCAGTGTTCTTCCTATTACATCATGCAGCTCCTCTTCGAAACTAAATGGATGACAGCAAATGCTTTGCAGACTTTTAAAATTAATGATACAAAAATACACATATGCTTGAGATTAAAATAGGAGGAGAAAAAGAGCAGAGCTAATTCAAACTGCAGGGAGAATTTATGATAAATCAGACAGACAGTATCACCATTAATTTGACCTGTCCTCAATAAAGTCAGGAAGTCCACCAATGACCAGGTATAGCTACTGCCTCTGCTTGGGCCTTTCAGCAAGATGAGCCCATCAACATACCAACGTGTTCTTATTTCACCACGTTGCTCTGACTTCGCTGCACAAAGACCAGACATATTGCATCTCTCGTATGTTCTCATTTCACAACTGACTTTGTTTTGGTTTTCATCTAATATGCTGCTAATTTGAGAGCAATAAATAGCTCCTGAAGGAAACTAATTTGCTCACAGCTGCAGTTCATCATTCCGCTTGCAGAGGTGTGTCCAACCCAAATACCCTGCTAAAATGGAGGACTTGAGCTCCTGTGAGACGGTGAGCACTAAGCCCACCTGGTTCTGATGGTGAAGCTGGACCTCAGAGGTTTGGGAATTACAGGTGATACAGCACCAGCCTTCAGTGGTGGATTTTATGTGAACACGAGACATTTGCTGACCAATCACAAAACAGGATCCTTGGAAAACACCCTGTTCTATTTTTCTTCCCCAATAGCTACAAGTTCAGGTTCTTAGTAGTAAAGCCAGTTTTTACTTCTGGCTTCATTTTCAGACTCCTAATGTGAGCAGACTTCAAAACTGGGACAAAGAGTAACTCCAGCCCCAATTACCTGGGCAAATTATTGTTACTGGGAGCACCCTGACCACGATGCTTTCTGAAATGACCAAGTCCATTAGGTTTAACAAAGCACCCCAGTTCTCGTTGACATTTTCTGCTTTGGCACAGGCCAGAAAACAGCACATTATCTTGGACAGAATATTAAGATTTAGTTCTCTGGTTCAACTCAGTAATGGTGTGACAAAGAAAGAAAATCTATGCAAGAAGAGTACATTTTTTAAATATGTATTTAACGGTAAAAGGGCAAGTCAAATTTCATCTTTAAATACAAATGTCTAACCACTGTGCTATAAACCTGAAACTAATATAAATAATATTGAATGTCAGCTCTAATTGAAAAAAGAAATTAAAAAATAATAAAGAAGTGAAAAAAATTTCATCTTCACATTTAACTCTGATTAATATTTACTTCATTCAGATGTTTCATCTGGCCCCAGGAGAGATCCTCTCTAAAAGTGAAATAATCACTTTTTTCAGAACAAGAAAAGGAAAACTTTCTTCGTGAATGACTCAAAGGCAAGATGACTTAGTTCTCATTTACATGATGATAAAACCCAGAGTGGGAGAGGGAGAAGGAACATATCTAAATATGTTTGAGAATTAAGTGCCAAAATCAGACATTTCTATATTTCATGAGAAAATCACGATTTACTACAATTTTCCAAAAAGTCATCACTAGTTCACTTGACCTAGCTCTGGGTACCTCATTCCTAGTGTCTATTCTGCCTATTTTGTTTTCAGACTAAAACAGAGGTATCATTATTTTTCAGGGACTATTATAGTTACTCTGAGAGAATACCAAAATAAAGATAGAGATAAGAGATTTTCAGGCATAAAAGCCAGAGAGTAAATGAAAATTGCCTAATTTTCAATTATAAGATTGGGGAATGACCTTTATGTAAAGATAACTACACAAATAAGGACTTCTAGCTTAAATGTGGGAATCAGGATTTGCATAGAAGATAAGATAGTCTTTACTTGCTATGGAAAAAAGTTCATAATAGGGTTCATTCAAATAGCAAGCTCCTCCATATCCTTAAGCAATGACTTGATTTCCAAGGATTCAATTCCCGCCCTCTGCTTCAGAAACCTGCCCAGCATATAAAGCAAGCTGTCCAGAGCCACATAGGTAGATGTGAGAGACATGGTTAAGTGCAGTTGTGGTTGTCTCTCTAAGATTATATAAAAAAAATTGCTGGAAAACAATAGAAATCATGGAAATGTTTTTTAAAAATTAAAAATGAGTGGTAGAGAAAGACAGTAAACTATCTCTGTCAAAAAAAAATAAATAAATAAAGCCTCAGTACTTTTTGTTTATAAAAATGCTAACAAGATCTTTTCAGACTGAGACAGAAATAAAATCTTTTTATCATTGAAAGTAAGGGGCTTGCACTGTGGAAGAATCTAGCTTATGTTCTAAAGTAATAGTAAATATATATATATATATATATATATAGAGAGAGAGAGAGAGAGAGAGAGAGAGAGAGAGATAGATGTATAGTTTGCGTGCGTGTGTGTGTGTGTGTGTGTGTGTGTGTGTGTGTAATACAAGAATGGCAGGCAGTCTGGCATTCTTAGAGAGCTGATTAAGAACTTCAAAGGCAAGGAGTTAGGGGGTTCTATTCAAAGGGATAACATTAATCTCATAATGAGAACTGTATATTTTCATGCTTTTCTCCAGGAGGGAGAAATTTGATGTCCTAGCTAAGAACCTTCCTGGTCGCCCTGACACCTTACTTAAAAAAAAAAAAAAATTATCAGAAGTTGTAAATACTATCAATGACAAAGTCAAAGATGGCTAATGAAGAACAGTCCTTGTGTCTCCACACAAGTACTTAAGGACCCTGACTTTGCAGAATGAGAGATGGATGATCCAATCAATAAGATAAAATGACATGAAATTCTATAACCTGCCCTGTTGAAGGGGTGGGAGAATGGGGTGGGGGTGGCTGCTTCTTAGTGAATAGAAAAATCAGGACCACTGGGTTTTACTCCCAGGTCTCATGTTGATTTAGTTTTTGTGACCTTCATTAAACAGATTTGGTTACGGGTCAATTTGCAAGGTACGCCAGAGGATGAACAGAGAATCGTAAAGACAAGTTCCTGAAAGTCTAAAACAGAACAAGGGCAAAGAGAAATTCAGCAATGGAGAGTGCTACATCCATAGCTGAGTCTGTTGGTGATAGTGCAAATAAACAGACATAGTCAAGTTTACCATTTATTTAAAAAATGCTAGATGATAAGGGTTTAATGTGTAAGATAAAGGAAATTTGAAATGATTTACCTTGTTACTCTTCCCAGACTCACCCTGAATGTGCCCAGTACATGCTCTCTCTGTCTGAGTCTCCAACCCCTCCCAACCCTGAGTACTAATCAGAAGAGGGGATATAGAGCTTGTCCTAATGTAGTCCTTCTATGTTGGTGTCAACCCACCCTCAACTACCAGGTGCTGGTCAATTATAAGGACTGGGAATTCCACAGCCTGTTAAGGACAATCATGCAGATATGTGTAAACTGAAAAGCATAACATAAGAGTTGTCAAAATGATCAGAAAGTGAGTGATTTTTGACAATCTACAAGTCATGAACTAGCATTCTGGGCTCTCAAACAATCTCTTTCCTCCACAGTTATTCAATTATTTTGGTAATTTATCGTCAATCTGCTATACACCATGGATTGCTTTCAGTTCTAAGATAAACGCAATACAACCTCACAGAATGTATGAACTAATAGGGAATATATTCAGATATAAAAGCAAGAAATCAGTTTGGTGCATTCAGTGCTTTGAATGGGAAATCAAGGTACTTGAAGAAGACAGGGGGTACCCCTAACCTCAATGTCATGAAGGGCAAGAAGAGCTTCCCAGATTGGTGACATCTAATCTGAGACCTCAGACAAAGGGATGAAAGGTGAAGAGATTGGTGATAGCATACAAGGTCGTTTTAGTTAGCAGAACGGCATAGTCAAAGGCTTGGAAGCAGAGGTCAGTAAGGTGGATAACCACAGTCGTTTTTTAAATTGTCTTCCTGTTTGACAAATAATCTAGCACTGACACTATTAAGAGGCACCATCTAGATGCAGGGATGGGTTTGCTTGGTTCTGAAGGGTACCAGAATATGCAGCCCCAAAATATACCTCTTTGGCATGTGGATTATTTGGAGCAAAAGGCCACTGAGAACTCTTAACAACTCTCACCAGTGAAGGCACTGACTTAAATCTTCACCACAAACCTTACTAAACACCCCTTATATACCACATTTTTCCTGGTAATCTTTCCATAACTTGCCTCCCCACCTGGAACCCAAAATCCCTTTTCCTTTATTTAGGTTAAGATGATATATAAGCCTGAGTTCTAATCACCCCTTTGGGTCACTTGTCACTGGGTGCTCCCATGTACAGTGCACATGTTAATAAACTTCTGTCTCTTTTTCTCTTGTTAATTTGTCTCTTGCCAGTCTAATTAATAGGGGCCCAGCTGGAGAACATAATATGTGTAGAGGAAAGATTTTTTTTCTCTCCCCTATGGTCCTCATGCATAGATGCATGGTCAGACAGCCCCATGACCAGGGATGAATGTGGACACACACTCTTTCCATGCTCATCCTCTGTGCTGCAGCACAGCAGCTGTCAGGTACCTGACAATCTCTCCTAACAATGCCGGAGACGGTTAACTTCTCACGGCTCATAGCAGGCAGGATTCTGACACGGGCTGGATGAGAACTTTCAAGTACACTTCAAACGGCTCAATTAGATCAAGAGAAAAGCCTCCTGAAGCAGTTCAATAGATTTACTGTACAACGTTTTCCTTCTCTTCACAATATTAAATATATATATATATATATATATATCATCGGCTTCTTCCTGACCTGGAGTTAAAAGGTTGCCCCAGCCTTTTGCGGTGCCTCCCTTCCAATTGAGCCTGTGTTCCTTTCTAATCTGCTGCAATCATGATGTCTGCAAACACTTCAGTCCCTAGCATATTTATGGAGGAGAACAGCCTTCTTCCCTCTCAGTTGGCTCCAGTGTATTCGCTGTGTATTTATACATTTGACAATAGCTCTAGGACAAGAGAAGGGGTGAAAGGGCAAGGGTGCCAGTTCTGGCTGTTGAGATCACAGCAGAGAGAACGACAAGGAAATAAAAAGATGAGTAAACCTGCCAGCGCCCTCTTCTTTATCGAGCTCTGGTGTGGTTATTAGGAGCATGTGGGGAAGACAGAGGCAATGTATGGCTTCTAATACGTCGTCTATAATTCTGCACGGTGTGGGAGGAAAACGACTTCATGTGGTTGTCAGAAGTGGGTAATAAATACTCTGTGTATTATTGGGGGGAAACGACCAAAAGGATGGAGGCTGAATATTTCCTTGTTCTTCCATTTTCAACCTTTATAGTCCACACTTATGCCCTTTCCAATCCATGTCTTTTGCTTAATGTTTTAGATAAAATTACCTAAGTTTATTAATAAAACAGCCATCACAACACTCACTAAAAGCCTATTGTGTGCCTATCCTAGCCCTTTCCATTTATAATGTCATTTAGAGTTCATGACAATCCTATAAGGTAGATGCTATTAGTCCCATTTCATCGATGAGAAAACTAAGTTTCAATAACCCACTTAAAGCCACAGCAAGGGTATAGCACGACCATCTAAGTTTGACTCCAGGGCCCAAGTTTTTATCCATGGTATACTAATTAATTATATACATCTGGGACTCCATCCATGATTCAACATTAAACATACAGTTACTTTTGTGAGAGCCCTTTAACTTTGTTTTTGTTTTTAATAAATCAGTTCTTACAACCTGAAATCAGTAGCAATATAATGTTAGCCTTGTAGGTTGGATTTTGATACATCAATTGGTTTAGTTATACAAATTCCTAAATTTACTATCTGACTTCAGTAGCTCAGTCCTTATGAATTGCTGAACTAAAGAAACAACTAACCTGAACCTGTGACATTCTATGACAGAAGAGTTTGGGATGGCAAACAGTGCAGGAAATGAGCCACATTGGTGGAGTCTGTGGTTCTCCTACTGCATGATTTTCCTAAGAAGTTCCGAAATGGCTCTCCTTGCCTCTTCCAATCAATCCACTTTTTCCCAACAGCTGTCATAATTTTTAGAAATAAAAATTTTTATCATGTGACCATCTGGCTTAAAAGTCTTCAGTGGCCCCTCAGGGCACTTAAAATAAAATCCTAGGGGCAAAGGTCTCGGGAAAACAATGTCCCAGTTCCTTTACGTCATGGTTTCTGTAAACTACCTGCCCTTTGAGCAGTTATGTATGCAGTTTTCTTGACTCAAATTGGCTTATAGAAAGCTTTGAAGTCTCATTTCTCCCTTGGCTAACTTTTGGCACAAACAGCTGAGAGTCAAATGACCCATTTTGTACCTGCGGGATGATTGAAGGGAAATACTGTGGCAGGGAGTTTTTGTTTCAGCCCCCCTAAAGGTAGGCTGGCAGAGAAAGTCTGTTTCAACAAACTTTTATCTTCTCTAAAGGAACACAGTCATTTTAGATGTTCTTAAAGAAGTAACAAAACAAACAAATGACTCAAAAGTAAAGGATTAAGAGGATGTGGAAGAAATGCAGTTTAGTACATGAAAAACCAAATGGAGGAACAGATTCCTGCTGTCTTTTTTTCCTTCTACGGACAGGAACAAAGGAAAACATGTTTCACCCTGGGAATAAGATATGGAAAGTAAAGGACTTTGGCTGGATGATTCCAGACTCCTGAACTTACTATTAGCATGATGGAAAGAGCGGATATGTCAAGATCAGACCTAGCTCCAATTCCAGCTCCACTCTGACTTAACCTCAGCTTCTCCAGGTATACAATGAGGACGGCAAGAGCAGATCCTCAGTACTGATGTAATGCTTAAATAAAAGATAGATGCAAAAAGTCTTTCATAGTCAGGAATAACATGGCAGAAGCTCCATAACAGCTAGGCCCCCTAAATCCATGTTTTCCAAATTTGCTTGATCATGGCATTGAACTGGGGCATTTGTCAAAAAGTAGAATTCCAGACATCTTCCTTAGAGATCTCGAAGCAGCATGCCTGTGGGGGGTCCAGAAATCTGCAAGTTCACTGAGTCTCTAGTGGGTATTATGCTCTAGCAAGTTTAGAGAACAGTGCCCTGGCTCATTAGGCCAAATCCCATAGATTTAAATCTAACTGGGTCAAACTGGAAAAGACTGGAAAAGCCTGCTGCTTTGGGTTGAATTTTGTCCACCTTATAAATAATATGTTGAAGCCTTAACCCCTAGTACCTCAAAATGTAAACTTGCTTGGAAATTGGGAGGTCGAAGATATAATTAGTTAAGTTAGATGAAGTCATACTGGAATAGTGAGGGGCCCTAATCCAGTAGGAAAGGTGCCCTTATAAGAAGCCGTGTGAAAACATGGACAGTCAGGGAGAGTCCCATGTGATGAGGAAGTCAGAGATTGGAGTTATGCAGCTGCCAGTCAAGTGCTATTGACTGAATAATGCCCAATGCATAGTATTTTGAGGCAGGGTCTTTGGGAAGTAATTAAGTCAAGAGGGAAAAGCCCTCATTAACAGGAATAGTGCCCTTATAAGAGGCTCCAGAGAGATTTCTGCCTCCTTTGCTATGTGAGAACATAGAGAAAAGAAGGCCATTTTAATTTAGGAAGTGAGCTCTCACCAGACACCTATCTGTGGGTGACTTGACATCAGACTCCCCAGCCTCCAGAGCTGTAAGAAATAAGTTTCTGTTGTTTACAAGCCACACAGTCTAGACTACTTTGTTACAGCAATCCAAACAGACTAAGACACCAAAGAACCCTGAGATTGCTGGCAAACTACCAGAAGCTAGGAAGAGGCAAAGAAGAATCCCCTTATAGAGAGAGCATGGCTCTGCTGATAACCTTGATTTTTGGACTTCTATTCCTCAGAATAATGAAAGTCATTCAGTTTGTGGTACCTCGTTACACCAGCCCTAGGAAATCATTACACCTACTAAAGATCTCTTCCAATCCCAATTTAGAACCAAATTACAGCAGACTGGTTATGGCCCCATGGACTGAGAATGAGACAAGAATTCTCTCCATTTTCTGCTCGTTGAATAAATTTGTATTTGACTTTCCATTTCATTGGGAATACTTCAGCTATGGTACTCCTTTCCTTTTATTGGTTTAAGATAGAATATGTGGGTTAGTCCTGACCAATAAGCTCTCAGAAGGATTTGGGGTTGGTGGTGCTGGAAAAGTTTTCCTTGTACCTAAGAAGATGATATGGAAAGAAGAGCTGATTCTTCTGGATGTTGCATTGATGGATCTGACATATTGAGGATGGCAGAATGAACTTGGTCATAATGGCACCATTGAGCCACTGAATCAACAACTGTAGAGCCCATTCTACATTTGGAGTTTTTGCTACTTAATTTCTTCCCTCATTCTACATCATTCAATTCCTTATTTTTCTCTTGGATTCATGTTTTTAGCCCTGTACTTTTTTTTTGAGAAGTAACTACAAAGTTATGCCTTCAATTAGTGTAGTTTTCCTCCTTGAGTAGGTTTTATATTCAACTTTTGAATTAAAGTGATCCTGGCTAGTAAATTCATCTTTTGAACAATCCTAGTTCTGACACCCTGCCTTAGCAAGTTTTTCTAGTGGCTCCTGATATGCCTGACTTGGGTCCATTGGAGGATGTTTGGACTATTCCAGATACTCTAGGACAATAGAAACAAAGCCTCTTGGTCACCTCACCCCCATACCCCACCCACCACAACTTTCTCCAAAATCAGTTATCCTTAATATAACCTGCTCTATTACTAGTTAGAACCAGGGGACTAGCTAGAACCAGAGAATTATTCAACTTATCTGAAAGTAAATGCAGAAATGAAATCCACAAAGCTATCAGAAGTGCTATGTTTCTGGGGGAAAAGTCTTCTTAAAACATATAATGCACTTAGCAATTCCATCATTAGGAATTTACCATTTTTCCTTCCTAGAAGCAAGACTTGATATTGGCAGCAGGAACAATTTTATATTTATATTTAGAACCTTCTTCTTAATATAATATTTAGGTTTTGAAGCATTTACCTGTGTCTGTATTTGTCTGGTTCATATTACTTTACATGTCACCCTTAGCTTTGTGTCAGAGTCACAGAACAGGCTTCTAATGAGATTGACACCACAGTGCTCACAGGGCGGGACTAGGTTATATTCTTTGACTAAGCATCAGTTACGATTGTATTGAATTCTTTTACTCAGTAGTAATTTTTTTAATAAGTGAAGTATTAAACACATTTAGGGGATGTTCTAGTGATTTCTGAGCTCAGAAAAGCTTTGAGAATGAGACAAAGCACCAAGAACAAAGCCAGCTGGCGCAAACTTCCCCATTATCACCGTCAGGTGTTTCATCCTAGAGATGAGTTAGTTTTTCTATATATTCAGCACTCACTGTAATGACATGCTACCATCTAATTATTCTTCCCCTTATCAATAAGACAAGGAATCGGTTGGCATCACAAGTATGATGCTCATTTCTTCTAGGGTAGGAAACGAGCAAATGCATGGAGGGGCAAAGAAGAGGATAACACAGCAAGGCTTTGACTGCTTTCCAGCTTTACTTATATTGTCTTCTCACCCAAAATGTAGTTTGGGCCACAAAACTAGTAGAACTTCTAGGTTTGGGAGTAGCGATTATAATAAAAGTCTATGGTATAAAGTACAAAGTGTTACTAGAATCTTTCAATTCATATTTATAGAGGCCTTATTGGAGGCAGATATTTACAACAATATTTTTTCTCACACACATCTAACCTTTGTTCACTATACAAAGAAACTTGATTATCAACAATAGCAGTCGCCCAATTCCCTGCTCATGTAGCATATAGGCATTTGGTTAAAAACAGGTGGAAGAAAAGGAATAATCTCATTAATCTCAATTTATTAATCTATCCAGTAGAAGCAGCGTAAAGAATAAAACTCCATGCAAAGGAATCATTAGGAAGCAACACTAGAGACAATATATTAAAATAATTTATCTATTTTAAATAGTCAGTGTTTCACTGATAGGCTATATTTAATTGGGAAATTTTTTCTCCCCAAAAGAACTCATACATATATATATGTATATATATTTGTTTATATAGGTTGATAATTTTTCTTAGTAATAGCCCACAGGTCTCAAATATAAATTCTAATTAAACCAGAGTCTGCTTCTACCTTGCTTCATGACTTAAAGCAAGAAACTTAGCATCATTTTCTTGAGCATTATATACATGTAATTTAATGGCCAGTTATTCAGGAAATGGTACAAAATTGGAAGAAAAAAGATAATGTTTGTGTAGCATCACAGGGCATTAAAGTTGGAAGGAAATGTGGGGATGATTTAGAAAAGCGTTTCAAAAAGTGTGTCATGTGCACCCTATTGGGATGACCTGGGAGCTTTTTAAAAATCCATATCTCCAGAACCCATCCTTCACCTGGTGAAGTGGAGTGCCATCAGGCCTTAAGTTATAGTCTCTGTCACCCTCAAATTGTGTTCGTCTAAAGAATGGTGGTATCATAGTTACTTGAGAAGCTATTTTGAAATACACATTCCTCTCTATTGCCTGAGTCTAAATAAAATTCTGAGTTGCCAGTGAAATTTAAAAAGTTTTCCAGGCAATTTCAAATTCTTGGGAAGCACTGATCTTATCTAAAGCCTTCGTTTTACTGACCAAATTATGAAGTCTAGGAAGTTGAGACCCACCCAACGTCACATAGCACATGTTACCGGCAGAGCCAGGACTCTAACCTGGACGCCTTGACATGTGTTACACTATAGACACCTGATGATATTCTTTTTAAACACCTTTTTATTATAGAAAATGTCAAACATATACAAAAGTAACCAAATTCATATGATGAACCTTCCTGTATCCATCACTCGGGTTCAACAACGATCATTCAAGGCTGATTTTTTCTGTTTATATCTCGAACCATCTGCCTATCCCAGCCCCTGTTTGTTTTGAGGCAACACAAGAATCATAGCATTTCATCTATAAATATTTGCTTGATTATATTATTACAAGGAAGAACCTACAAAATATCACTTAGCTTCTTTGTGGTTCAGTTTTTGTCATCTAAAATAATAGAACCATGAAGTATCAAGCTTGTGAAAGCATTTATGTATTTGTGAGCTATGGTATACTCTCTTATCCTAGAATTAATAAGTATTTACAAGCATAGCTTACAGTACATGACCAACTCCATATTGTTTAATTTCAGTGTAGAAGAAATTGTGGTAACATAGGTTCTGAAATATTGAGTCACTATGGGCAGTTTAGGGACAAATAAACTTAGAAAAAAAAATCATAGAATGGACCAGGTATGGCCTTTCTTTCACAAATTAACATGTAATTAGATAAAAGCAATAAGTCATGTATCAACCAATCACTGGGGAATTTAAAAAAAATTGGTCTAACTTTTACTTTTATTTAAAGATATTTTGATTGACATAATAATATAGGGAAAGTCTCTATAACGAATCCTGTCAGATTGTATGTAAAATGCTTACTTACAGTAAACAGGAGGACAGAGGGAGGATAAGGGGGAGGAAGAAGATGAGAGTGAGACAGAGAGACTAACTTGTGCACATTTACTCCATTCAGTACAAAGAGTAAATTTTCATTATGGTGAATTATACAGCACATGAATCAAGCTAATCATAGGGCAATTGCCTCTCAATTTAATGAAAAAGAGCTACCATATGTTGCAAAACTTCAAAAGATTTAGCCTGCTTTCTGTTATCACTACCTGATGGTTAAAATGTCCAGAAAAATTTGACTTTGGAGAGTAGTGTTAACGTAATCTCTTGTTCCAACAATGACAGGACTGTAATTCTAAACCAAAAGAATCAATCATAGATTGCTCAATCTGTCACAATATATTGGAAAAGGATAAACAAAATGGAACAAAGTACAATGACCACAACAATACATTAAGAACCACTCTTTTAGATTTTAAGAAAAATAGTGGCTGACAAAGGTGTATGAAGATCTTGATAGGAGATAAGCCTGTGAACTGGTACTTTCCATAAATATTAGTGCAACACTCTTACAATGGCTAGAAAACAAATCTATATGTATATTATATGTGTGTATGTGTATATATATATTACACATTTGTCTATATGTGTGTGTATACATATGTGCATATAGACATATATGTAGAAAGTTATAATTACAGGGGAAATGTCTGACATATTTCTTAAAATTCTGAGAGGAAATTAGAATAATACTGAATTATATGAAATAATGCCTTTCAAAATTGCTTTCAGAAGGCATGCTGTTGATTCTAAATTTTTTGTTTTTGTTATTTTGAAGTTCTCATGGCTTTTAGATTTAGCATGAAACCAAATGCTGTGATTTAAAGTAACACATCAGTGAATCTCTACATTTAAGGAATGAAGCTGTCATCTATTTCACAATATAGTAAACTAAATCTCATAGATGATGAATGATTTGTCTTAGGTCACAAAGCTAATTATTTGAAGAGCTGGGTATCTTTATTTTGCTAAGAGACTATATCAATTGAATCATCTAATAAGTATTTGTTGTATATATACATTGAGGCATATTTAAGAGTTTAGTAGAGTACATGCTCCCTAACCTTGAGAGGGTTATAATCTAATTTGGGAGATAAGATACTGAAACAAGAACTAATTTTTAAAATGGTATTAAATTATATAATACACATTTATAACATTTTGGAGCTGAGATAAAGGTAAAAAAGCATTAGTCAATATGGGTAAGGTGACATTTAAGCTTGGTTTTAATAGATAAAGACATGCATTTTGGCCTCTAGGAATCTGCAATCTAGTGTTGGAGAAAGGGGAAGATATACATGGAAATAATAATCTATGTTAAAAAGCAGATGTTTTATTGTATAACTAAAAGCAAAGTCTAGTATAAATACAGTCGTTAATAAGGGTCATTAGCAGAAAACAGGAAGCAAAAGGTTTCATGGAAAATTTGGGCCTAGAGGGACAAAGAGTTATGCCAAAGAAGGCGAGGTGAAAAAGAAGGCATCCCAGTGAAAATATGAGTAAACTCAAGGAGATGCAAACAATGGAAGGCGTGTTGGTTGAAACAAAGGGCAAGAGTTGGCCTATGCAGGGTAGAGATGACAGGAAGGACAGACTGAGGCTGGCTTGTGGAGATTTATGAATTCACACTTAGAAACTAAGACTTTTCCTCCAGGAGTCACCATTAGTTTCCTAGTAGACTGAAAAGTTTTGATGGTGTTTTGGAAAGATAACTCTGGAGACAAGGGGGATTGGACCATCAAGCAACTAGAAGCACCATGGTCAGTTTGGGGCCTACGATTATATTTCTGAAGAAAGATTAGAGCCCAAAGTAGGGAAGTGGCAAAAGAAACAAATGAGAGAAGAAAAGAAATATTGGCACTGTCAGTCAACTGAGTATGAAGGGTGAGAGCAGAGTTAAAGATGAGTCCATGGTTTCAGCTGAGGAGCTGAAACTCAGTGAAGAGGGCAGTGACCCACTAACTCAGACAATGAAAAGGAAGAGAGGCGGGTTGGGAGGAGAAAACAATGAGACAATTTTATCCAGTGAGTATGAGGAGACAGCCAGCATCTACTGGGCATATGAAGGAGGCAGGTGGGAATTAAAACTCAAGAGAGAAGACAGATTTAAAAAAAAAGAAAGATGAGCAGGCATTCACTTCAATGATATGACAGCATGAAAAGAACGCATAAGTGAGAATACGCATGTGGGAGGCACATTAAATATAAAACAGGCTTTATTTGAGGATTAGTGGTAAATAAACCATGTAAGCACATAAAGCTGGAGCTGCCTCTATCAGAAGGCTCCTCCTGGTGGCCAGTGCTGCCCTCACGGCATACGCTGGCCACATAAAGGCCTGCTGCTACCCTGCCTCTCCATTTGAGGGCAGGGTTCTCAGTGACTCTCCCACACTCGTACTCTGGATTTCATCCAATTGTTTTCTTAACTTTCTCAGGTCCTCAACGTCACTCCTTTACCCTTATCCTTCGTATTTTATACATTCATATTATTAGCTCTCAGAGATGACTTCAAATTCTTCCATTCTGCCCATCACATAATAATCCCTCGAAATACCAATGGGTCTTTATTACAGCCCAAATCGTAGGCTGTGGTGCCTCCTGAGTTTCTAAATAAGAACTAAAGATCACCAGAGTCCTTGGAAGGGGGTTCAGAAGACTGATTTTGAAACTGCAATTTTCATACTAAAATCTATTTTTATTTACAGTGTTGTTAGAGTAATAGAACTTTCTAAAAAATACATTTACTCGCACTTTGTATACTTTGTCTTTTTTGGTAGTTATTGCTGTTGCTGTCATTTAAGGTGTCTGATGTATTAGCTTCCTATAGTTGCTGTAACAAAATTACATGAACTGGGTGGCTTAACACAGAAATTTATTCTCTCACAGTTCTGGAAGCCAGAGGTCTAAATCAATAAATATCACTGAGCCAAAATTAAGGCATCAGCAGGTTGCACTCTCTGGAGGCCCCAAAGGAGAACCTGTTCCTTGGCTGTTCCAGCTTCTGCTGGCTGCCAGCCGTCCTCGGTTTGCAGCTGCTCCACTCCCATCTCTGCCTCCATCTTCACATCACTTTCTCTGCTGTACATGTAGAGTGTCTCCCCCTACTTCTGGCTTAAAGATGTAATTGTGATGGCATTTAGGGCCTACTCAGACTATCCAGGATTATTTCTTCGTCTCACTATACGTAACTTAATCACATTTGCAAAGACCTTTTTTCCTGTATTTGCACCTGGTATCTCTGGTGGGGACATTTTCCAGCCTAGTACATACAGGTGAGCTAAGGCCTTTTCTCATGGCGATATTCCCAAGAAGTGCTTCTTTGTGGGATCCTGAATGTCAGGATGCTAGCTAAGATATAAATTTTGACCTTAAAAGGATCTGGCCTTTGATATCAATGTTGGTTTAAACCCATTCATCCAGTCTTCAGAACAATGGTACTGTTTTTGAAAGTACTCTCCACTTTGGTTTAAGCATTAGAATAGTTTCCTTCTTAAGAACACTGCACAATGATGTGACATATGAATTCATGAGTATTATGCCAAGCCTAAAATCATCAATTACCACTGGGGACATTAAGATGAAATCATCGTTGCAGGCCACAAAATGTGCGACCTGACGAAAGCAAAAGCAGTTAGAAAATTGTTAAAATGAAATATATAGTATAAACTCCATGCTGAGACATAATATATGTGGCAGAAGTAAAGATTTATTTAGTGATATAATAGTTGCTGATAGCTATATAATACTACTGTAGTCAATGTTTTTAAACACTTTACTAAAAAGGGAGTCAGTGGCATAGAAGATCTAACAGTGGATAATTCAATGTTTATTAGGTATGTCAAAATTTCTATTATTTAGTTGAAGCAACTTTAGAATAATATTAATATTACATCATGCTTGTTAAACATATTCTGTGGTTATTGTTCGGTAATGGGTGAGTGACTAAGAAAGCCATTGGACAGCGAACCTTTCTCAATACCCAAACCACAAAGTGGAGAGTCCACAGGCTGGTAACTGAGCTCTTCATGAATCTGGAATGATGTTATTACACTTTTAAGGAGTGAATTAAAAAGTATAGTTTAGATTCAGTATTTGGCCTTTGAGGAAAGGAATAATATACGCAAGTGTAAAACTTCTAAATAAAAATAATTTTGAAGCTTAGATGTTTTGAACATGTGGATGTTTGATGCACATCAGATAGCTGAGAGAATTAACAGAAACTTACTTTTTAATCTGCTAGTTCTCAAGGGATTTGGAAATAGCTAATAATTAATTTTAGAAGGAACGTTAGCCATTTCAAGTTCATTAAGAAGCTGCATTTTCCCTCTCACCCATGGAGGAAGGCTTTGTTATTTTATAAGCCCTGTTCAAACATGTCTGCACATATATGTCTATACATGTCATAGACAGACCTCAACAGAGCAAGCTCTCATTTATTTTGCGGAACATTTAAGCCATGTTTGAGCATTGTAAAGCTCCTTGTGCATTTCTGCAAGTCTAATACAAAGTTTAAAAAGATACTTGACCAAGCCAGGAAAATCAAGAAATATTTTAAACTAATATTTTAAAATATGTATCCTGATAACTCATCTCAGTTATGTCTGGGTACTCACCCTCCTAAACACTCATGGAAATTGTACTGGTGGTATATTTATTCAGAAGATAGAATAAAATAGATTTTATTGTTATAATGTATTATATTCTTAAAATTAATTTCACTCTTTTCTTTTAAATTTTTAAATGTGGCTACTAGGAAATACAAGATAGTACAAAGCTAGATGGTTGGCCAGGTAAAGATGAGTATTAATAAAGGTCTCAGATAATTGGAAAAAGGTGGGACCCAAGTAACTGGCATCCTGGTCCGATAAGAGAAGCACAGGTGTCTCCTTCAAGAAAAGTACATGGCTGGAGTACTGAGTTCCAGAAGTGCAAGAAGAACAGCAGCAAGACTGAGCCAATACTCGTCCCCTGCCCCAGAACAAGATGGGCTCAAGCCAAGGGCGGAGCTGAAACCACTGGTGAAAGTGATCACCGAAAAGGTTATCAGGTAGAAGGATGGGGAACAGCGTGTCCTAGTGGAAACCAGCAGTAACTTAAGAGTAATAGAAAGACTTCCCCCTCGAACCATATTAGATCAGAGAATGGAATGCTCCTTTAGCACTGCTCAAGTCCTCTGGGATCCTTATGTGAGAAGTGCTCCGTCACCTTATAAACTTATTCTTTCCAGTCACCCACCTATTCCTCTGAGGATGATGGCCATATGCAAAGTTTGGAGTTTGAAAGTTTACTTGCTTTTGAGTTTTGCGAACACAAAATACCTCTGGGCAATAAGGAAAACCCATCCCCCTCCCCCCTATTCTATAATTAACATGACAGCTGAACGTATTCTCCCCAAATTTTCCTTTCTATCAACAATGAGTTTAAGCCAATAACAAACCCAGGAAGTATAAGTCTTTAAAGTCTGATTTTTCAAGGCATGTTCCTCTTCAACTGGGAATTTCTTCCATAACGTTATCGATATAGTTAGCTCTTCCTGTTGCTATGGACAAAATATTCTTCTGTAATTACTGACAATCAATGTATTCACATTGTAAAATAATATACATAATGACCAGCTTTACTTCTTTTTCCAAATTTGTGTATAAAACCACAAAAGTGGTAATAGATTTGACTTTGGCCTTTAAACCACAAGGTCTTGGACTTGAATCCTTAGAGATATGGAAAATACTGTATAACAGAGTGGAAGAGAAATGTGGTGATGTTGGTCAAAGAATACAAACTGTTAGTTATAAGATAAATTACGTTCTGGGTAATCTTATGTACAGCATGGTGATTATAATTGATAATACTGTATTATATACTTGAAAGTTGCAAAAGAGTAGGTATTAAATATTCTCACCACAAAAAAAAGAAGTGTTGATTACGTGATGTGTCGGAGGTGTTAGCTGACCTAATCATTTTGCAACATGTAAGCGTATTAAATCAACATGTTGTATACCTTAAACTTACACAATGTTAAATGCCAATTACATCTTGTTATGGTTGAATTTTTTTTTTTTTTAAATAATAATGTATTCTGGAAAGAATGCTGACATGAGAATCGGGAGATTGTGGGATTCTGGACTCATTTCTGACACTAATTAGCTGAGTGATCTTAGAAATTATCTAAATATCCTGGGCCTCAGTTCCTTCATTTTTTTAATGTAGTTTAAATTTTGAATACAGTAAACATAAACTGTGTATTTACCTTCACAGAGATACACTCAAAATAGAGATTGTGATTTTTGTTTCCTTATGTATGCTATTTCATATAAATTTTTTAAAAGGCAATATAATTATAAGACCAATTTAAAAAAAAGTTGTATAGGTGAGGTGATTTCTCATTTATCTTTCAGGGATAGGGTCTCAAGTCTCAAATATACAAAAAATAATGTATATCATACGAAACTGCTTGGACATCTGCCATCTAATTATCAGCCAAGCTGTCTTGTCTCCCAGCTTGCTGCGACATCTGGACTGTAAATGTCATGACATTTCAGTCATGCAACATTCCCATATTGATACACCCTACATCCTACTTTGGTCCCTAAATTGAAAGCCAGCACTTTTAAACAGAATTTCAGAGTATACACAGAATTGGATCCCCTTTTACTAAGAGCAGAAAGGAGCTACTTTATAAATTATGAAGGGATATTGGGTGGGCAAGGAATAAAGAGGAGAAATAAATCTGTTCATAAATGTCCAAGATTGGGGAAGATACAGACCATGAGCTGGTCAAAATAAATTTTTAACATCCCTAATGAAAGATATTTGGTAAAAGATTTGGTACCTTCATCAGCTGCAATTCAGTGACTATCAAATAAATATTTAAAAAAATGTATTGCAGCTTCCTAGAATCACATTTATATTTTTAATTAATTGTATCAGCATTGGGACCAGTTCCTGGCACATTCTCAGAGTAAGCAAGGCAATGGAATGTCCTTCATTCCTAAAGTGACAGGAACATGTCTTTGCTTAGAATGACACTGAGAAATAAGAACACAAATATGAAGATAACCCTATTCTCATTACTTTCTACCCTTCTTATATATTGCAATAAAAAATTAACATGTGGTACAATTATATCTCTTCTTAGTTTTTTTCCTCCAACTATTATTCCACTAAAAGTTATCATAGTCATAGATCACAAACCAACAAACCAAATTTTACTTCATAGAATATATAGTTAGTGCATTGGTTGAGATGGAAATCTGTGAATTCAGCAGTTTCCTACAGCTTGAGAAACTACCTGCCCTCATACCCCTGTGCATGTCGAGTGATAAAGAATTACGGCAATCCTGCACAGACATGGACAAACTTCATTATTATATACGGTAAAGGTTTTAGTGGCACATTTTCTCTTTGCCTGAAGGAAAAAACAATACCCCTGATAATCAAAGAACATTATTAAAACCAGTTTCCCAAAGAGCTTAATGATAACCAAATTATTTCTCCTTAAGATAACCAAATTGTGACTCCAGTCATGTATATTATTATATTTGACACAATAAGGTTTTTGTGTTGCTGGCTGTTGAATGGCTGTATTTTATTTGTTGTTATCGATGCTTGGGATTAGTGAACACGCATTTAAAGCACATTTTTATTTTAAAATTAATTATGGTAGCTCTTACGAATACTGAATCTGTCATTTCTATCTCCCCTCTCCTCCCCATCTCCAGTTTCTGCTGCTGTTGTTTCTGGAAGTAACATCTGGATTTAATTATTCATCCACTGCAGATTTCACAATCTGGTCACAGTAGTAGGTTCATGAGAAAGATTTAATTTTATCCAAAGGCAAGACCCTTATGTATAACACATATTTAACAGTTGATCCTGCTGATATTAATAATACCAAACTATGGGTTGGAGCAGTTTCTTTTGAGCCCTAAAGAGTCATTGCTCTTTTTTTTTTTTAATTTTTTTTTATTTTGTCAACATATTATAAGTACAAGAGTTCAAATCCCATCTTTAAAGTATACGAGCAATATGAACTGAGAAAAGCTTCTTAGGATTTTTTTTATTCCTCAATTTTTTAATCCACAAAATAGAGACAAGAGAACTTTACTCATAGGGTTGCTGTGGGAACTAAATGAATTAATAAATGTAAAAGTATATTAAATAGTCCCTGGCTCATAAATTCTTAGCACATGTAGCTATTATTATGGTGTCATTATGAATGAAACTCACAAAAGACCCAGTTCTAAATCTAGGCAAGTTCTGTGTTCTATTACCTTAGATGATTTTAATTCCCACATGGTGCCTTAATTTATCCTTTAATAAAATAGGTTACAAATTAAATTTCCTCTTGCCTAGCAGACAAGACTGACCTTACATATGAGCAGATGTGATATAAGCCTGAGTGGCAGAAGTTAAGGTCCCTGGATAGAACTTCTTACGTGAAATATCCCCTTTTCATCTCCTCTCCCCACACAGCCTTCTTCATTCACATAAAGACTTACAATTTTCAATTAAGAAAGTAAGTTACTAGATAGAATTTAGGATAAATAGTTAGGACCTTATCGATCATGATGACCTTAGCTTGAGTTACTCTATCAGACATATAGCGAGATCCTGAGGATGTGGTATATAGGACAGATCCTTTATGGTTAAAAACAAAGAATCTAAGATAAAGTGAGTACTGCTAAGTATACTCCGTGGTCTCAGAAAAAAATTCAGTTTACCAGGAGACCATGTGCTAGAGGCAGAAACAGAGATAAAGGGCAGGAGTAGGCACAAAAATATGACTTGTTTAATTTATATTTTTATACTCATTAGTGGAACTTCTTGAGGGAGGTGTAGGATGGAGGGATCAAGGAGTTATATTCAATTAATAACAAAATATTTCAAATACTGAAGATAAGCTACAAAAGTAGATACTTTAGAATTACAGTTACAATAAATGAAATAATAGACTAATCTAGGTAACTGTGGTTAAAAAAAGGAAAGCCAGAGATAAAAGAAAAAAAATTCTAATTTAAAAAAAGGAAGTTGAAAAATGGGTCATTAAGAGGACCAAGAAGCTCACTGGGTAGAAATACTTAATGAGGTCAGGTCTATTTTTTTAGTTAAAAGTTTTGTGTTTACATGACAGCTCTCAAATTATGACAGTTTTCTATAATGAGTAAGAGCACATCACCTAAAAGGAATGTCTGCTAAATGGGAAAATATAACAATCAGTCCTACACAGAATGTGTTGTTTAAAGAATGCTTTATTTATTTATTTATTATTTATTTTTGCCATTTTACATAATGCTTCTGTGAACTCTTTTACATAAAAATCTAAGGAAATGACTGAAATGGTAAAATCACTGTTCAGAATAAAGGCGATTGTTTAAATCTGAGCCGTTTCTGTGTAACGATTTATGAGGCACCTCTGTCAAAGCTGATAGGTGCTTTGGCATTACCGCGATTTGGGAAATTTCTGGAGACGTAAACGGACGGAAGCAGAACAAGTGGCTGTGGCTTGCTCTGTTCATTTGATCTACTCTGAGCAGTTGAGTCAAGAGCACAGAAAACACCGTGCTTTTTTTTTTTTAGCACTCTAACCACAGAAACCACACTCTGTCGCAGCCCACACACTGTCTTCCTGTGGTGGGTGATTTTCATTCAATGTGTTCTTGAGTTGTGGATTTTTCCAGTGGGAACATCAAGTCAGATGATAGAAGAGACACTGATGTCACCTTGCTAAAACCCCGTCTCCACTGAGAATCACTTTATAGTGAAGGGGCTGGACTTTCCTTTATATAGTATCTGGCCTAAGGCCAATGAGTTAATTTAATGACCTTGTCAAAGCTAATATTTAGGTTGTGGGGGATGAATGGTCACTTTACTAAATAATTTGCAATAACTTTCCTTTAAATGTTTTTCCTAATCTGGTGCATTCACAATGTATCCACTTATTAAATTCTAACTTACAAATAACTCATTCAGGAGTACATTTTTGAAGTTAAATAGTTAATATCTAGAACTCATTTTTTTTTGTTCATAAATACCAATGGTGTAATAGGATACAAAAAAAAAAAAGGTACTCACTGCATAAATCTTCCTTAATTATTATAATGAACCCTTTTCCAAAATTCACCTTACAGAGAAAATCGAAATGCCAGACCTGATTTGCCAATATGTCTCAATAAAGACAATTTATTTAAATCGACACAGCGATGAGCTGAGCTAGTTCCCAAGGGTCTAGCGTGAACCATTCTGATTGGCAGTCTCTCTCAAGTGCTGTGCAATCCTTTCCAATCCCTATGCACACTGAAAACGAGAAAGGTGCAGGAGGCCGGCATGGGGACTTGCCCAGGACTGTGATAACTTCGGGCCCCGCTGAGCCACCTGGTGTGGTTCACCATTGTTCCAAAGGCATAATCAGGGTAGCTGTAGCCTAGGCTTCCTGGGTCTTACCAGAAACAGTATCCCTTCGGAAGGCAAAACAGGAGAAGCCATTCACCATCCAGCTCCCAGGTAGAATAATTTGACTGCCTGCCTTGGTCCATTCAAAACATACATATGCTTCCCTTGCCTTTCTCCCCAGGCTGGCATCCTCCTTTCTTCCAAGGAATCGTGCCTTCATTGATCTCTTTACAACGGAAGGCTTCCCTGGCTACCCACCACTGTCCCAGGCTACGATCTTGCTTCTGGCTCACACCATTGTTTTGTTGGGCCAGTCAGCACATTTACATCCTCAAAGGAAGGTTATGGGTTGGGCTCTTTCTACAAACTGCATCTTAGAACCATGTCCTGCTCTCCTCTGAATCCAGTCTAGGGCTGGCACCTGCTATTTCCAAATAAAAAGAAACTGGCTCCTAATAAAACTCCCAGCACAGAGCCCAGCACTCTGCCACCTGCACAGCAGAACCTAGGGAAGGAGGAGGAAATTTCAGCTGTTATCTTGGCTTCAGAACTCGGACTATAGAGCTCACCTCTTTCAATCCCCTCATCTGAGAAGATGAGTTGCTGGAAATTTAGAGAAGGAAAAAGGAATTTATTCAATATCTCTGTGGCAAAGATTGCTTATTGTCCCCAAATATCTAGATTCCTTTGGTTCTTCTAGAAAAATACCCCAACTGGTTTTAAGGAAGGTACACGGCTTCCCAGCTAGTGCCTGCATTTTGTTGCCCTTCTTGCTCTGCAGGTAGGTGTGGCCTCCAGATGTAAGCAAAGTCATGAGTGCTACTTCAGGGTCTTACCCTTGAACATGATAAGGCATGTTCTTTCCCTTTTCCTTTTCCCACTGGCTGGAAAATAGGAGAGACCTGAATCCAGAGATAGAAGTCATCTGTTAGGAGTGGGAGAATGTCTCATTAGTCCTTGACCACTAACCTCTGGATTATCACCTTATTAATAAGCCACTTTGCATTGGTGGTGGGGGAGGGGGAATGCTTGCTCTAGAAATTGAGCCTTGACTAGGGCGGACTGTCAGGGAAAATCAGCACTTCTCTGGCAAATGGTACAAGGGTCACCAGAGCAGCCTTGGGCACTTTGCAAAGGTGACAAGCATTTAGAAATAATATCTGACGTCCAAGAGACTCTCAGCTATTCCAGAGCAGGAGTTATCAGTAGCCCCAGAACTTGGCACATAGTAGGTGCTCAATCAAAACTACATACAATTTGGCACCTGGAGTTAAAATACCACACCCTTTCTCCTTTCTCATTGTATCATCTACTTTTCCTGTCAGTGCAGTGCTAATTTCTCAGGAGACAAACGAGGAACTTACTTCCCCAGCGCGAGATTAATTATTCCATGCCACTGCTAACTCCCTACCATATCAGTCTTTGACAGTGTGTGAAGATAAATGGTGAGGCAGCCATTTGAAAGGAAATCATTATGGCACCTCTCCGCTCCGTGTTATCACATTCATATCAGCATGGGAGATAACTTTGAAACCGCTTGTACTGCACTGAGAACCAATGTTCCGGCTGAGGCCTGCAAAGATGAAAAATCGTCTTGCTTTCAAAGTCTTCCTGTTGCAGTTTGCCTTTCAAAGGCACCTACTGATCACGTAAAGGGCTGCCCTGGCAGCGGTGGGTACCAACGACCTTCTCCTCCTAAGAGACAGCAGTCAGGGAGGAAAGGGAGCTGTTTCCTTCCTGGCAGGGGAGAGATTTGTGCAGATGTGAGCAGGACTGGCCCCGTCGATCATTAGTTTCAGCCTGGTCCCACGCTGAAAATCCTACGACTGTGCTCACCGCAGACTCTCCTCAGTGGGGAGACAGAATCAGGGGCTCTACAAGCGCTTGACTAACTGGTCTAAATTTCAAACATACAAAGACTCTGCTATTCTATGTAGTCATTTTTGCTTTTAATTTCCTACTCAATTAAAGATGTAGTAGAAACACCTACTCGGTTGACATACTGTAGAACTAAGCTAGCTCAAAAATGGTTTATCATAAAGCAGAAGTCGAGTTGCTTCAAAGCTTCACAGGAAAATTCTCACTTTGCTTCAGGAAGAAGGTGCCTCTCAGTTGAGGCTAGCAATTTGAGAGGGAATGGTCCATTTTTCCTGCAAAGTGGAGCCCTGTAGAATTTCAGTGTTTGATTTATACGTATATGAAAACATTTGCTTCCCCTACACAGGTCTCTGGGGAGCTGACAGAGGAACCTAGCTTCAGGTCAGGAGCTGAGATAAGGGTTGCTCATAACTTAGAAATTCCTTTAAGACTTGGGTGAAAAAAAAAATTAATCCAGGATTTCTCTTGTAGCGGCTTCCCTCTAGGCCAAAGAGATGAATATAATATTTGCACAGTGGGTGTTCATTTTTTTTTTTTTTATTGTCATAAAACAACAACAAGAAAATAGGGGTCATTCACAGCAGATGAAGAAAAGCAAAACAAAGGAGAAATGAGACATCAACCAACACAATTTCTTAGCCTCAAAGGTTAGGCTGGCTCATGTTTTCCTTATATTCAATCACCTGCAGGCATACATGGAGCTGCAACTTAAACCAAGTAAGCTGTGTGGGCTGTGCTGCTCTACATTTATGCCATTCTGGGCCTGACATGCAAGCTTCCCTGCCACCCTGTGATTGCAGTCACTGTCCCTTGCTTTTTGCTGAAAAGTTGAAGTGACCACAAGTGGCATTTCAGGCATCCACTGGGAAGTCTTGGAATGTACCCCACACAGACAAGGAGGCACTACTCTATATTTACATTTTTGTATTCTAAAAGCCTAAGGGATTTTTCAACAAGGGATTACACAAAAGGCATTTATTCCCCCAGACTTTCAGTACATTTTGTAATTTCTACTTTGAATTTCTCAACTACAAACTGAGGAACAAATAGTAATGTGCATGCAAAGCTCTCTGCTTCATGCATGATGCCTGGTAAGCACTGTATTCAGGGAAGTGACAGTTATACCTAGATAACTTAGATTAAGTTATTACAAAGCTCTTCACTCGCACTGAGCAACTAACTTGTACTAGTCGATTAAAAGAGCAACTCTAGGCACTTCAGATTCAACATGTTAGTCCTTTTGTTGAAATAATATGTTGTGGTCAGTGTACAAAGAGGTACAAATGGAGCGCTAAATTTTTTTTCCTGCTAGTTAAATTATTAAAATTAAACGAAGTTATGTGGAAGAAGTTCTACAATCAAATATTGTTACCCAGACAGAGCAAGTCAATTTTATGATAGAGAAAGCAACACATACTTCTAATGTAGCTATATCACTCAGGCGCAGAAATGAGTCAGAGAAAGACATTTTAAAGCAAATTCTTGCTGAGGTCCCACACCTAAGTCTCTAAAGCACATTGCTGACTTTTCATAGAAATTTGCTTTATTAAATAAATTAGACAACAAGAGAAACAGAAAACTCTAGCCTCCATCTCCGGTTTCTGTGCTGCAAATGTAAAGAAGAGATTGGTAAAAATATTGCAGGAAAAGATAGCAGGAATTTCCCCTAAAATGTTTCTGAACTCTATTTCCATAAGCTCCCTTGAACCATCTCACTGTGGGAACCATCTCTAAGTGCCTCTAGATATGAATCAGATTAGCCTCTTGCCTTGGAACAATTCTCCTCCGGTCCATATGCATGTGCAAAAAAGTGCACCTAGATGTTAGCAAACTACTGCGCTGCCATTTTTCCCTTCTAGAATCTCTGTCAAGAAACACTATGGAGTTCTGACTTTATAAATATGCTGCAAATCAGATCTAGTAACAAAAAAACTGGTGTTATTTATTCATAAGGTATGTCAGACCATTAGCGAAAACATAAGGCTGCTGGCATCGCTTATTTCAATATTTCATTCAAAGATCACAAAACGTGCCTTGGATATGCCACATTTTCTCTAACTTCTTTGCATGAAACAGGGAAGTCAATGGAGGAATCGGTATATAAGTTTATTGCTGAACGCGAAAAATTGGAACCAATCCTACAGTCCTGTTGTAAAGCCAGACTCCCATTTGACAGCCAATGAGAGCTGGAACTAAAGAAGCACAGTCAGGGATGTGCCTAAGAGAAAGAAGCAAGTCACACACTGATTATATGCTTCCTTAAGAACCTCATGTAATGGTCTGTGTGTCTAAAATCCCACTTCTGCTAATCTGAAATAAAGGAAGCACCTAGAATTGACTTGGTCTCCAAAGCCCGCTTGTCGTTTTTGTCTTCTCTTGTTTTGCAAAATGAAAATTCTTACATGTGTCAATCTAAAAGTCCCTCAGGAATTCTAAATTTCTTGGCCCATGTCTTATGTTTGCTCATTTCTCAAGACTAAAAGTTGTTATTCTAAGAAATGGTCCTGAAAGACTTGAAAACCAGACAAACGTTCCCTCTTCAGTCTCTCACCAAACACTTCTATGACAATTGCCAGACAATGCCTGAAGGTTTGACAGAGAGTGCAGGCAAACGGGCTTCACTTCCTCATCCCAGGCTCTCCACCCGTCACTCTTCCACACATCCATCACAATCAATCAGTTCTGTCTCTCTGCTTCCTCATTCCCTCATCTTAAGACTGATCAAGTTTCTCTTTCCCCATCAAATCTTCTTAGACCTTTCCAGCCTTCACTTTATTATCAAAATCAGTACTGAATTTAAGCACATCTGATGTCACCCAACACTGGTAGTGTTAGTGTCCTACTAGATTTTAAGTTTGTCCAGTGGACTGTAAGTCCCTCAAGGACACGTTCATGCCATTGTTTTGCAGTTACCATACAGCTTTGCATACGGTCAGAGCTCAAATACAAACATCGATTCTTTCCCCCCTAGTGCTTGGAGAATAGAAGTTATAGCTTATACTTTCTAAGGATCTCCCATAATATATCGGAATGGATTTACTTGGTTTATATATTCCAAACCTGATTACAGGATGTGGAGTTCTAATCTGTAGTCTCTACTCACTAGATATCAAAAGCACTTCCATATGCTCCCCTTATCCGACCTGTGACAACCAACAGTGTCTCTAGACATTGCCAAAAGTCCCCTTGGTGTGTGTGTATATGTGTGAAAATCATCTCTGATTGAGAACCAATGCTTATATTACATTTACAGCCATAACAGAGATGCTAGTTGCAAAGACTATATGACAACCTTTCTGGATCTCTCTGTGGCTTAGAGAGAAAGAGGGCTGAAGCTCATGCTCATGTATGGGCTCTTTAGGGCCATCTTTTAGGTGCACTGTTTTTAGGCAACTTCCTTCTGGGGACAGGATTAGAGCTGGGTCACCTCTGCATCTCAGTGCTGTCTGTGTGAACCTCAGCAGGCTTAGTATCGTTTGTGAAGAGATGCGTGAGAAATAGCTCACTTTCTTTCAGCTCTTGAACAGAGTGGCAGTCTCACAAGGAAGAGAGAAATGCTTTTCTGAAAGAATATTCCTTCTTCCCAGAGCCTGGGAGATCCAACCTGCAGTAGAATTTCATAGGTTTTTGATCTCAGAGCCAAAAGGAAAGAGACACAAGTTAGTCTTAAAAGGCAATTGAGATGACCTAGCCCAGGTCAGTGCTAAATTCGTATGTTAGAGACCAACATGGAGGCACTACTCCTCCCTGTTGGCTCCACTGATTGGTGTTTTTGCCTCATAGCGAGCTCTTGAGAGAGGAAAGGAAAGTTTGACTCTGTCTTAGAGGTTCACTGGTGAACCAGTAAAGAGATGAAATTGAGCAAACACTTCCTGAAAAGGTAACAATTAATTCTAAAGATGGCAATTTATCACACAGCTGTGAAGGGACACAGAAGATCCTGAGGTGTACTTTAAGGTGGCTATTCACTGCTGCGTCTGAAAATTCATTTATCTCCCTTACACACACATACACAAAAGAGTGAGAATGGAGACTTGGCAAAGGAGAAAACAAAGGGGAAGGAGGAAGGAGAGCCCTGTTCAGGTTATTAATGGAGTGGACTTGAATTTCATGAATCTTAACATTCTGCTCTCAGCATGGGCAATTGATCATCTGAGATGCAAAAATGCACCTAACAATTACGGCAAACTCTAGACAAGGGGAACTGGCCATGTGCACTAGCATTATGCAGCTAGATTATGGGCAAGCACCAGGGATAAGGAATGTATGAATGTATTCCCATTTCAGTCCCCTTTGTCCTCATTTTCATCTCTCTTTAATCAGAATTCACAAAGCATCTAGTTGTAAAAATAAAGATCTATATTTACCCATAACATTAGGGTATTTTCAAGTATTGCAAGGATAGTATATTGATATATTTCTCTCTGCTCACATATATCCCAGGTCTCCTAGATTCCTGCTGTTTCTCTTAGACTATACTATCTTCCCAATGTGGTAGATAGAGGTGAATGGTATAAACACACGTAAATAACTTAATAAAATTCAATTCAAGGCTATGGTTATTAGAGACAACAAAGTGCATTTTCTTCATTTCAGTACTGCAATGGAAGAGGACTGACAGTGATTTGTGGTTTCTGTGTTCCAGGTATTTGTTTCCATCCATCTATCTATCCATCCATCCATCCATCCTCCCATCCATCTTTATTAAAAAATATGCTGAATGCCTACTAAGTGGCAGGTATTAATCTTAGTATCTACCCCAAATGAAACCTAAAGTCTATTAGAAGAAGCAGATGTGAAAAAACAATTACAATATAATAAAATGAACAGCAGGATAATAATAAGCTCTATTACCATGGAAATATACAAGAGTGGCACATGGACCCCAGATAAGATACCCAAAAGAGGTAAAATATGAACTAGGTTTTTTGGAAAGAGTATGAACTAGCCAGAAAGGTAAGAGATTGAAGTGGAGAGTGCATTCTCAGTAGAAAAACCAACCTGTTTATGGCATGAAAAAGGAAATTCATTTGAAAAGTCATGCTGATAAGCAAGTCAGTGTGGCTAAAGGATTATGTGGGAGGGGGTGGGATAACGTGAGTTGAAACTAGAAAGAAGGCAGAAGTATGTCATCCTAAGATCAGATTTTATCCTGAAGGCAATGGCATCCTTTGGAAATTTTAAGCTAGACGATGGCTTAATCAGATATGAAATGCAAAATCTTATCCTGACTGCATTGTGGAAACTACTAAAGATGGGCAAGACTGGAGTGCAGGAAACCATTTATGAAACTACTAAAGAAGATGACAGCAATGATGATGATGGAGAGGAAGGGTGGATTTATTGGCTATTAAATAGGTAAAAAGAGATATTCACAATGACTCATGTAAACCTCATATCAGTCCCGCAAGGTAGATATTAATACCCACTCTTCGGATGAGTCTTTGCAAAGTTAAGTAACTTGCTCAAGGTCATACAATAATATACCAGCAGAGATGCCATAAAATCTTTGATATATAACTACAAAAACCATTTTCTTCCCACTAAATTGAGCATAATTTATCTCTTCATGGAGTTCTTATAATGTGTTAAATCCTAAGGATTAAAAATGAATAAGAAGTATTTCCTGGTGAAAAGTTGCTCAGAATTGGGGAAGCTATTAGAGACTTTCACCCTACCATACCCTGTCTCTTGCTTTAATCCAAGCAGTAGGTTCAGGGATAGCACTTTTATAACCTAATAATTCTCCTAGTCAAGAAAAGAATCCAGATATTGAGTTTATGATTTTCCCTCCCTTGATTTCATTCTATTATCTAAGTAATCCCTTGCTCCATTTATGGCCAGCCACTTTCAAATTTCTGTAGCCCATAATGTCATCTCCTCTGAGCTGTCACTTAGCCAAACTATAAATATTTAGCTCCTTTAATTTTCTTCATAAGTCATTCCTTCAATCCCCTTAATCCTATTGCTTCTGTCTGGCCTACCTCCAATTTGTCTACATTTTGAAAGATCCTATGGAAGCAAAAGATACAGTGCTCTTATTAATAATTCTGCTTAAATATCATGCATTTTCACCACTTTCAGGCCCCTTTTTATTACTTGGGAAATTTTACATTAAAATAACATTGTATTTCTTGAGAAGTCTGTCTACTACAACTGTTCATTTCTCCAAGGAGACTCACACACCACCCACCTTTTCTATCCCAAAGCATAATGATGTTGAAGGAGAAGGAATGGTAAGTGTGATTAACATACTTCTAGGCGGTAATGATCCGTTTCTAGAATTAGTTCATAGTAAGATTTTTTGTTGTTGTTCTTTTAAGGCTGCAGGAGGATATAGGAAGAATAAAAATAAAATTTATCTGCAAGATATTTCTAAACAGAATGCATTTATGACATTCTTATAGAGCTTATTTGCAGCTCTTTAAAAATAATCGACTACCTAATTAGAGAGATAGATCACATTGGTATAGAACACATATACAGATAAATATTGTTTTTTATAGCCTCCACTATCATAGATATAGAAACATACAGAGTGAAACTCACTCAATATTTTAACTCTTAGATTTTCTCTATCTACATATATTTTCCACAGTGGGGCTTCAAACATGCTTGAAAAGCTCCCTACTTTTACCATTTATTTAAATGTTGTTCTCTGATCTCTAAAGACAGAAACTTCCAAAGGTGCGCGCGCACGCGCGCGCGCACACACACACACACACACACACACACAGTGAACACCATTCTAAAGAATTTCTCTCTAGTTGGTTGAAATACTCTGATAACATTGAGAAGAGTATAATAGGTTTAATTTTATTTATCTTAGGCAACTTATTTATGGCCCATTCATATCTTCTTAAAGTATCTCAGTGAGAAGGAAGATGTGGAAATGGACTAGGAACCTAATTGAGAAGTCATTATGGACTCACATAGCAGCACAGATGGCTTCTCTAGGGGCTCAGGTGTTAAACAGCAACCCTACCACTGCTTGGTTTGAAACATGGCTAAGGTCCATATATTCCTTACCTTAATCTACCTGTCTGAGAAATAAAGAGGTGCTGATATAAAGTATGAACAGATGTTCATTACAAGAAGTTAGCCACTTGTGAAAGCACTGAGGAAATGGTATTGACTTGAGCCTGGCAGAGTGAGACAGAGTGGCAGAGAAGGTAGGTAACTCAACAAGGAGGCAGTATTTGAACTGAGTCTTGATTATTTTTCCAGGCAGAGGGAGTGAGTAAAAAGAAAAAAACAAGAAAATCAATAATGATAATGATAGCTAATATTTATTGAGTACTTACTATGTATCAAGAACTAGCCTAAACATTTGGAACATATAAACCCATTTTCTCCTCAATAACCCTATGGAAATGTTAATATTTTTATCATCATCATTTTAGAGAAGAAGAAGCATGCTCTCATACATGTTACATGTTCCTAGCTAGAAAGAACGTGTCTAAAATTACAGCACGTTGCAACCAGAATGTTGAGTGCATGTAAGAAATATCGATAGATGAGGAATTTAAAAAAAAGCAGTGATGGGAACCTGTGATTCACTCTGGATGGTGAGATCATGGTTGGAATTCAGTTAACTGTGATTTTTCTCTGCAATAAAAGTGAATTACTTGTTTAGAAAGGAAAATGGATGCAAATATAAAACTCAGCAAATTTGAGTATGAAGAAAAGAGAGTGTTCTCATCTGAGAACCATAGGTAGCTGATTAAAGGGCTAAGAAAAAGTTCATAGACCACTGCTCATTGTTTTGATTTTGCTTTTGAGATAGGAAAGCCCTGGATATATTTCCAGGCTGAAAGGAATGATAGTCATGGTACCAGTAGAAAATGAAGGCACTGAATGACCTTAAAATGTTTGGGAAGAGGCCACAGTGGAGGAATGATGAGCACAAGATTTTGAACAAAGGGATGAAGAGATTCTCCCAAAGTGAGCACTGATATGGGTAAACTTAGATGTAGAAGAATTTGGAGAAACTCACGACTGATGAACATTTTCTTCTGAAAGTAGTATTTGAAACCCAATGGTATAGAGGTGGAAGATTGAAAGAACATTGATAAAAAAAAGTTAGAGATGAGGGGGTTGCTGATCAAGGAAAGGAAAGGGAGGGCTTCTAAGACCAGGCTGAAAGCACTATTCCAGTTGTGTAAAGGGTATAAACTGTTGGGAATGATTTAGAATGAATACAGCAGAGGGAGAGGAGTTGAGGGCAATAATGAGAGATAATTTATAGATTAATGGAAACTTGCTGAAGCAAGAAAGCAACTGGGTTTAAGTATGACAACTGAGATAGAAGGGTTTAAGGTTTTGGAGATTTAACAATTCAGGGGCAAAGTAAAGACGCAGGACAAGCCAATCAAGCTGAAGTGCTGTGTAGAGGAGGTCTGGTTGCTATTCAAGTTCAAGGTCCTATTATCTCTTATTGGAAATGATGCCATAGTAACATAACAGCTATCTATGACTCATGTCTTGCTCCTTTATAATCTTTTCTAACATGGCAGCCAGAACGATCTTTAAAAATCATACATCACGTCATGCCACTCCACTACCTGCGACATTCTAATAGTTTGCCATTAAACGTTAATAAAATCTCAATTCCTTTCCATGGCCTAACAGGCCCCGTATGACCCAGACCCTAGCCACTTCTCAGATCTCACCTCATACCAGATCACCTCTTGCTCTGGCCATACTCATCTTCTTTCAAACTCCCCCAAAATGTTTCAGCATAAGGGTCTTTCACATGACCTATTTCCTCTATTGGGAATGTTCTTTTCCCAGACTTTATATATTTGGGTCTTCTTATCATTCAGGTTTCAGTTTAAATGTTTCCTCCTTAGAGAGACTGTGCCTTCAGTAGCTACCCACCTACCACAAACCATGTGTAACATTTATCCTGCTTCATTTTCTTGATAGCATTTGTCAGTGGATACTATATTCTCTTGCTAATTTATTTGTTGGCAGTCTCCAATCTTGCTCCCAGAATGTGTGTTCCATAAGAACTAGAATCACATATACAATTTTCTGTTCTGTTTTTGTTGCAGCCTTGGAATCTAGAAAGGTACTTGGTCCATGGTAGAAATCACCCTATCCTCCCCACCCATGTTTGTTGAATGAGTGAGCTGAGAGTCTGAGGCCTTTGAAAGACGGTTCACTCTAGGATTCTGAGCCAAATCCTTCATTTTATAGGCAAAGGTTTAATGGTCTAAGAGGATATGATTCAAGATAAGAGAGATTAGGAAATTGTATCAGTGAGTCACAGTGAGGAAACAAAACCAAGAAAAGAAAGGGCACTACAACAGCCTGAGTACCTTAAAGTTGGTGAGGAGCCATCATAATTATTCTTCCAGAAAATCCACAGAATGTTATTTGCAGAGACTGTATCATTGAGAGACATTTATAATTTAAAGCGCATTTTACACACTCAGAATTAAACTGCATTGCTTTCTTCTAGTTTGCTAAAGAGATAAAGTGCAAAGTAATAAAATAAAAGCCTTGACTTTCCACCAAGCTCCGATCTCTTTTCTTGAGGCTTTCTGGGTGATCTTACTATGAATGTAGTTTTAAGCACTGAAGACATTGAGATTTGAGTCTGGGAAGGAAGTCTGAAAGAATTAACGTATTGCTGTGGGGCCAATATATCATTTTGAAGTGGTTTGGACCATCTTCATCAAAAAGACAGAAATACAAGTCTTCCTTTAGGAGTAAGCATGGGAGTCAAAGTCATGTGTACTTTTGAAGATGAGGACCTGGAGCCTTTCTAAGAAAAAGACTGGAGAGCCAAGAGACACCTTTTGCTAGTTCAAATACTTCTTCAAATACTTGTTACCAAAAAAAAAAAAAAAAAAAAATCTATTGATATCCACTAGTTTGCGAATCCCACCCAAGGAAAATATGCCACTTCTCCACACCAAGAAGAATCTTCTGGAAAGCCTTGTCTTCTGAGTAATCTAAAATAGCATTTAAATGCAACACAGGAAACAGTGCTTCATGCCATTAAAGAAGGAACAATCTGAGTAAAAAACTAAAACAAGTTCAGTTTGGAGGCAAAGCCTGTGAAAACTACTACTCACCTGGGTTTGAGTAGAGATGCCCATTATTACTACTAATAATCAGAACAATAATAATAAACGAATTTAATCCTAAAGCAGGAGGCATAATTGACAGCGTAGGCATGAAAGTGTTATAATAACCTGAGCCTCAGCTTTGCCTGGGCTCTGAGAGTGGGAAGAACTAGGGAAAAGAATTACAATTAAAAAGAAATTGACATATATGAATTGAATCGGGCACATTATCTCCAGCTTCTGGTTCAGACTTTTTATTAAAATTAAATAGAGAGGCTAATTAAACTGCAGGAAAACTTCCACTGAACTCCACAGTTTCCATGAAACAAGAAGAAAAACCAAGGCAAGGCGTGAGAAAATAGGAAGAAAAATCAGAAGTTTTTCACTTACTGATTTCTGGTTATTAGTATTCTAAGGAAGAAATAAGAGTGAAATACAGGATGGCTGTAAAGTCTGGAAACCTAGGCACATAGACACAATAAGTGGTTTTTTGATATTACGATGTATGACAGTTTCTGTGACATTACTGACATGACATCCATGACAATTATATAATCCATTATATGTCCAATTATGCAGTAATCAAGAGGGTTCAGCACAGGAGAACTTAAAGCCATTTCAAACTGGTCATGACAATCAATCTAGCTTCAGAAACTTTCATTCAGCCAGTCGCACATCACTCCGTCATAATAATGGGACAGTGTTTCATCCTGTTGGAAACCTTTTGAGTGGCCTTCTGCTAGCCTTTCAGCTGTGGGCATTGACAGGTCACTTAACATGGTCAAATGTAGTATGTTTCTAGATGTTAGGGCCAAACAATAGGCCAAAGACTGAGAAACAATACCGTATATTCCCTACAGCAAGGCCTTAGCATAGGCTGTTCTCTTTGCTTGGCAAACTCCTTGTCCTCCTCTTTTACCTACCTAACGTCTTGTCCTGAACAGCACGGCTCCTACATTGCTTGCTCAAGAAAGTCTTCCCAGATCAGAATATTAGCTCAGGTCCCTTTCTGCTTTTTTAGCAGCTTGTCCTCCTTCATCGTACTTGTCATAATTGTGATTAAATAATTATTTGTGAAATTGGTTTGTTTTATGCCTTCTTCCCATGATGTAAGCTCCACGAAGACAGGCAGCATACATCTGTCTTATTCACCCCTCCATCTCCTTCCAGATCCTTCCATACAGTAAGCAGTAGCCATTAACTGTTTACTGAGCAATTAGTCTTCCCTTTTCAATTCCCTATCACCATCTTAAATTCAATTAAATGCTGGGAAAAAAAAAAAAAAAGACTACAAAGACCGCTTTGCAAATGTTGCCTCTACCTTGCAAGTAAAACCAAAAACATAGGTTTGCCTGAACCTCCACAGTCTTTAAAAAAAAAAGTGATTCCACTCATCACTTGGGTCTCTCTCTCCTTAGGGAGTTTTGGGGGAAGGCTGGAAGATCTGGCTGAGGCTTGTTCAATTGTCAAATCATTACCTCGGCCTCATTTACTGAGCTCTTTAAGATAAAACGTGACTTAACAGCACCAGATATGACAAAGCCATCTCTGATATTTTCTAACATAATCGCCTTTCATTGTACATTGCAAAGGAAAATGTCTCTTGAATTTGAAAAGGATGCTGAGATGGGAAAAATGTTTACAACAGGAAAAAGAAAAACTCTCTTACAAAACACCCAGTATGGTGAAGAGCAAAACAGAAAAATGTACCTCACTGAAAATGAAGGAGAAAAGGAGAAATATAAACACACCTTAATTCTCCTCTTATGAATGACATGATTGGTACTGCTTTTTGAGATTCATAATTCTCTCTAATTATTATGCAGATTACTGATAAAAACATAACAAAAAAATAAGTTGTGTAGGCATTCACATCAGATCTTGCAAATTAAAACACAAATCTCCTTATGGCTATAGGAGTCAAAAAAAAAAAAGACATTTTATAGGTGCTTTCAGTATGGCCTTGAGAGTAAATTTTGCTATTTATCCTCTTCTTTCTTCAAATATTTTGATCTACTTTGGAGCCTCCAGCAATCTTTGTTTTCTGGTTAGAAATGTTGATAGAAATGATTCCCTATAGAAATAGCCTTGGGGACATCCTTGCCATCGCCACTCAAATTTCCCCTGAAACCTCCTATTTGTGATTTTCTCACAGTGGCCTCCAATTATCTCTCCTCCAATGGATGAAAACGTTTGGCTCATATTTAGTGTAATTACTTAATCAAATCATATTTCTAGTATACATGCTGTATATATCCAATATTAATTCACTAATTTGTGTGTGTGTGTGTGTGTGTGTGTGTGTGTGTGTGTGTAACTCCATTTGTATTCTTACAATATATAATTCCTCATGAGGGGCAATAAGTATGTGGGGGTAATTCTTTTCCTACAACACCTACCAACTAGCACATGCAAAGCTAATAAATATATTACAGTAATAAAGCTGAAAGAAACCGAGAGCCAAGTGAACAGACTTTATCACCAAACACTGTATGATGGAACTCAATGGCATGCAAACACACTGACATTTCGTGGGATAAAAATTCCAAAGTGACAATTCTAATCCTTGCCCCTCTCAAAAATATAAGCATCTGGTGTGAAGCAGAAAACTGAGCTATGCTCATTTCTGGGTGTAAAATATACAAAGCACTTATACATATTATTTAATTCATAGTCCCTTTGATGTAGATAGAAAATGAATATTAAGGTAAAAATAGAAAACAAAACAAAAAACCCACAAAAATAGAGGCCTCTAAAGCAACACAGAACAGAGTTAAAAGTTTTACTTTAGTATATAGAAGGAGTTAGCAGTACAATAATTTTTACTGGAATTTTGCATTGATCATAGTAAGTTTTAGTTTATATATATAATACATTATATACAACATAGAATTCTCAAGGCTCCATATACCATGTGCTGCTTTCAAAACTCCATGCTTTTCTGAAGTTATATTCAGTCTGTGTGTGTTACATATGCTTAGTAATAGCTTGACTGAACAAGTTATAACAAAATAAGGTTGCCAACACAGGGCAGCTAATGGGCAAGTAACAATAATGGGACAAGAGCATGAGGCTTAGAGGGCAGCATCATGTGGTTCTGGAAACCTGAGCTGTGTAAGTGCTAGTTTGAGGTCTCTCGATAAAGAGTTGAGATTTCAGAGAGAAAACATAAAATAGGTGAATTGTAGGAATCAGGGATCAGACTGTTCTCTCAACAAGTGCAACACTGGATGCCTGAGGACACTAGACAAAAGCCTTCAAATTTATGAGTGAAGATGATTTCCAACCTACAAATTCCTCCCAGGAAAACTACTAATCAAGGGTGAGGATAAGTAGGGCATTCTTCAGACAGACAAAGTGTCAATATCTGCACCTTTCACCCACCTTTTCTCTGGAAGCTATAGAAAGATGCTTACCTTCAGAATGAGGGAGTCAACTAAGAAAGACAAAACTTGGGATCCAACATAAAAGTGAAGCTCGGGGATTTCCCAGAATAAGGAGCAAGGAGCATCCAGGATGACAGCTACGAGGCAGGTGCACAGAGCACCTAGGTCAGACTGGAGCTGGACAGAAGACTGGCAGGGGGGTCTCCAAGAAAAAAGTGGAGATGATAGATTACCTGTGTGTTTATGTTAAGAGGAGTTTTATAGCTGTACTAGCTATAATACTGGTAGGTGGTTAGAAAAATACACTAATGAGATAATGAGGGGATTTATTAAACAGGGAGTTGCAGGAGAAAGGAAATACAACCATAACAGGAGAATGTTGTACTACTAACAGTAGAATGAGGGTAGTATGCTATACCCTTGGTCTCTAGAATAGTGCCTGAAACATTCTAAGCTCCCTGTAAAGATCTGTGGAATAAATGAATACATGGTATGGTCTCACATTTTTCTCAATAGGTGGAAGTAGTAACAATGTAAACTGATTCAATCAAAATGTGACAGAATTTTATTGGGAAATTGGAGGTAAGGAGGTATGTGTGTGTCGGGAGATGGAGGGGGTGAGAAACCCCAACCCTTCTCTTCCAGAGTCAGAAGTCATTAGTTAATATGTAAAACTGCAAAGGCAAAAAACAGAAGCATGTTATTAGAAATATGGAGGAAAACATCTGAAAAAGCATCTGAAAGGGTATAAGTGTGGAGCAGTACTACAAGGCGTGGTGAAGTAGAGGAAAAAGACTTCCATTCTGTTTGTTTTCTCTTAGACCTCTAGATACTGTCTTAAGTTCAGTTTCTTAGGAAACAGACTCTGAGACCTAGTTTTGTGTGGGGGAAGTTTTGGGGGGAGTGCCATCAAAATCTAGGAAGAAGGAGGAGGTGAACTTCGATGCAGTTGCAACAAAGACCTCAGCTGACCTCAACACTCCCTGTGGGGAGACAAGGGACTGGATCTTTATACGTCACCCAGCCCACCCACTGCTCACTAGATATGAGCCACTCCCAGGAAGGGGCTTGACCTTGGGTAAGGTGGCCTCTTTGGTCAAGGGCAGTTCCCAGTGAAGAAGTGAGCTGAGAGCCATCAGTTAACCCTCAAGCAGCTGAAGTAATGGTGCTTCTATCCTGAAGGGGGATCAGGGTACTATGTGAGGTTTTAAGCTATGAAAATGTATTACTTAGAGAAAAATTAAGTGAAAATATAAAATTAATGCATGCTTATTATTTAAATTAAAAAAAAAGGCAGGTGAGCAGTTAGCCCCCGCCATACAGCTTTGAATGATGAAACCAGAACTTGAAACTAGGTTGGCCCATCTCTAAATCTCACCTAGTGTTGTATGAGGCTCAACAATTACATAGTGTTCGAGATTCTTCCAATATTAACAATCCACGAGACTACAATTTCTAACTAATAAACAAAATACTTGCAATAAATATCATAAACTTAGTCCTCGAGACCAAATGTGTTTTAAATGCAATCAATTTATTGTAACATGGTTTACTATTGCTATTTTTTAGTTAAAAAAGACATTGTTTACATTTGAAAGTTGTCTTTTTCCAGTAGAAATTAAAGACTTTATTCTTAGCACTGACCTAAATAGAGATGGCTTTTGCCTCTGCATCTGTAATAGCAGATCAGTGTGCTAAAGTTTCCGTAGAAACTGACCTAAAAATGAATCTTCTCAGATTCAGGAAATATTTAAGAACCCTATTAGACTATGTTCCTTTAGGCAGAAATACATTTATTTCATTTTTTGTTTCCCCAAAGCCTGGCACTCAGGAGGTACCCAATGTTTGTGGAATACGATTTTTGCTCTGTGAGAAAATAAAAAAATTTTTATCTGTTTTGTATATTTCTGTAGCCCAGGTAACTAGGACAGTACCTGGCCTCTACTAGGTACTCAATTTACCTAAATATTTGTTAACCAACTACAAAATTCAACTAAAACTGAGGTTAAATGTGGGCACCACAGCTCTAAATTCTCATAAACTCAACTTTGCAAGTACAGCATTTTCTAAATCAGATTAAACTTTATCTATGTTATGCATTTGATATTTTACAAGTAGACACCTATGTTGTGCTAATGCTTTTATTATGGTCCCATCATTCCAACAAGGACCGCTGCTGTGTAGTCCTCCTAAATGACAGAGCCAGACACTACTTAGCAAACAGTCTTTCTTTGAATGAGAAACAGGAGAGAATGAGATACTGTGGTTTGTACAATACATACACCAGAATTACTATTATTTTTTTTAAGTAGCCCTTTTAGAAATTCGGAATCAACCAGGATATGGAGGCAATTATGGGAGTTACAATGTAATGAACTTATTCTGTCCAGTCTTTTGCATAAGTGGTCAGGAATAATATTTGCATCAATTATATCATATTGATTCTTGTGGAGACTCAATAAAGACAAAAGAACATATGCAAAAATAAATGGTTGAGGGGGGACACAGAATACACGGATGGAGGCATCTATTATATTTGGCTTTAAAATGAAAACAACAAAAATAATAAAGCAAACAAACAAAACTCAAAACAAATGACAACAGAAACAAAACCCCATGCAGGTCAATTCTCTTTAGTAAAAAGTGTCTATTTCATTGTCCTTGCTTACTCCTCTCTCATAAAATCGGCTTTCAAATGTCATCCCCTCCCCCTGCCCAATAGATCAAGCATTCTCTAACAGGCTAGATAGGGCAGTAAGAACTAATAATGATAATAATAATAATGAGAAATGGCCTGAAAGATATATTTCATGTGTCTTCCTCTCTCCTTGTCTTTCTCAGCAGAATAGCTTCCCAGCCAGTGCAGCATTAATCATCAGAACAGCAGCTCTGAGATAAAGGCTGGGTGAAATTTCATTGTGCATTATAGTATGAGTTGTGGGTGCATGAATATGTGTCTCTCTCAGTATCTGGGAGGAGGAAGTGGAGAGGCAGAGGAGAAAAATCTGTCATTTTATATATTTATACTGCTCAAGATGGTCAGGACTGGTTCTCCATTGTTACTGCGGATTAAAATCATTCACGACTTTCTGTTTTCATTGGTGGGCACCTCTCAGAAAGGGGGATAAATATTACGACAAGTTAAATTCTACCTACTTTTTTTCCCATCTGCCTCAGGAGTATGTAACAAAGTAAGGGACAGGATGAGGGGACAAGTGGGACCAGGAGCAGGACTGTCTGATGGGATGAATTGTTCTCTGCTAATTCTTAGTAGAGTATCTACTCCTTCACTTACATAATGCTTTGGGTTAGCAAGATTTCTTGTCTTTAAGAGACCTGAACTAAACTTGGGGAGGCTGGTTAGAAAAGATAGGTATACAGATGCTACAACAACTCAGAAGAAACTACAAATATCTACCAGATTCTTGCTCCATAAAATTAGTTCCACATACTGCACATGACATCACCTTGCTAGAAATGCATTATCTCAGGCCCCACCCTGAAATGAATCACAATTCACAATCTGTGCAATAATAAATCACCCGGGTGATATGTATAACAGTTTAAGAGGGACTATTCTAGATAATATATGCAAATATACATGATCTCTCTGTCTCAATCTCTCTCCCTCCCTCTCACACACACACACCATCAGATGGGATGAGAGACAGAAGAGACTGCATTGTATACACAAGTCAATCAAAGTTCCATCAAGTAATCCTCTCAGTGATTGCTAGCCACCACAGAAATGATGTGCATTTACTTCCCCAGCCACCTCATCCCTAGATTATGAGAAAATCAAGGAGAACCTTATATTCTCCATTTAGCTAACAGAGCTTGCTCTCTAGACAACCCAAGGCATTAATTAGAAGGTTTCAAAAGGCAGATCTGTCATAACAGCCTCAGTGTGTTTCTAATTGTTACAATCATTCAAACATGCATCAGAAAGGTATAAAAGCACATCCCACCACTCCTACTGCCTCGTCAAAGACAGAGAGGAAATATCCATCTTGAATCCTGGCTAGCTAGCAATGATTACTGCTGGAAGTCATTCCTCTGTCATACATAAATAGAAAGATAGAGATGTATTTTCAGAAAAAAAAATTCTTGGACTTCAGTTTAAATTGAAATCATTGACTCTTTTTGACGAGTCAAGAGACATAATAAGTAGTTTATCTTCTATATAGGGGTGATCATTGTGAAACCCCTTCTGACAGTTTTCAGCAAAGCTGGGGGACACAGAAAGAAATCATTATTTATATTATTTGAATTAGAACAAAGATATTCTATTCATTTCTCTCAGCTTTAGCCATCCAACACATGAAATGAGCAGATAGTTCTTACAGCAACATAATTACAGTGTTTCTGCTTGCTCTTCTAAACTGTCCTTTCCCCTTCTTCCCTCTAATTCATTTATCCACCCATTTAACTATATGTAAAAGGCACCATGTTAGACAGTTTAAAAAAAAATAAAGATGTTAGAGATAATGTGAATCTACTCTTACGCTTGTTAGATGAGAAAAGTGTGGAGACTCAAGGAAACTAATTGCCATGTCAGAGGTCAAATGACTACTTAGAAACAAAATAAAAAATAAAAACTAGGTGCTAATATGACCTTGATTGGAATGTCACTTAAAGTAACACAACAATAACAATAATAACCATCTTTTCTTAAGTCACACTGACTTAAGCTCTTGACTTATATTATCATAACCTATCCATGAAGCTGGTGATGTAATCTCCATATTTCAGATGATGAAACTGAGCTCCAAAAAGCAACTTAGCCAAAATCCCACAGCTGGTAAATGAAGGTCTGCCTAGAATCATGATTTGAACCACTTCTTTATCCATGATGAAGTCTCCTAGTGCCCGCTTCAATGCACTCTTTTCCTTCACACCAGGATGCTTTCTCAGCTTTCTTTGTCTACCGTGAACATGAATAATATTGCCTCCTCTGCAGACAAGCATTCATTTATTTAATACATTTTCCTTTTCTTCAACAAACATTTACTGAGCCCCTCTTTGTGGCAGGCACTGTTCCAGGCCCTGTATGTCAAGTGATAAACTACATAGAGATTATTCCTGCTCTCGGTCTAATGGTTTCTCATAGTATCTTCCATCGATGTTCTTTCAAAAGATCTGAAGAAAACAGGTAACTATGTAGCCAGCTGAATCATAGGGTTGTGACCAAGAATAAATGGATTCAGATAACATACTTGGCCATTAGAGAAAAACAAAAGAGGTAACGGAAAGCAGATAGAAGACTCCCACAAACCTACCCACATACGTACAACCAGGAAAATGAGCCTCAAGTTAATTTTTTTATCCATATCAACAAGTAGAAAAGGTGGGCTATAAAAAATAATTTTTATTTACCTATATTTAAAGGCAGGTTTTAGGAGAATTAAGAACTGAGTGGTTTGGGATAGGAATAATGAAAAAAAAATTAGAGAGGGAAATTGGCGATATTATAGTTCCAAAAGTGTTTTGAAAACTCTGAGTGCTAGATGCAGTCCTTGCTACTATGATAACAAATAAATCCTAAGGAAAGTGAATGAAGGATCAGAAACAAACAAGAACAATCTGGCCCACCAGAGACAAGGGAACATCTCTGGGACTCCTTATTCTTAAGGCAAGGATTTAAAAGCAGCAAAACCATGCTGATGACGATCCCCACTGGTGAGCCTCAACCTTGGAAGTGAGATTCAACTTCTAAGTATTAAGAGGCAAGTGTTCTCTCTAAAAAGGTCCTGGTGGACTGTTGCCTATTCATACATTTTGACCAATATTGACTAAGGATGTACTTGTACTGCTGGTGCTCTTATAGTACCTAATCTAAAGATCTTGCCATTATAGAACTCATATTCTAGCAGAGACAATAAACCAATAATTGTATGATATGCTGTCAGGAACAGGTAACTGCTATGAGAAACAACAAAGCAGGAGATGATGGAGGGTGCTATTTTATAAAGTGCGATCAACGAAGAACTCTCTGGAAGGTGCCATATGAGCAGAAACCAGGATGAAGAATGAGTCATATGAAATGCTGGAAAAAGCTGCTTCAGGCAGAAGAATTAGCAAGTGAAAAGTCAAAGACGTGCCTGGTATGTTCAAGCGAGTCTGGGTTATGAGGCACGTATCTAAGGTGTAATATTTAATGGGGTTCCCTAAAATTTATTTATCAATATAAACAATATTTTATTGTCAAATTGAAAACCAATGTTAATGCAAAAAAAAAAAATCCATGATAAACAAATATCAACATTTAGATACAAACAGAATCCAGCTTTGTAATTGCACAACCCTATCCCACTTGCCTTTCCCTTATCCCGTTTCTATGTTCAAGGAAGTTCAAAAAGAACTATGTGCCTAAAGCAGTGTTGTAGAAAGTATGGTCAGAGAGATAGCAAGGAGGAGATCCGTACACCACACGGTAAGAATTTTGACTTCAAATGATTGGAAGAAACACCCCTCAGAGCTTTCACAACATTTCGGGACCTCCACAGTGACTACCCAAGAGCTGACCCCACTTCCCTCCCAGCTGTTCAGATGGCTCAAAATAAGTTCTAGCACTTTAGCAGCAGTTCTGGTGGAAATTCCACCCTATAAATATTACAGCTTGATTAGAAGGGCATCTCTACAACTTCTTCTAGCAGCTCACAGACTTCCAACCCATCTGCAATGAGGACCTTCTCAGAGGACCTTTTAAGTGACTAAACTCAAGTTTTGGGAAATGCTGATCTCATCCACTAAAATTAAAATATTAAAGAGGGGATGAAAAGAAGCTATGCTGCATTCTCTTCGCTGGCTTATTTGTACTGTCAATGTGTAAGTCTTTAAGAGGAAGGTAAACACATCAAGCTCCCCTTGCCTTTCTTTTTTTTTCTTTTAAGAACAATGCATTTCCAGAGAGAAAATGTCACTGGAGAGTTTTACTAGTAAATTAGAGTCCAATTTCCTTCTCCCCAAATTATTCTCTGAGAGGGGAAACGAAAGTAACTGTGTAAGGGTAAAGAGGAGACAAGATATTTCTTGGCTGGCAGCAGAAGTCTAATTAGACTGACAAATCTTCAGTGCCTTCCCCAGTTATGAGGCTTGGCAGGAAAGGAACGAGCCCAGGAGCCACACGTTATGTAAGGCTGTTAATCAATATTAGCTAAGCCCTGATCCTAAAAATAAACTCCCCCCCAAGGCTCTGTTGTCTAATGGTAAAAGCAAGGGACTGAAAACAGTGTGGACTCCTTGTGTCATTTCTGTAAAGCTGGTGGCAGCGGGGAAAAGATGGAGGGGCTCAGAGGGTTTAATTCTCTGGGTAAGTATAACTCTTCCTGATACAACATATCTACATCCTGTTAGAGGATGGTATTTGGGATAAGGTAGATTTATTTCGTGTCCCAATCCAAGACAATGGGATTATTCAAAGAACCTTGAGAAAATATGGTGTTCCAGCCAGAGTCTCAAAATGCCATTGATACCAATTTTGTTGAGCCATCTGAAATAGCTGATATTCGACTATTTTGGTCTACAAAAATGGCAACTTCACACGCTTCACTCTCATAGGACACTGGGTGCAATAACTGTTCAGCAAAGCCAATTTCCACTCTGGAAAATGAAAGAATCTCTCATAGACATCTCTTCTAATTGATGAGTTCAGGGCTCTGGTTCAATCTTGAACCACAAGAGGAAATCCTGGGTAACTGAGGATTGGTGTCAATGTAGACAAAATTGTTCATCTTGTGCTTATCCAAACATAAAGGAAGGCTTGATGAGGCTCTGTGAGTTCTGGGACAGTCTCCTGGGTTGCAGGGTTCCCCTGATGTCCAACATTGAGTGAAAACTTATGGGGAAGGACATGGCCTAAGTTCTTTCCACACATGGACATGTGTATTTCTTACAACGAGCCCATGGGAAAGGTACTGTTATGCCCATTTTACAGAAAATACAATAGAAGCTTAGAGAAGCTAATCAACCTGCCCAGAGATACACAGTTAAGCAACTGGAAGAACCTGGAGAACCAGAAATTCTGACTTTGAAATGTATTCTCTTCTCTTCCATGCTGTCACTCTACCTGGAACATGCAAGTTTGTTTGTTTGTTTCTTTGTTGTTTGTTTGTTTTTGGTAATAATCTCAAGGCTGAAGTGTGCTTCTTATTGTTCTCAGCCTAAATCTGAAAGTAGACCAGAAGGGGGACTTTCCACATAGGTATTATTACAGAGCCTGAAAAAGTTTAGATTCCTTCTGAGATCTTTGAAAGTTGTTCACATTTGACCAACAAATTAGTGAGTGTGAGATAAAAATGCAATTTCACGAGGCTCTCAAGTCTTTCATTTCTACTGTTTATTAGAATAGTTCCAATCTAAGCTGAGTATTGTCATTTTTCTGGTGCCAGGCAGCACTGGCCAATGTCAAGGTGGTTTTATCAATGCCCAAAACAAAACAAAAAATGGGGCATGATCAGTATCATGCTAATAGTGTATAAATGATTCCAAATAGTGGTTTGTATAGAATACACTGAGTTTTTTTTTTTTATTGATGACTCAGTCTGTAGGCCTTAGGTAAGAGAATACACATTATTCTTGGAACTATTTTCCTTTTGGCCCTTTCTCACAGGGACATTTTGGTCTTGGTGACTGAAAGTTATGACTAAAAGGCACTTGTTTCACACTTTGCCATCTATCCTGAATGAGGACCAAGAAATTTGAGTGTAGACTTTGTTGGACTTTGTTTTTTAGAAGCTGACCTATGAGAGTCATGATAGTGACCCACCGACACTTGGATCAGCTGTAACATGACAGAAGTGTCTGAACAATTGCTGGGGCATCTCTGGTAGTAAGACCCACAGGGAACTCAATCTAGTTCTCTCTCTTTGGTCCTCTCCCATGGTATGGTAGGGAGTCAGGTCAAGACTCTCAGAATCTGGATCTCTTGCCTGACACAAATCTCCTCTATGCATTCTGTATTCTAGTTGAAGTTGGCTGTCACCCTCTGGAATTACTTACTGTCTCTGATTTGGACAACTTAGCTTCGGACATTCAACCAACCTGGGGTTTGTTCCTGTCACCATGAATCTGACTGTACTCATCTACAGGCCCAGTCATACCCACCCCAGCCATGAGATACAGCCAGCCATCCCATATACCATCCCTCACTCCCAACACACCATCATTTGTAAGCCACTACCTCATATCAATAGCTCATGTCAAGCTCCCTTGCCCTCTCTAGCTTGTAAGCTCCATAATGGCAAGAATCCTAAATTCCTCTTCTTTGAAACCCCTAAAATATGTGTAGACATATTTCATAGCTGAACATAATCTCCAAGAACCACAGAACTCCAGTTTGGTTTAAAAATGGAAGAGAAAATAAAAGATGGGTAGTAAGGTATCTGAGACTGGGGACCTTAGAGAACTTTTATTTGCCAGAACTAATTTCAGCCTCCAAATTCTACTCTGACCCTCCTTCAAATCCTTACCCCCAAAACCTCCTAGTCTCTACTGTGAACTACAAACATTACTGTCTATAAGAACAACTCCATTTTGTGAGGTAGATTCTTGCTTGAGAGAGTAGTGACTTGCATACTGAATGTGGGGATAGAATGTAAAAATAAGGTTAAAACACATTCAGTCATACCCTTCATGATGTACCTGTTTTAAGCATTTTGCTTATGTTAACTTAGTTATCCTCATAACAATCACATATTGTAAGTACTAGCAGTACTTTTTGCTCTGACCCCACTCGCCCAGTTTTACAATGTGGTAGACAGGTTGGTTTCAAATTCTGGCCACTCCTCCCATCGGAAGTGGGATTTATGCCCCCTTCCCTGAAGCTGAGAAAGGTCTGTGGCTGCTTTGACCAACAGAATGTGATGGAAGTGACACTGTGTGGGTGTCCAGAACCAGGCTTTAAGAAACTGGCAGCTTCTACTTCCTGTCTCTTGGAAAACTCTCTCTGGGAGCCCTGAGCCTCACTATTCTGCTGGAGAGACTACATGGAGAGTCACCGAGACTATGTGGAGAGTCACGGAGACTATGTGGAGAGGGAAATGGACCCAGCTGCGTCCAGTGTTTCCAGTTAACCCACCCAGGCACAAGGCACATAAGTGAAGTCAGACCCTCCAGACCTGAGTAGCCACTGAGTAATCCCAGCAGACTCCACACGGGGCAGAAGAAATGCCTTGCTGAGCCCTGCATTTCATGAGATCCAATGATGTAGTTGTTGTTTTAAGTCACTACAGTTGAATGGGAAAGTTGGTTTCATAGCAATAGTTAACTAAAGTACATGTGAATTACCCAAGGTCACTTAGTTAATATGAAGAACTAGGTTTTAAAATCCAGGCAAATCTGACTCCAAGTACATGTATTTAATCACTGCAATAGCCTTACCTCTGGAAAAAAACAAATAAAAGTGCCCAAAGCACACTGACCATTCAGAAGGGAAAATGCTCCATAAGTCATGCCCCTTCTAGTTGTTAGATGATGATAAGGTATGTAATAAAGCCTATCTTGTTTTCTTGTTTCTTCAAAAAATATTTACGGAGCACCTTCTAAGTGGTAGAACTTTAGTTGAGAATTAACACCCACCCACCTGCTTTCTCAATCTTAACTTAATATTATTTTATTTAGGCAGCACTTAAGAGACATCAGGGTGAGGACCTGATACTTGGACACCATAGCTATAAGTTAACGTAGCCCATGTAATTCACAAGTAGGTGTGTAATGAACCAGGTTATCAACAAGATCAAAGCACCAATTACTTCCATATCAACACAAAAACTTTTTATTCATGTTCACACACAGTTAAGAGCAGCACTAAAAGCACTTTGCAGTTTTCTTTTGATCAGAAATCAACACTAACCAAGGTCTTATCAGAAATGAACTGCTCAAATGATGCTTTCTCAGCTTATGCTCTAAGAAAGGACCAATGGATTTTTGAATAACCAGGATTTTATACTTGTAGATTCACACGCTTGTTCTGTTTTTTGTTTTTGTTTTTGTTTTTTTTTTCTGGAAGAGCCTCATCTTAGGGCAATCAAAACAAAGGGGGACAGAACAGAGTATCATTTAGAAAAGCGAATGATGGGCCTGATGAATATAAAATTCAGTCTTCCTTACTTCTTTTTTTCTCCTTTCTGAAGTATCTCCCAGAATTCAAGTCTTTATGGATCCGCTTTATCCAAGAATATTAGCGGATCACAGAGGACATATTAGAACTTCTGAGACTGACATTCTTCACTCAAAGAATTTGGAGTCTGGGAATTGAGAGAATCCAAGGGTTGTTGGATTCCTAACTTATTGGATTCCTACTCCTAGCTTATGCTTAATGTGGTCTATAGAATATACTTGAGATCAGAATAGGCTTGCAGACAAGATAGGCTATGAGTTTTCACGGAGCCCAGGACAGAGTTCTTATAGCTAGCTGGCAAGAATAAAATGCCCTGAACCATTGGCATAAAGTTATTTCCTCTAGCTAATCTTTATAAAGAACATGGGGCTTTTTTTATACCTCATCTCAGTCTAATCCAATTCTGCTAGCCTGTTGGCTTTCCTCCAAGAATATGTATTTACACACCCTTAAAAACAAAGAGCGTCAACAGATGTATAACTCATTTTTATAGCCTTGATATAAGCAAAAGGAGAGACATGTAGATGTAATCCAGTTATTACTGGACTCAGAGGAAAACAAACACACGCCAGACAGGAGGCTGTTAGAGGGCATCCTCCAGCCGGCCATATCCGCTAAAATGAGAACAGGTTCTCTGATGTTTAGGATCATAATCACTGGCAAGATTTGCTCTACACTCCTCCAGAAGCTGTGGCTCTCTTGGTTTGTGGAAAGGCTCACCCAATCTGCTCCCATTTATGAATTTGCTGTAGGAGGGAAAGCCAAAAACCACTAATTACCATGGCTTAGTTCATGAGTCCCTATGTAACATTAAATTCTCCTGAGGTTGGTGAAAATTTGGCCTTGAAAAAAGACTACAGGACCAGCCACTGCTATGAAGAAAAAGCCATTTGCGACTCTGCTTCCCACAGAGTTAGTGGAAGGTATTCTGACAGAAACAAAACAAGTCTGCCAAGGCCTGTGCAGACAGAACTATCTTTTCACTAACAATAAACAGATCCGCTCTTGAGCTATAGAGAGTCATAATAGAAATATATATTGCCTTTTATCTTCTTTTCAGTGAGTAGAGTGAAGTGTCAGGAGTTATAGCTTTAATATCAGAGAAAAAGCTTTTTTTTTTTGAGCATGGGCGTAGGTATGCATGGAACAGCATGTGAGGTTGTGAGACTGCTGTCCTAACCAGGTCCCTGTCGCCTTTCTAAAACACATGGGTTGGCGTGACAATATCATTAGTGCATTACAGCTTCGAATCACACCTATGGAGTCATGGAAGGAGCTATCTAGACATTTTGGCTCAAAGAAATGGAAAAAAGGAAGACAACACTTTTAAACTCTACCTAACTTAAGTAAACTTAATTCAGAAGAATGAGAACACATAGGGGGTTTAATTGATTATTGATTGACTTTAAGTTTACAATGCCTACTGAAGTCAATAGAAAGGTGATGTCAAAGACTCAATTGGGCCCCGGGATATTTTCTTAGAACTAAGAAACAGAAAGGAGAAGTACTGATCTACTGAATTTCATACCATCACTAACTAGCCTAGGGGTAATTTCCCCACAAGCAATCGGAATGTCTTATTTTATGTCAGAGCATTTAAGGCTAATAATTCGATTAACATTCTACCCCCTACTAACTAGATTTATGAAATGCCAAGGGAGTTAGCAAAGCATTAAATTTTAGCTTCAGTATAATTACTTTTAAGTGAAAAAAAAAAAAACAAAAATGTTACCACAAAATAAGAACTTCCTACATAGCTCAATCCAGATCTTCAAATTTTCTAATGTAATTAGTATCTTGGTCAAATATAAAAGAAACAAAATGGACCAAAAAAAAAAAAACACGTGATTAATCAACACTTAATATCAAACACAAAGACTGCACTTTATAAGGATCAGATGAGCCTCTAGCTTCAATTGCTCTTGATTTAATGATACTCACTGGCTTCAAAAATGAACAAATCATGTTCCAGTAAAGCCATCAGGAAGATGTGACTAGAACTGTACTAGGATATAGTCTTTCCTGTGATAACAGATTTTTCTTTTCCCCTTTTCTCTTTTTGCTATTGAAAAGTAAAGAAATATAATAAAATAAAAGGAGAGACTATTTCATACTTAAAGTGTTAACCATTGCTCATTTTGAACAACAGCTTTACCATTTCAGTGGTAAATATGATAAGAGTAATAACTCATGAGTGCACACAAGACTTAAATAACTTCTTTAGGAATGACTTTGTCTTTCTTTTACTTCTGAGTCTCATTACTATGAGCATCTGTAGGCATCCTTCCTATAAACATTCTAATTCAGACTCTCTAGCTACATAGCTATACTGACCGTGATAGCGATGTCTCAAAGACAAAAAAGCAGAATCAATTAATAGTTGGAGAAAGACTTACCTGAATGCTGGCTGTTGAGCGATTTTTGCGGGTTGTGGTCGTAGCCATTGTAGTGGTGGTTTCCATGACAGTTGTAGACATTTCTGGTGGCATGGCGGTTGTCTGTGTTGTTCCCAAGATTGAAGGGACTTCTCCCACCAGTCGGACACTTCCATTGATTTTAATATTGGGGTTGTTCTCAGCTGCCATGTTCAGTACTTTCAAACCATCATAATAGAGCCCAGAGAGTTGGCCTTGGAAGAGGCGTCCTTTGTCTTTTCCGCCAATGGCTATTTGAGCCTGGGTGTTGAAGATGGTTAACTGCCGGCCTAGTGGGTTGGGCGGAGGAAACATCATTATTCCCATATATTTTTTCTTTTTGCCTTGCTTGGTCTGAATGGACCAGGCATAAAAACAGGCTTCCTTGAGTATAAGAAGGGGACAGAATTAAATAAAAGTCCAATGCAAATATTAGCAAGTAACATTTCACTATGTTTATCTCTTCCACCGTCTAGCTGAATATCCCAGGTAACCTGAATAATCAAATCTATTTCCTTATTGTGAGGAAGGAGAACCTCGGTTCGATGATGAAGAGTATTGTAGCCTTCTTGGGTATGCAGTTGTGGACAATTGAAAGAAACCCCAAATCAAGTGATGATAATAATAAATCATAAGTGCCACTGCACCGATTTTTTTAACCTACAAAGTAACATAACAACTAAAATAATTATATATAGCAAAGACTCTGTGAGGTAACTCAGAGAACTGAATTAAAAACTAGGTCTGATAATTAAGTTAAATTAGCTGAAATTAAATTAAATTAAATTGCAATTAAGACTTGGATTCATTGCATGCTTATAGAAACGAATATTTTAGTCACCAAACACTTCATTTCCTAGGAAACTTCATATTGCCTAATATTCTATCTAGACTTGTTTTTTAATAAACATCATGACAAATCATTTTGTATCTCTATTAATGTTGAGGTGAGGGGATTATAGTCATAGAACTAAATGTATTCTTAAAATACAGAAAATAAATGAGCATTGATGGGGGTAGGGGGGAAGATGTCATTCTAAATCAATACATTTTAAAAGGGGGGATGGGTGTTAATGAAAAAGAAACACATAAAACTCCTTAAAAAGCTACAGAGGTATGTTAATGGGTTGGAGAATATCAGTAGCTCACTTTATTTGGAGTTCCCATGTAGGAAACAATTTATGTTTCTGTGGATAAATATCTCTCAGAATGAAATCATGGTAGAACAGAATTTAGAATAGTATAACTCAACTTATCTTCCTCCAACTACTTCTAGATCTTTCCCAGAAAACCCTGAAAGGTTTTAAAACATTCTATGCTATTATCTCTTAAGATTATTTCCCTCTGCTTTTCCCTATGGAGAAGAGGGAAAAACTTATCAATGAAATTAAATATATATCTTTTGAATTTTTCTTCACTTTAGTCAGTGATCAAACAATGTTTCACTCATTTTTAAAATAATCACCTTAATTATTTTAGCTATAAATGACTTGGAACAATGTTCTGTTATTATTCTTGCCTGCTTAATAAAATTTTCAAAAGACTGGGGTTTTTGCTTCACAATCTCTAATATGAACAGAGGCAAACTGTGATGTTTAGGCTGTTAACTTCTACTACTGTTATATGGTCTTTAAGTCTATACAATGATTAGCTATCCTTGAATTTCTGGTGTACAATGTGAAATATTTTCTCAATGTATAAAAACGGATGAAATGAAAGAGGCAGAGAAAGGAAAACACATCTGCTCAGAGGGGACTTTCTATACAAAAGTCAACTCTGCTCCTTGGACAATTGTTAAGGGCATATTAGCCAGGTATGATTTATAAATAATATGCCTTTGGAAGCTTCAAACACTGTAGTATGGGGAATTGGCCAGGTAATTTTGTTATAATGAAAAGGATCTTCATTCTATAAAAATATCTGGAGCATGGAAATGAAATCTGCTGGCCTTAATGATAATGGAATTTCCCAGATCCTAAGGGTGCAATCAAAATAGATCTAATAGATTTCCATTATTTTCCCACCAATTCCTTCAGTGCCCTATGCATATGCATCATTGCTTGCCCTTTGGCCTCTCATTTCTCATACAACATGTGGCAAAAGTTCAAAGCACAATAACACTGGGTAAAGACCTGGAGCTCATACCTCTTTACTGCTTATTTTATGACAATAGCATTTTCTGAGAGCCCTAAGCTTACTACAACAGAAATGCCGTGATGGAAGGAGAGAATAAATATTCCCTCAACCTTACATAGGCATTTGAGACAGCTTAATATAAGTAAGAAGCTACCTAAAAGGAGATCTCTGGGACTAAAATTCGGTATCTTACATCAAAGAGCCCCAAGTTATCCTTTCCATTCATGCAACTGTTGGCCAACTGTAATATTTACTCATCTCTGTTTTTTAATATGACCCAGTATTGATGATCAGCTAATGGTTCTAACTGATTATAGGTAGAACATTTTATATTTCCAATACTCCTGAGTGCACTTCACATCTAAAATGGTCCTCATCTATTTTCCTGGTGATATTATTCTGCCAATGCTTAAAAATAAAAAGGTTCAGAGAGAATTGAAATGCAAAGCTGAATTACACTGGCCAGAACTAATGGAGTTCTTTCATTTCAGCTGCCACAGTTCCCTCTGTAAAGTGGTCTTATTTATTCAAGAATGACCCAAGCATGGAGACAGGGAAGACGTTTCCTGGGCTACAAGATTAAGCCACTGCTCCACTTCTGGCCTTTGCTGCTTTCCCAGAGAAATCGGACTAATAGCTTGAGAACAAGACACTAGGGGATGGGGGAGGGTGAGACAGAAAAGAGTATTGTCTATGTTTCAATTTTCCATGATGCCATAGGAAGGATTGGAATTTTGATGGCTTCTCTGTTTCATGGTCCATTCCTGGCTCGATCCGCTTTTGTTTTAAGACTCTTTTCTAGCCCTCTATACTTTGTATTATGTGGTTGATAGTAAAGCTGTCAATCACTAAAGTAATAAGATACTCTCAGTCTCCTGCTATGTCTTCTTTTGATCAATTTATCTCTCTCTGCTAAGAGGAGTAAATGAACAAGCAAGAAACAGCCATCACTACCCTCTCCCTTTGAAGGATATAAGAACTGAAAAGAAAGTCTTATCATTTGCCCAAGATTTCTCAAAATCAATGCTGGATCTCATTATTGTCACCGATTATGATCAATCCTGATTTTTAGATAAAGTGATCATGATATCTACATCTATTTTCAATCTGAGAATTATTCTATCATCAGTAATACAAAATTTGGTTATAATGCCAGCACGGGATTTTGTAGCAGGTTACTTTTTGCTTTGTTTTAGGTGCCCATCCTTTTAGAAGTTATTAATTGTTACCTCGTTTGGACATCAAGTTCACATACTGCTTAAATGAAATCTTTGCATGTCTCCAGTCAGTGTTGCACAAAGACTAATTAATTAAACCTCAGAACACCCTTGGGAAATAGGCAGTATTATTTCTCCTCTCCTCAGATGGGAAATCTGAGATATAAAAAGGTTAAGTGGATTGTTTAAGGTCAGAAAGTCAGTCAATAGTAAGCCAGAAAACAGACCGGGGAACACTGTGCCCCAGACCTCTACCAATGACAGAAATCACTCTAAACAGATATTTCAAGTACTTCCTATTACATCTGCCTAATCAACCTTCTGTCTTTACCCTTTTTACTCCTTGTCTTTACAAGGTCTCTTGGTATATGTGATCTATTCCTTTTGAAGGGAAATTTAGCTAGACAGAGGAAGCGGTAAAGCAATAGAATGAATAGATGTTACTCACTCAAATTACAAAAAAAGTAATTTGAGTTAAAATAATGTAGAAGAGAAAAACTCTCAGACTGCAAATAATTCTTTTCATTATTAGGTGCATATATAAATACATACATATTTTATTAAGAAACTAGAATGCCTCCCTCCATCCCACCTGAACCACCCCATCCCTGCCCCAGTTCCAACCCCTCAATTTGTTGTGTGTTTAAAAGCATCCTTCTATATGGAAGCCAACTGATAACAATGCTATTGTAAGGAAAACTAAAAGCCTACTAATAACTTCATAATGGTTTATACAAATGAAAACGCCTGGCATGCTATTAAATTAGACTTCAAAAGGCAATGGAGTAAAATAAAATATTATTAACATAAAATTGAAAGAAACAAAAAAGTTCTCTCAGGCACATGAGACTCAGACATGCATCTAGTTTTCATTTCCTTTTTAAAAAAAGTGAGGCAATCATCATATTTAATGTTAAAGGGACTTTATGAGCTGATGATTACTAGATGAAATTATTTGCTTTTTAGAGTTATTCTTAATTTATTTTTAATTAGACCACATACGTTAAAAACAGGGCAAACAGTTAAGACTCAGGATTTTCCGTGTTTAAAGAATGAATTTTTTACCCAACTTAAAACTGTAGCAGTTCTTTGTTTTTTTGTTTGTTTGTTTGTTTGTTTTTGTTTTTGTTTTTGTTTTTAGGCTGTATACTAATACACCCAATGACTTTTTATATGTAACCAAATCAAGTCTCTACATATTTTAAAAACTCACATCAGGTCTTGAGGTAAGAAAAGCTTATACTGGCTCACTCAGGAAAGAACAGAAGAAAAAATAGCTTCTTAAAGATAGAAACCTTTCTCCATTGAAAGACAATAGTTTACATCCCAACAAATAGAAGCCACACAGAAAATTCTAACGTCAGGTGTAACCGCTGCCCTCTTTTATTAACAGAGTGGTAATTTTATTCAGCAAATCACAAACTGCTGTTTTGCCTTTCATGAGCCTTTCCTTTTCCAACTCACTGCCCTGCCCATGTACACTTTTGCTGCATAAATATCAAATACATAAGGATATCACACAACCAAAATGTAAAATAAGTTTGCTTTCATTTTTAGTTTCAGCCAGCAACTAGAACACAATTAACCTCTTATGACATACTTTTGCCCCTGGAGGTCTGAATCTAAAAGGCAAAACTTATTTTTCTCTTTTTTCTTCTCCTTATTTATAAACAAATGTTAAACATGGCTCCTCTTATAACATTTGTTTTAAGCAGTTTTAGTTAACAAGAATCTATCTATGATTTTTTTGCTGTTATTAACCATGCTACAGATAGTAAAGCCAAAACAGCCTCAAGATGAAAGTTTAAAAAGTACTTCTGAAATTTCTTTAGAAAGCTTTGGTAGAAGAGGTAATTTAAAACAAATTAACAAATAATGTCATGCAGTGGTTAAATTGCCATAATACATTTCTTTTTTAGAGGTTCCTGGAATTCCTTGTTTGTGGTTGTCACACTGATAGCAAGCTAGATGTTAGTCCCTTTAACTGTATTTTAATGGCAATGTATTATAGCATGATTTATCAACATATGGCAGGTGGAAGCTGACACAAATTATAATGAAAATTAAAACAGTCATTTATGCAGCAGGCGATTATCATTTAAGGAACATTTATTTGCAGGCTTTAAAAATGAGGGTTTAGAATCAAATGAATTTAAAATAAAAGTTTTAACGACGGTTACCTTTTTCCTGCAGCCACTCCTCTACGGGCCGGTTATATTTGAAGGGGATTTTCTGTTTTACCATTTGGAAGCGTTCATTATCAGTGTTGCCTTTAAAGTTTAAAAAACAGCTTAAAGAACAATCTGAAAAGTCAATAAGTCATTAAAAAACATCCTAGGTTTTTGGTTTATTTTATGAAGTTTTTAGAGATAGATATCAATTTATCTTTAGTAGAGGTGGAGTTGAAGTCACTCTGTCCTTGGTTGACAGGTTTGAGGTCAGGTTAGTGTTAGCTATGCCGTGCTCCATCAGGTTTTAGAAATGTGGCATGGAATAGGAATCAGTAAGAATTCTGGCCTTTCATAGAATGGGTTTACCTTCGCTCTTCATCTCTTACCCCAACTATACCTTAATTGGGCCAATGGAGGCACACAGATCTCTTTGACCTGTGAGTAATTAGCCTGCCAGATAAGCTGAAGAATATGGTAGTGTCTCGGTCATTCATGCTCCATTCTCACTCAGCTGTATCCTACCAGAAGCATGGCCCATGTACGTCCTTATTCTACTCTTAAGTGTTTGTAGCTGCTCTTCCTTTGGCAGAGGGAAGCCAAGAAGAAAATTTAAGTCTTGATGGACAGGTGAGACTACTTATTCCATAAAGGAGGTCCTGGTATCCCATCACCTATGTTAAATACATAGAGTATTACAGATGACTCATTATATCTCTACCCCTTTGTCCGTATTTGTTTCACGTTAAAAAAAAGGACCTCCAAAGTATATATCTGTAAATAAAAGCAGCTATAAATACAATGATATAGCATCTGCAGATGTTTGAACACCTACACTTTAGTACTTACTAATAGATGCATTCTTTATATGTTTACTTAATATCTCTCTCTCTCTCTCTCTCTCTCTCTCTCTCTCTCTCTCACCTTCCTATGAGAGATCCTTCCTGAACAAGCATCCATTCATAAAGCCTGTTAGAGATACTTCTCCCAAGCATGAAATAGCTAATTAGTGTCAAGCCTCAAACATGTTTTTAAGTGCTGGTATGCCCCCTTCTTCGTTTTGTAACTATTTCTACCCCTGGATGATTTCGCTAATTAGGACAGACATGGAAAGTAGTGTTGTAGAGATATACCCCTAATGCATATGCTTTTATTATTATAAAACCATGCTTTGGGAACCATTCTATCTCAATTAACCTGACAGTGACCAAGAAGAAACTAGTGAATTCTAATTCACTACTTTGACTCTTATCCTTATATTAGAACCTAGGGGATCCCATTCCAAATGACCAACATTAAAAATTAATCAAAGTCTCAAAACAAGTGGCTTGGAAATCATTTACAAAAAAAAAAAAAAAAGGCTAAAAGCCAGAAAGAATGTTGGAATTGAATATATCATCAAGTCAAGTGAATAGAAGCTTGACATGGCATTTCAATCTTAGTGCCATTTCCATATAGGAGTTATTGGAAGATTCCACATGTGACTAACCTGTTGCCTGCCTTCCATGAGGGTTAGGATGGGAAAAGAGTGGCAACATTGCAAGATGCCTGCAAGATTCCCCATTCATTTCTCCTATGAACAAATTATTCTAAGAAGCTGACTCATTATACTCATTAACCAAGAATAAAACAACAACAACAAGTCATGAAAGGGGCAACTATGGGTTTGTTTTGAGCCTACATTACAGGACCCTGTACAGCTGGCACAAAGCATAATATATTGACATATCAATGGGTAAAGTGCAATGAATGGAGAGAACAACTAACGATTTTGGATTAGAGTGTATAAGGTTTTCCTCGAAGTATTATTTTTCACAGAAAATAAAAGAAGTGTGCAGACAAAGAGAGAAAAACAGAAAGGCAACTTCTTGGTGCTTCAACAAGACCATAGCTCAAGAATTTAGTAATACCTATTAATATAGCTACTGATGAAAGATCATTATGATCCTCCCAGGTGGATCTAGGTACTCAGAAATCTATTCATCCAAAATAAAGTTGGGTAAATTCTCTTCATAGAAAAGGAACATACACTTTTCTGAAAAGAACCTATATCTATAACTCTTAATCCTACTCTGTAGCAGACAGATATCCCAAGGGATGTCATCCGTCTTCATAAGCTTTGATCCCTCTCAAGTTTTAGCCCTGACACAAGAGTATACTGAGAAATGGCAAATGGGTTGTGCCAGATTCACCCTGAATATATTTTATTACTTTGGGTTTTCTGTAACTATCATTATGGGCTACAACATTAAATATAGTAATAAGCTTCATTCTGCTCATTGCACAATGGATTAGTGAAGTCAACAGCAAATATAAAGCTGAATATTCTTAGTAACAAACAGGGCAAAATCAAAAGTGCCCAAAGTTTCAAATTTCCAGAGTTTTATATGCATTGAATTAATTAAATAACTGCAGCGATCTACTTCCTCTAAATACATAGGGTGCTTGGCCCTCCTAAGCATCTCCTCCACCGCTCTGATGCTCTTTCAAACATAAAGACCCAGAGAAAATTATTTTGGAAAATGGTACAGGCTAGAAAAAGAAAAAACTATGTTGGACAATCAATAAGTGACATGTTGGGAGGACAGCATAGCCACAATTCAACCATACACCCTTCAAAAAGTGAAAGAGAGAATCATTCTTCTCCACCTCAGCTTTAAAGACATTTAGAAAAAAGTTTTAAGTTTTCACAGCAGATTGATAGTATCTGGCAGTAAGGATAGTGATCTTGCATACTGTTAAAAGCTATGAAAGATGGAAGGTCATTTGAAAAACCAAATTGGTTTAAATTGCCACATTAACATTGTTCTTAGTCTCTTTTCATGTTCTTGTTGGTTTTTATTTTAATTTATCTCAAACATTAGAGAGAACTGTTTTAGAAACATGTGCATAAGAATGAGTTCATTTGCCCCGAGCCCCATTTGCTAAACTGACTGAAGAACAAACAACCTTCTTAATATAAGAATTCATACATAGGGATGACTCTGAAAGCTGAACAACCCTCATCAAATTCATATACATTCATATTAAATCCTTAATAACATTCACTTGTACATTTAATAGAGCAATGAGTACGAAAATTTAAACAAAGACTGAAATAAATTCTTCAATAGAAAGTAATGCTATCCTCAAGAAAGAATGGCCTTATGGATAGTAAAGCCTTAATACCATTAAGAAGAGGCCTATGTGCATTACTAATTAGACCAAAAAATGTAATGAGTTCAGTTCTCAACTATACTGAGAAATCTATAAGTTGTACAAAGAGATATTCAAATAGATATTGCTTAAATTATTTACATGGATCTGACACTCACCTATACGGAACTGAATTTTAGAAAAAAAACTATTGGTCACATTTTATTCTACTTAAAATAAATGTATGGATTTGTGTGTGTGTGTGTGTGTGTGTGTGTGTGTGTGTGTGTGTGTGTGTATCCCCTTCCAATTTTGGTCAGATAGTGAGATTTGGTCAGATAGTGAGACATCCCCTATGGTTATTTGCATTTGTACTACTGGTTCCATTGTCAAGTAAGTATTTCAACTCCTGGAGACACACAAAACATGCACTGTTGAATTATAATATTGTAAAAAGCAGGCTACTAAGGCAAAATTATTAAGACCCAACTGGTTCATACACATAGCTCCAACATTTATGTAGAAATATTTCATGTTTCCTACACTTGGGTGAATCTATTTGAGGTAAAAGGAACAGAAAACAGAGGAAGATAAGATGAAGAAATTGAGTTGATCCTTGAATAGGTCACCAAACATCAGTCCCTCTTTATAGTCCCAAAGAGTAAATTTGAAATTTGTTGGCAATCTCAAAGGAGTAAAATTCTTTAAATTGAAGAACTAAAAGAAAACTCTTGTATAGCACAGAAGATAACTTTTATAACACCACTTTTACACTCTATTTGTCCAAACATTGATCCTATTCATTAGACATTATGCTAATTTTCTTAAAGCCATAACCAATACAGCATAGGAGTTAAGACCATGGGCTTTATAGACAAACTTGGCTTTGAGTTCTAACTTTATCATGTATTAGCTGTGTGACTTTGTACAAGTCACTTAGCCTCAGTTTCCCCATTTCCCAATTCACCATAGGACTAAACATAAGACAATAAGAGGTAGAGCATATAGAGAACCTGGGAATTGAAAAACATTCAATTTATTTAAACTATTATCATTAATATGATTCACTCTTTCCCATTGATATAAAAAATGTACACTGTTTCCATTACGTGCTTCCACCCTCTCAGAGCTTTATCATTACTCCATTCAAAAGACGACCACGTTCCATTCGGTCCCACAAAGGTTATCATTCAAAGATCCACAGAAAATGAAATATTCTAAATATCTGTAAATCATCTAGGTGTTGCTTTTTGTATATCTGTATCTTCTGAAATATACTCAGCTAACCCCATTTCCAAAATAAAGTGGGCTTCTAAACCCATTGAAAGTAAAAGAGCAATTCAGACGTTGACAAATGGAATTTCTTGGTCCAGCCGCAGTTAATGATGATATACTACTGCTAAGTTGAGGAAGAGTGGCTTAAAGGTTCTAGCAATTTGCACCAGGCTGGCAGAAAATGCTTTCTTGCAGGTAGACCATTAATACCATCTGAAATATTGTCAAGCATGTGGGCATGCTAATAGGAACAGGGTAACAACATTCATCTGTACAAAATTAATGCCAGAGGTACTTTTGCACTTTGTTTTGAATCTTGGAATAAAGGAAGGAAAAGTTTTCTTTATTGTTGTGTTGACACTAAAAAATGAGACTATGGGTCTAATGAACAGTCAAAGAATAAATATTATGTATTAGAGCCAGAGGCAAAAGAAAATCAATTTGGGTCGGCTCAAGTAGTAGGGATTTTTGGAGGTTCTTACAATGTCTCTCTCCCCAAAGAACACTTTGTGGGTTTCAAAGCCAATATAAGACATTAAAGAAAAGGAACTGGGGAAATTCTCTGAGCTCAGCTCTGGTCTTTTTCCTGATGTTGACCCAGATGAACTCTCTCAGTGTCAGAAAGGGGGATACTGTACTACCCAAAGGGTATCTAGCAATTTGTAAGTGATGGATGTACCTCAACCAAGAACTAATATCTTATATGTATAAAGTGCCTTTACCAAGGAACTCAAAATGCAATTATAAGCATCATTTCATTAATCCTCACAACACACTTTTGGGGCTTGATCCTTTAGCGCACTGAGGTAAAGAAATTAATCTCTTGCAGCAGAAAACTGATTGGCTGGGAAAGTAAATTAATAAACCCAGAGCACAGGGCATTATTAAGTAAGGGAGCTACTTCAGACTCACTTAAGTGGTTCCATGAGCCGGGGAGAACCACCTTTCCGAGAGATGAGATGTTTGCCCCTGGAAAGCAATGTGACTCATCGCAGCATACCTGACTTGGCTGATGAAGCTGAGTGCCTCATGTCTTCTGCATATGCTCAAAAATAGAAAACAAATGTGAAAAGACATATTATCATTTCCTTCCTACATCAAAGTCATAGTACCAATCTATCATCTCTAGGCTACAGGAGCTGAGCTGTTCAAGCAAAGATGGCTCCAAAATGAGTGAAAAGAACAGTGGCTAAGTCAGACAGACTTTGGATGCAAGTTTATCTCAGACTTTTGCCAGTTCTGTGAACTTGGACAATATACTTAGTCTAGATGCCTCAGTTTTTTCAGCTTTTCAAAAAAAAGATGAAGATAATATCTATATTGCCAGATTTTATGCAAATTAAATGTTATAATCCAGGCAAGGACTTAGCTCATGGGAAGCAGGAAGAGGCTGGGAATGGGGAGTCTGTGATTTAATTCTCAGCATCTTTCTCTAATACATGTCTAAGACTCCAAAATGGATGATCTGTCTTCCAATAAATAGTGAAAGGGAATATGTATCTATGAGTGGAAGGGGCAGGGAGAATTCCAGCTTGGAGAACTCTCTAGAACCCTTCCAGACTTGATGTTTCCATTGAACTCTGCCTCTGTTCTCTCACTGATATGCCTATTACACATTCAGTCATCATAGGCTAGGGGATAGGAATGGTGGCCACACTAGAGATGTAGCCCTGGTGTAGCTTTCCAAGTGATCACGTCTCTATTTCTTGACCTTTTTCAAGACAGGCTGAGGTGAGTTTGGGTGGAAACACATCAACATTAAACTTCTCTTTCATATCCCAAATCTAAATCAAAGCGCCATTTCTGTTGAAGTGTTATTATACTAAAGACCATGAACCCTGATGCAACAGTTAGAACATATGTCACCAATCCCTATCCTTTCCCTGTATTTTGAAGCCATCTCAACTCTCTGCTGAAGCTCATTGCTCCTGGAGTTTCTTTTTGCTTATTTTCATCCATCAAGGATACTTTCACTCCTAGAATGATTTAAAACACAAGGTCTGGATAACTAAAATATCTTTATTTGCTTTCATAGTTTAAGAAAATATTTCCAAATAATATTTAATGGAATTTTCCTCAGTATTATAGGTCTATCTAGCATCTCTTCTTTATTTAAGAGCTACTTTCAAAAATGACATGCTATAAATTAGGAAAACATAAACTGACTATACATAGAATATATAATTTGCTTTTCTTCCTCAAATGTCACGTTTTCCCTTCTATAATTATTCCAATATATGCCCTGAAGCTAGCCTAAGTCAGTTTCAATGTCTAGATTTTTGTCTAGTTCCAAACATGTTAAATATATGCCTTGGTATGTCTTTAAGCTTTAGTTTCTTCATATATAAAATGAGCACTATAATAATAACTTCATCTTAGGGTTGTGAGAATTAACTGAGGATTAAATGTATGCAAAGCAGTTAGCATAGTGTGTGACACAAAATAAGTTCTCAACGTAGGATTTATTACTATTATTATTATACAGTACCTGATTCATAAAGATTACACTAAAAAGAAAGCTAATGTAACAAAAATTACTTCACTACACAATTTTAGTGTCAAATCTTTTCAAATTCCTTTTCAACATAAAGCCTTAATGTTCAGTCTTCAGTCATTTGACATATGATCCCTTTCTGATTCCCCAAGGTATCCTTCTTTTTATCATTTATTTCTCCCTTGTTGTAAAAGCCACAGTGTTATTTGGGGGCTTACTCCTCCCCGTGATCCATGCATTCCTACATGTTCATCCTCTGTGTGATCTCCCTGTTTCTCTTTGGTCTTGTTGGTTTCTTTCATCTCTCTAGCTACCTTCCTCTCCTACTCCCCATTCCCATTTCCTGTCATTATTCTGACACAGAGGATATCAAGTTCAGTGAATTTATTGCCAGACTGCTAGAGTATTTAGCAGAAAAAAAATTTGTTCATTCAAACATGTATTGTGGTGTCTTTCCCTAAAAGGCAAAGAGGACAGGTAGGCGGTTCAAGAGGACAATTCCAATGGGTAACAAATAGAAATGTTCTCATCCTCATCAACAGGAAAGTCACACCAATATCAGTATCTCAGATGTCATAATAAATCTGTGTTAAAGTATGCCTTCTGTGTGGATCTTATGGAATCTCTGGTGGTTATAAATTATAGGTCCTCTAAACCAATCTTTAACCTTGTGCCTATAAATATGTTGTTCCCAAGGGATCTAAAAATCATATTAATTGTGCCACATACCACTCACCCTTGGTTAATATATTGGTTTGCAACAGTTGTCTAAACAACCACATCACAGTACAGTCACATCTAAAGCTTGTTTCCAACCAAAATCCAAGATAGTTTCCAATTAAATTGCTTTCCAGAAAGTTTGGGCCATCTTGCATTCATGTAAAAAATTTTGTAAACTTCAAAGCAGGTCTTTAATTATATCTCATTAAATTCATTACTGTTTCATAACAGCATTCCAACCTGATAAAAAAGTGTTTAACTCTAGGTCTTTTCTTTCTTGCAGGAGATACTGTTCTTAGCTTTGTGTCATCTGCCAATTTGATAAGCATATTTTTTGTGCATTCATTCTAGACTCTGAAAATTTTAGAGAATACGAGGATTATGTGGAGGCTTTAAAAATCAACAAATTCTTTGAAATGCCTGTGTGTAAAAGGTGGAGCTTGATTCTCCAACCCTGAATGTGGGCTGGACTTAGTAACTCAATTCTAAAAAATAGGATATGGTGGAAATTATAGTGTGTGTTTTTAGAGACTAGATCAGAAAAGGCACTGTGATTCACCCCACCCCCCACCCCCACCTCCTCACTCTCTTTCATCACTCAGTGGGGAAGCTAGTACTATATCATAAGGGCACTTAAGAGGCCCTGTGGAAAGACCCGCACATCAAGGAACTGAGGCTATGAGATGCCCTAGGCTTAGATAATCCTTGAGATGACTGTAGTTCCAACTTGTATCTTGACTTCAACTCATAAGACACCTTGATATAGAACCACTTGACTAAACTGCTACCATATCCTGATCTAAAGAAACTGTGAGATAATAAATGTTTGTTGTTTTAAGTCACTCAGGTTTGGGGTAACTTGTCACACAGTAATAGATACAGAATAATTAACTTGATCTGTGTTTCATTTGAACCAGAGCCAGACCTCCTTAAGATGCTTCTCATAGCTCTCCTTATATTATACTCTTTCTGGAAAATAAAAAGACACTATAACTTTCATCTCCTCTTCATCTGTGACACTGCTGCCCAAAGGGAGTTTAGACTAGCTTGGTAAGACCAGTACTGATAAGCCCATGTTAGTCCTTACCATCACCAGAACCTTTGTTACATCTGGTTACACGTACTCCAACTTATCTGTCAAATGGAACACTTGAAAATTTGTATATATCAGTCCCAAGTTTAAGAGATCCATCCTTTTATACAATACAGGACACTTTTCCCAAACTAGTTTTCTATTCTGACTGACTCTCATCATTATTTCTGAGTTAAGGTTAACAGGGGCATCGTTCAGATTTCTTAAGCATCCTGGGAAGTTATTCACCTCAGACCCAGAGATTTGTGCTCCTTTGAATAACTCAATTACCGTGTCCCCCCCTTTTAGGAAGAATGAATTTTCCTATTTATTCTGTTTGAATTAAACTTTACAGCCTGAACGAAATTCTCCTTGCTAGAGAACCTGTTAATGACAGACAGTGCATGGGGGTTGCTGGACGGAACGCGTGGGAGTCCAGAGAACCACCAAGGACCCTCTTTGGCAACTGCTTTTTGCATTTTATAATTAAAAAGTAGCTTACGGGAGTAGACTTCAATGGAACTTATGGTTTATATTTTGAGAGGAGTCTACAATTTTAAGGTTGAGGAGACCTCAGAGATTATCTATGATCTACATTTTCCGTATTTTAATATTTCTCGAACTTCCATGTAGAACATTAGAAATAGGCAAGCATCAGAGAATGCAAATCTTGAAGAACATTCTTCCCCCACAAAGGTATTAGTGAAAGAATTATCTATACTCCTACTTGTTTGGTTATGTGGTATTTCCAAGGCTTTTCAGAAAATGAACCAGTTGGCAGCCATGCATCATTTAGTGCAAAATTCAAAGGTCAGGTGTACACTGCTGCAATGTGGTACAAGAATCAAAATGTTCCCAGTGAAGAAACCACCTCAGGGAAACGCAGTCGTTGTAGTAGATCCTGAATTCATACAATGCCTCGTTAACTCTACTTGGCAAATTAATTTAAATTGATTTGTTTGTGAGAACTGCAGCATGGCCTCAAATCTGGCTACAAACAAAGGAAAATGATAAATAATGAGCTCAGAGAAAATGTCTAGAGGAAAGTGTAGACCAGCATGGCCTGTTTTTATAATATCACTGTCTTTGTCTTTTTTAAAAAAAAAGAAATAAAAGAGAGAACATAGCCTATACAAATAAAACACATTGATAAATCATAAATACTCAAAACAAAGGCAGATAAAGTCTTTGAAAGCATTAAGAGGGAATATTTAAAAAAAATCAAAAAGTTTAAATGGACACTTATTTTTTAAAGAGTAATTAATTTAATGCAAAATAAAATGCTTAAGGGAAAAAATGTACCAGTGTGACATGGCAGAAAGAGCCAAGAGTAATTCTAAAATGCCATAGCCTAAAGAAAATAAAGGACAATTCTTCAGGTAAAGTCATTAGTTTCCAACTTCAGTTTGAGGCCTGAATTTAGAATTAGGAGGGAGAAAATTATCAGGGAAAAGAATTATAGCAGCCAGAGCCTTTCCCAAACTCTCTGCCAATGTTAAATTACAAAATAGCTACACTCCCCTTCCAAAACCCATGCCCCTATGCAATGGGACTTTGTCACTCCTCCCATCAGAGGCTGAGTCTATTTTTCCACCCCTTGATTCTGGGTTGGCTCTGATATGTGCTTTATTTGGCACAGGACATATTGCAAATGAGATGTAAACAGAGGTTTGAGCAGCACTTGTATGAAATGGGGGTGCTTGTCCTCTTGTGCTGTTGAAGTCTGCGACAGGAAGAAGGCCAGTCTAGGCTCCTAGAAGATAAGAGACCATGAGAAGAGAAACTCTAGCCATCCAAACCTACTCAGCCAGCTCAGCCAGCTCAGCTGAGGCCCAAGACATATGAATGAGGCCATCGAGATCATCTAGCTCCATCTGAGCCAGCCTGGAAGGAAAAAAAAATACCCACATGATACAGGGAAATATGAGCCAATAAATAACAGTTTTGGAGTGGGTTGTAATGCAGCAAACATGAAGTGACACATCCAGGAAGTCGGGAAATCCAGGAAGGACAGGTGGGATTGAGTAAATGAAGCACCTTCCTGTGTGAAGGTTTCCCATGCAGGCCCGGGGGTGGGGAGGGGAGGAAGTGCTCAGCGGTTGTCTGTGGAGCTTATGTGGTGAAAGCCTTACGAGTCCTGGAATGGAGACAAGGAGATGTGAGCCTCTGTCACTTATCTTTAGCCCTCTTATTCATTCTGAAAAGAGAACGGTCAAATCCAAGGGAAGGGATGCAGTAACATAGCTCCTGAGAGGAGAAGGGAAGGTCAAGGCTGAGGGAGCTGAGATGGGGCAAGAAAACTAGAGAAGAATGGACACTTCTCTGATCTCCATTTTTAGACCTAGACTAGGGGAAGGGAGGGGGAGGGTGGGGTTGACTCTGTAAGTAATAAGGAGCAGAGGTAACAAAGGGCTAGAGAGTTAGTTATCTGACCCCCCATTATTATTCAAATGAGGGATGGACCGAAATTTGGTAAGAAGAGCAGGCTGGACTTGCTGGTAAGATACTGTGGAACTATAGCCCCTACCCCACCAATGGATTTCACATTCCTTAAATGAGTCCATGGGAAACCTAGGATGATTGCCTTCACTCTCATCCCTCACCTCAACTTTCTAAAACTGAAACAGTTTATGTCCCTGCTGGGTATGAATAATCACTTGTCATGAATTATAGCCTTACCTAGGCTTAGAATAGAAAGATATTCCCTGGCACTCATTAGCCCCTACTAATACAGAATAATAAAAACAAAGCAAAACACTGAATTAAAGGCAAAAACATTTCCATCTCATACCTTGGTTTTTAAAAATCAGGCGCTGCTCTTTAACCTCTTTCAAAAGTTATGGATTAGCAAAAAGTCACCTTTGTAAACTCACTTAGAGGAAATTGTAAGTCATTTTCCTAGGACATAATAGCTGGTATCAGAATGGTATTACTTTGGTGTGTGCATGGCATTTGGACTCTAGACAAAAGCATCAAAAATGATCAAAATCTAGGGACTAAAGGGTTAATTAGAGAGTAAAGACAATAATATTCCTACATGTTTTGATTGACAACTTGAGTGACACATACTTGCCAATAATTAGAAGTATGTCACAGTTAATGATACAGACTCAAATATTAGTTCATTTTACAAATGTGATGACTAGAATTTTTTTTTAAATCAAAGCTCTTTTTTTTACACTTTTAAGAAAGTAGTTAATGATTATGTAAAATTATACACATATATTAAATATTTACCTGTCACCTAGATTCCACTATCCTGCATTGAATATTAGGTCTTATGGGCATGTGTTTTTTTTTTTTTTTTTTTTTTTAATGAAATTCCAATCTCCTTAGAAGCAAGGTTTATTTTTAAAATCTTTTTACACCATCTTACTTCCACAATACCCTCTACAACCTACAATGACACCAAACACCGACACATCTTAAGTGCTAAAGAATATTCATGAAGTTGATGACTATAGCTACCTCACAAAGAGGCAGGTTTCCTGACATCAACAGATTATTAAACTATTAGCTTTGAAGGTTTAGATAATTACTAAGATTCTTATAACCTCTGAAAACCTACAAATTTGAGGCACATAAATAAAATATTAATGACTACTTTTAGCCATTTAATATAAGACATTAAACACATAATATTAAATCTTTGCTATCTGAAGAATAGTTATAAATATCTGTAGACTACTTTAATTTAAATATATTTATCTGTACCAGGGCAAATGAAATATTTTTTATAGTTACCCATTGATGTGTGTGTGTATCCTGTATAGAAAGAGAGATGTTTTATAAATATCTCAAAGGAGAGAATGCTTTTTCATGTTCTGCATAGAACATTGTCCCCTGGACAAAAGAAACAATTCCTAGTTATCTGTAAAAACTAAACATCCAAGATCGAAAGAAACAATTCAGAATAATTTTAAATGACATTGCTAATAATAATGGCACTGAACAAAAAAAAATTTATGGAAGCCAAAGAGGAAAAATCAGACAGATCTATTCTCTTGGTGGAAGAAATGCAAACTCTATAATCTGTAACATTTCATATTATTTAGTCAAATTGGAGTAGTCCACATTGCGTAGAAATCTGCAAGCCAACCAGGGAAATGGACCAGATGACCTAGTATTTTCACCATTCTAATTGCTAGGTTCCTTTGAATTTCACTCTTTCAGAAACCCACTTTTATCTTTGCAATAATGATCCAAGAGATTAAAAGAAGGCCTTTGAGTGACTCTATTTGCCTACTCAAGTGCATACAATATCTATTGATGTACCATTACTGTCTTGTCAAAAGCACTTAGAACATTAGTAAGTATAGGTATATTTAGGGCAAGAGATGAGACAAATGAAAGAAGAGCATTCAGTATTCTTGGTTTTATATTTTTATTTCTAATTATCTGGGAGAGTAGCTTATTTAAATCACATTGGAATCCTTACAAGTGTTTAGACCTCTAAACAAGAATTGAAATTTCCCATCTAACTAAAACTCAAGGATGCTATCCAAAGATTTTTTTTTCTTTCAAAGATTTACTTCCGCGTGTGACTCAGAAAGGAGAACCTAGATACCATGAATAGTGAAGAAATGTATAGATTTCCTCCTTACTTATCCTGTTGGATTTAATATGTTCTAATTGAATTATGGTCCAATTTGTATTATTCAGTTCCTAATTAAGGGACTTACAGAGATGAGTGCATAAAATACTTTAAGAGACGAATTTGAACATTTTATGTTAACAAAGGCTTCTGTCCCTAGAGGTTGGATGTGTCAACTGTGATTTCAACTGATATCTCACATGCAAAAGGAAGTGCAGTTTGAGGGTTCACAATTATTGCTCAAACTCTTGAACCCTTTAGTCAACTGTTTGCTTATTCTAAGTAGCTGCCGTGGGAGAAGTGGCACAAATCAAGGAATCAAAGCCAGAAGAGAGAGGAACAAAGCACACATATTGATTGTTCTATTTGACCAGAAAAAAGATTAAAGCAACACTAACCTGACAGAATGATGCAGCTATATAATTATGCAGCCACTGAATGAGCTGGATTAACTGGCTAAAACGTTCAGCAATGTTTTGGCCGATGTGTTCATCGGAGACATCTATAACCACTACTGCATTTCAACTAGATGGCTAGGAAGGTGGGCCTGGAACAATTTCTGTGGATAAACTACATATAATTGCTGAGAATTAAGAAAAAAGCTACTGAGAATAGAAACAAGACGAGAGAATTGTCAAGAAGGTCTGAGATCAGGGATGGTCAAGACTCTGAGTCAATGTGTTGGTATAGCACTCAGCTCAGTTCAACTGACTTATTTCAAGAACAGATCTGTAAAGAGTTATTTCAAAATTCCCTTTATGAACCTACTTGAAGCTCAAAATTCTCTGGGGTCATAGTGGGAGAAAGTCACAAAATGAAGCAAGACTGTTAGATTTCACTTGGTTTACCTTCTAGGAGACCTCAATTGCTCCCTGAGAACAACATATTCTTTCCTATGTATTACTTTTATTTTTACCTTTCCTGGAGGTCCAACTCCATTCTTATCACACAGAAAATTTAGTATAATATCCAGCTATTCATTTTGAAAGTCTAAAAGCATTTGGTTCTATTTCAGTTTGTACTTCACTTATATAAGTTCCTATTTTATTTGCAACAGCATCTCACAACAGTTTTATATAGGTTTAAAAATGAAGTATTTCTAAACCTTGGCTCTCTGAGAAGCTTTAGATTTACTTTACATTTATATTTATATTAGATTTATATATTTTTTTGAAACTTTTGTGGATGCCTAAATATCCTCCTTGCTCCCTTTTATCATCTTGTCTAAGTATATTGAGAAATCTATCCTTGGAGACTTACAGAGAATCACCTCAGCAATGTAAAAATATTTTAATCACATTAAGATTTAATTGTTTCGACAAAGGAAAATTTCCTGGTAAAATTTTAAGTTATTCATAGTGAAACATTTGATGTTTTTCTATTGCTTTTAAAACAAACATAAGTATATTTAATGCTTATAAAGGATGCTCTTTACTTTAGTGTATATTGTTATTGTGTAAGTGTGACAAAGAAATCAGAAGTCTCCAATAATCTCAGTACAGTTGTGCTGTGTAACATTTATTGAGCAACTACTCTAGAGCTACTTTGGCTAAAATAATGGGGAGATTAACAAAAGTGTAACCACTTAACTTGAGCTACAGAGAGCCAAGTCGGAGAGTACATACTTTCTCTTCTGATGGTGGGAATTTTGAATTGATTGACAACTTTATTATAGTCAATATTGAGGTCAGTAAAATGTGAAAGAATTCCATTTTGTATAAATAAAACCTGGTATGCCTTAGTGCAATTTTTAAATATCTATTTTAAACTTGTGAATGCTTTTCAGCATATACACACCTATAAAAACTCATAACCTGGTTCTTGTTCCTTTAAAAAAATATAAGAACAGATTCTAAAATGTCTAAAATTCAACAGCAGAAAGAGGATGAGTCACACTTGAGGAGAGTCCACCCTCATAATTGCAGGTTAATGGCAGGAAGTGAACAGAAGCTCAAGCAGGAAGCTCCCATTAACAGGTTAGGGACAGCCAATGCTGAGAAAATGATGAGGATGCTCTCTGGGACTTAGCAAATAGATGTAGCATGGAGCAGGCAGAAGAAAATATAAATGCTAAGAAGTTAGTTGCACCTTTATGAAGGACAGAGAGTAGCCTAGGACAGCTAAGCCAAAGGCTAATAAAAACACATCAATTCAAAAGAAAAGTATGTTAAGGTCCCTAAGGAGAAAGAGAGAAAAGTGGATTTGGATTACCACAAGTTTTAGTTACTAAATAGAAATAACAGAGCTAGAGAAATAATAATGCTTTCTGTTTGTTATTTTCAAATCTTGCTCTAAGCAATGTATGTCATGACATAAATAAAGGTGGAATTGAATCTGTGCCTTGGGTGTTCATTTAGGAAAGCAGTGTATGGTTGGGTTTTTGTTTATTTTTTTTTTAAGCACAGGTAAATGGATTGCTTGGCCCATTTATATATTCCTTTAACCTGAATTAACCTCACCAGCGGCTCTACGCTAGTCCACTTAGCATTACTATATTCTCTGTGTCTCCGAAATTTAACTCATCCACTTAGAGATTATCTTGCTCCCTTTATTCTAAACAGAGATGAGACAATTCACAAAATAAAGCTGATGGATCAGTAAAAACAGAGGTACAATCTTCAAAATATGCTTGATCTTATCAAGGGTCCCCCCAACTACACCAAAGAAACAAATCTGACTCACCAGTTTCCTTTTGTAAATCGAGTTGTTAGAATGCAGCCACATGTATTCATTTATGTATTGTGTGTGGTTTTTTTTGCACTACAACAGTAGAATTAAATAATTGCTTGAAAAGTCTATAATGCTCACTATTGGGCTTTTTTAGAGAAAAAGTTGCTCTAAATAAAGGTATCGAGTCTCCATGCCTATATTCAAATCCAAGATGGCCCTATTACCTACTTGTCTTATAATACCAGAAAGTACGTTACTTAACTTCTCTGAGACTCAGATTCCTCATCTCTAAAATGGCAATAATAATAGCATCTCCTTCCAGAATGCTGTGAAAAGCGTTCAATGTGATAATCAATGAGCTTGTCACAAAATAAGTACTGTATCAGTGTTACCTATTACTAATTAATATTATTCCCCTAAAATCCTTTATGAAAAGATATGTTATAACATCCTCATCCCCTTCTTCAGGATATACAGCTCTCAGACACTTGTGGGCATTTGGAATAAAGATTTCACCATTGAACTCCGAGAAAACCACCTTTCTATAATGCGATTAAAATGCAAAGAAATCTAGCTTAATTAAAATTGAGACTAGAAATTGCACATCGGGCAGAAGCACATTTCTAGTGAATGTTTAATAATGTGATTACAGCATGTACTGCATGCACCAGGATGTGGGAAACAATAGTAAATTTGCATGTGAATTTACATCTGTCAACCAAATAAATTTGAGCTCTTTATATAATGCAAACTAGAGTACTCCTGTGAAATGATAGAAAAGTTGGGTAACAAAGGGATAGGGGTGTAGGAACTTATAAATCTGTATGGAATCCCAGCTTTGACACCTTCTGGCCTTGTGACTACAACAAATGTACTCAAAGTCCCTGAGCCTTGGTTCATTGATCTGTAAAAGCAGGAGAGTAATAATTCTCCCCTGCAACAACTGGGCAGATTATAGTAAGCGAAATAATGTATGAACGATGCCTGTCCATCAGTTTCCTCACTGTGAAATGTGTAGGTGGTCACATCACAGTTTATGCTTGTGCATGCTTAGTAAGGGAGCAGAGTTTGTTAGCATTGTCCTAGAGAGCTCAAGGTCACAGCCCAGATTCCATCCTAGGCCCACCCCTGTTTGGTCCTCAGGCTTTATCAGGCACTTATATGTGCCAGTGAACCCAGATCTCACCCGAATCAATGCATCTTCTTTCATTATTTGGAACTGCAGGTACAATGTAGTGTAATACATTGGAGGATGAGGTTTGCCTTCTAAGAGATACAGGCTTAAGTTCCAGGTCTTCATGTATAATGACCCTGGGAAAGTTAATTTTATAAGCCTTCATATTTCCATTTGAAAAATGATGATAAAAATACTCTCTACTCTTACATCTACTGTGAAGATTTAATATAAGAACTCAGTGCAGTGCCTAGCACTTAATAACTGCACAATAAAATTTAAGTATTAAAACTGTCTTGTTTGTATACATGCATTTCTGTTCCAATAGAATATAACATCCTTGAGGGCAGAAGCTGTGTTTTATTTCATATCATATAGGTATACCCATTACCCAGCATGGATTTATATGTAAAGTAGATTTTGAATAAGTATTTGTTGACTGGCGAATGAATGAATGCAGGAGATCATTCCAATCAAACTAATTTCACTGATGGGGGACTAGCAACATTTCTTAACATAAAAGTCAACACTAGTTAATAAAAAGATTTCTGAAGTGTTTCTGCTGTTTGAAAGTGCAATATAATTACTTTTTCTGACCCATTATCAACTCATTTCTATCATTTGTTTTGACATAACCTTCAGCTTTTGGCTTGAATTATCATTTTCCAATTATGTACCTAGTCCCTAAGTGTTCTTACACAGCAGTGTACTGGCAATTGCAACCCCCTCCATCCAGGCTGACACAGAGCATCAGTGACTTACTGTAAGGCTGTAAAAGCACTATGTAAAAAAGAAATGTATCTCATGGAGCAAACTGTAAATGTCACTGGAAATCTAATCCAGTCCACATTAACTCCATGAACTGAAGATGAGAAGTGCCTCTTTGTCCTTGACTCATTCTCTTCTTCCTCCTCTGACCCTCCTTTCCCTCTGCTTCAGCCTGCCAGGGTATTGACAGGGATTTTAGAGGAATGGAAAGTCTTTATCTCTTTGAGATGAGTTGCAATATGATTATAATCGATTGAGTGATTTACAGTTTAGAGAGCCTTTCATTACCCTCTGTGCTTTATAGAATTATAAATGACATACTGTGTGTGGATATATATTATTATTATTACTATTGGATATTTATGTACCACTTTTCTCTAAGAAGCTAAATGTTCTTTTTAGACTTTAAATAACTAGAGGGACTCAGCAACCTTGTGCAAAACTTAAATTGAAGAGACTGAAACATGAAAACTTTTCCGATAAATAAAGCTACATTCTTGCATGGGAGTTAGAACATTTGATAGTCATCTAATTCTGGGGCTGAGGGAAAACAGAATAGGGTAATTGCATTTTATAGTTGGGATAATAATTTTAGATTTTCATAATTAAAAATAAATTCTGTATGCCTGAATTTTTATTTACTACCTAATTTAAAGCTTCTTTGTGAAAATAGGACAAACAAAACTTGTAATTCCCTTAGTCTAGCTTTGAAATTTGCAACATTTGAGGATTGTTTTCATTTGGAAGAATCTGTATAATTACAGATGCCTTACATATAGTGAGGTGTTATTAGTATTTTTATATCACACTATTGCAAATGAGTATAATTTTAAAATAACATAAAAGGTGACCAGTTTTCCTAATCTTGAAAGTATTATTCCATGAATTTAGTTTATTATACACTTATTACCCATAGAAGTGAAAAAATCTGTTTCCTTAGTTAAATAGTGCCTAGAAGTAACCCTCTCATTACTTATTTCACTGAGTCCCTAGAATATTTATAATATGCAAAACATTTAACTTATGGTTCAATAAATATTTATCATTTTAATTTGTTAAAGTACACCTTTCTCTTTAGATACCAAGGTAGTCTACTAAAGATGAGAAAATATAACCCAGGACTCTAGACTATAAAGTCCTAAAGAAGTTTCCATCAAAATTATTCTTTTATTCATCAATCCTCTCGCTCAAAAGCATTGCCCTGTTCACAAATCAATTCTAGATAAATAATGTCTTCAGTTACTACAATTACTATCATATTATCTGATGTAACTCTTCATCATTATAATTAACTCCTCTGTGTGTTATTGAATTATTTCATAAATAAACTTGAGCTTAATGTCTCAGGGACACGTGCCTTGTGTCCATGTGCCATATGTTCATGGGTTTCCTTTCCCTCTATCCCAAATGTTCTTCTCTTCTATAAGATGTATCACACACACACACACACACACACACACACACACACACACACACATTCTATGTTGACCCTTGAACAATGCAGTGGGGAGTTCAGGGTACCGACCTTCACGCAGTTGAAAATCCATGTATAACATTTGACTTAACTATGAATAGCCTCTTGTTGACCGGAAGGCTTACCAATAACATAAACATGCTGTCAAGTAACATATTTTGAATGTTATGTGTACTGTATACTGTATTCTTATAATAAAGTAACCTATAGAAAAGAAACCTTATTGAGAAAGTCATAAGGAAGAGAAAATGCATTTATAGTATTTATTGAAAAAAATCCATGTGTAAGTGTACTTGCACAGTTCAAACCCGTGTTTTTCCAAGGGCCAACTGTTTAGTCTTGTCTTCTTGTCTTCTGGGTAGTTATATTTAATTTAAGCATTAGCCAGAAGCCTACAGTTTGCCTCAAAATGCTTATCAGCTTCTAAGAGACGTTGACAGGGAGTGAAAGGCTGTAGGTTTGAGAGCAGTAATTGTATAGACGGTCCTCGACTTAACGATGGTTTGATTTAGGATTTTTCAGCTTTATGATGGTGAGAAAGTGACATGCTCCGTAGAAACCATACTTTGAATTTTGATCTTTTCCCCGGCTAGCAGTACGAGGTAGGGTACTCTCTCTGAACGCTGGGCAGCATCAGCGAGCTGCAGCTCCCAGTCCGCCTCTTACTGTCATGAGGGTAACTGACAGATACTCTATAGTACACTCATTGTGTTAGATGATTTTGCCCAACTGTAGGCTATGTGAGTGTTCTGAGCCAGGCTAAGCTGTGATGTTTAGTAAGTTAAGTGTATTAAATGCATTTTTAACTTACAATACTTAACACCTTACGATCGCTTTATCAGGATACAACCCCCACTGTAAGTCAAGGAGAATCTGTATTTAACCTGTAAGATATGAGGCTATTTACCTTATGGCTGGGAAGTTACAGAAAAGAAAGGTTTACCTGGTAAAATAAAAATTAAACAACAAAAAACAACTAAGCACCCTCTCACTGCTCTCTGATCCCCCAAGAAAGACTGTTAAACAGGAGAAGAAACTTTCATCTAATAAAGTTCTTCCCTTCTAGATATAGGCTAGAAGGTGAAACAGAATCATGAAAGGAAAGAGGCTGTCAAAGTCCCAAAAGGCCTAACTGATGATGTGGAAGAAAGCAGATGTCATAAATGCCCACGGGGAGGGCTGGCTTCTTACTTGGCAGAAATTAAGAGATTTAACTTGAAAGAAAAATTCTAAATTGTCAAGATTTGGGTTAAGACCGGAATTTCTGGAGCATACAATTGTTCTGGGGTATCAAAGGGAATACACAGAAGGCGTAGAGTGTGATTCAAAACAAGGGCTCTCAAGCCAGATGGTCTTGGGTTGGAATACCAGCATTTTCATTCACATTGTGAGCCAGGCAAGTACCTAGGACCTCGGGGACTGCCGCTTCTCTGTAAAATGAGAATAAAACTAACATCGACCTCAGGGGTTGTAGCGAGGCTTAATGAAATGGACATGAAGTGGGGAGTATGTAGTAAATGTCCAACAGAGGGCAGCCATCACCCTCTGTGTGAACTGGCTGAGAGATGGTGGCCTCTGCCACTTTGTGCATCTCTGAGACAACACCCTCGACTCCAGGGGCGTTATTACCCCAGTGTAAAGACAAAACACATTAGATAAGTTCGGAAGGTATAGGAAGGTAAATGCCCTTTAATTCGTCAATGATGTAAACGAAGATTTACATTATGAATAACAGGTAACAGGAAATAAGAGATCGTATATTCTAGTTCTGAGCTGTCCGACACCAGTCACCAGCCACCAGCCTCATAGTGCGGGCCTGAGAATTGAATGAGAAAATGTACTTGAACCCCTCAGCGCCTGGAGGACATAATAACTATGCATAAAATAAACTCTCAGGGCCTCAGTCATACCAGGTACATTGCAGTTGTGGCTACATATGGTTAGTGGCTACTGAACAGCACAGTCTGGATAAAGAAAATGAGACACTTTTGTCTTCTAAATACCAGTGATTCTCAAACCTAGCGGCACATAGAATCACCTTGGGACTTTAAAAAAATATATGTATGCCTGGAACAGCATTTCTCAAATTTTACTGTGCCCATGAATCACCTGTGTATCTTGTTAAAATGCATATTCTGATTCAGTAGGTCTGGGTGGGGCAGAGATTCTGCATTTTTAACAAGCTCTCAGGTGACGCTGCTGCTGCTGCTGCTGATCCATGGACCACACCGCAAACCAATGAAATTAGATGACCTGGAATGGGGCCTGGGCGCCCACAGTTTATTAAAAGTTCCCAGGAGAATCTCATTTGCAGCCAAGTTAAAGAACACTGCATCTATCTCTTTCTCTCTCTATTCCTCCTTCCCTCCCTTCCTCTCTCTCTCTCTCTCAATGTGTTGTGTGTGTGTGTGTGTATGTGTGTGTGTGTGTGTGTGTATTAAACAGGTTTTTAAAATAGTTTTTCACCAAAGACCAACCCCAGCAAATTAAAAGTCCCTTGGAAATAGAACTCACCTACTTCTGAGTCCTAATTCATTCCTGACAAATGAGAAAAAAATTGACTATTTAGCAGTGCAAATATTTGGGATGCACTGGTTTGACTGACTGATACATTCTGTGACTGAATGTTGGAAGGCTTCTGTATAAGATGGTTTTAAAATGTATACCTAGCAATGTTCAAACACATTCATTAAGTAAGCCTCCCACCAGTTGCCATGACATCTCTGCAGTCTTGAAAACCATGTTCAAATATGGCTTTCCTTCTTCATTGTATTTATACTTATTCTTCCCTTTGCAGGACTTCACTATCTACATTTTCCTCCCTGTTGAACTGAAAGTAACACTAGCCCTGAATGGATGAATGAGCAGGTAGATGGGGCTTGTTTTAATGTGTGCTTCGAATCTGGCACGACTCCAAATGTTTGCAGCCAAAGACAGAAAGAAAAGGAAAAGAAAACCTCCTGGCTAGGAATTAATGAAAACCCAAGGCCTGAGGAATTTCAGAATCATGTCAAGTACATAGAGTTTTTTTTAACCCTTCAAAGTCTCAATAATCGAGGGTGAGATGTGCACAAATAAATTTCCCTTATCCACATGTATACTGTCTAAACTATAAAAGGACAATAAGGATTTGAAGTAAAATATGTTGGAGACTTTCTCTAACTCAGTAATTCTCACCTGGGGATGATTTTGCCCCCAAAAAGACATTTGGTATTGAAGCCATGCTATTGGCATGTAGCGGGTGCAAGTAGAGATACAGCTAAACATCCTACAACGTGCAGGACAGACAGTCCACTACAGCACAGAATCATCAAGCCCAAAGTCAACTGTGTCAAGGCTGAGAAACCCTACTAACTGAAGTAGCCCAGGCAGAGACTTCTATCTGAGAATACTTTGAATGGAGAAACAAAACAAAAATCTAAAAACCTATTGTCAGTATCAATAAAATTATCACTCTGAGAAATACAAAAAATGTGCAATAAATTTGAGGTAGTACAATCTGAGGATCCGGATAGGGACCTTGGCTTTACCCCCTAAGCTGCGTGATACTGGGTCAGTTATTTAGCCTCTCAGAGTCTCAATGATGTAACCTTAATATGGGTATGGTGGCAATAACAATACCAAACCCAGTTCTTTTATAGGATAGAGTGAGGATCACATGTAAGTGTAATAATGCATTTGAAGGCACTTTGAGCATCAGTAGCACTAAAGGAATGTTTTTCCATTTAATCCCTATAAAGACAAGGTTTTGTGGAATTTGACACATGCAAACATAAAGAGGAAGTATTCTAATCTAGTGTCCAACAAGGGGAGCCACTTCTATATCTTTATGGTGTTCTGAGTTAGGCAGTCAAACAGGATTTAAGCTCAGGTCATCAGTGGGCATTTTATTGACAGCAAGGAGAATCCAGTTAGGAGCACATGGGCTAAATTGGCATAAAAAAATCAAGAAAAAAAGAAAAACAAGTGAGCCCCCGCTACCATCAGCACCACCTGAAATGGGAAGATGGGATGTCAAACAAACTGGAGATACTTATCAGTCTTCACTTTCTAGGAAGCCTAGTTGTGACCTGGATAGTCCCTTGCTGTATGGTGCTCAGGATTCTAATAACCCAGGATTCTAATAACTCAGAGCAAAGAGATCCTTAACAATCCCACTCAGCCTAGCCTCCCAGGGGGCCTAGTCTGGGGCTAAAATTAATTTCTTATGCTCAACTCACCCTTCCCCTCCCTTGTCCCCACCACTGCATTGTGTCAAGATGGTAATCAGAGGCTTTATAAGGAACATTTGTCATTGCCTGGATGCTAGCTCTGGGCTGATTCATCTTTTTTTTCCTTCTCCTGTTCCTTAGCCTTTCTATTTTCAGGTTCAAAGAGAGAAGCCGCTTTTGAGTTCTCTCAGAATTAAGTGATATGATTCCAACAGCTACAGAACTTTTTTCATTTTGGATCCTTCCTGATTCACAAAGGGCATGCATGCTACATGCTCTGTGCCCAGCTGGTTTCTAAATATTTCACAGTGGGATGTTTCAGTAAAGCCACACAGACATCTGTAAGTGCCCATGAGAAGATTCTGGAGCTGACCCATTCACCCTGATACATGGAGACCTGTTGAACAGGAATGAAGCTCTGAGAGGGTGTCTTCAGAATGAGATAACTTACGTGAATATTCTGCAGGAGCTACTCTATATTTATTTACTATTTAAACATTAGCAATAGTCAAGCAGCACAACTGAACTCCTCCTGATGTTTTCCATACTTATTATTATCAATTAAATAGGATAGGTTGGAAAATGAAGAATACATCACTTTTGTAGAAACTGTGTCGAGACTGCCTGACCCTATACAGTGGGTATTTTCATCTCATGGTTTGACACAGCTTAATTAAACGCTGCCAGATTGCTCTAAGTTTAGTTAAATGGGTCCTTCCAGTTGCACAGGGAAGCAGGAGGTAGAGAAAATAAGGTATCCAAGGTGCAAACGTGAGCCGCTCCTGACAAGTCTTTAAAGAGTGGAATGTAAAAGTAGAATGAATGTTGCACTTTCCAATATCATATTCCAGTCTAGGCAACAAAGTGAGGTGATAGCTCCTTAGATACTCAGTATTCTTTCCACTGTTTCATAGAAGCAAATTGCCATTGTTGTCACAGGAAGACAGCTCGGACTCCTTACAAATAAGTCTTTCAGCAAGGCTAAAAGAACTTTTCTTTTTTAAAGGAGGATTTTCAAGTCCACATCTCACAATAACCACCTTTGTGTGGTTGTTGATACTAACCTTTGTAATATGGCATTAAAAAAAAAAAAGGAATAAACCTAAGATGACACAAGAAGAATGATGCTCATTTCTATCGATGCTCTTCTCTAAACATCCCCTCGATTGCTGTGGGAGCAATAATGGAAAGAGTGCTCAGCTGAGAACAGGAGAATCTGGTCTTCGTTCTTTCCCTCACTTACTATGTGATCTTAGGAAAGACAGAGCATCTCCCTGGGTATCTTTTTAAGTTTTATAATGTGAATAAGCATATCTATCCTACCCAATTAAATAGTTAAAGTGAAGTCATTTGTAGGAGTGAAAATGTAATAGTAAAAAAAAAATGCTACCCAAATGTTTGGTAATCCTCATAGCTAACATTTATTGAATATTGACTTAATTGACCCAGCAATACACTGAGCATTTTACAAGTGTTCAACTCTGTCTTCACATTGACCCTGGTGAGTGAGTATTATCATTACCCTATTTTATAGACGAGGAAACCGAGGCCCAGGAGGTAAATAATTTGCTTAGGGTTTGGAACTGGATCACCAAGTAGGAAGAATAAACATAAACACTTACTTAGAGAACCAAGAAAACAGAGTAAAAAAAAAAAAATAAGAACGTGGGGAGAAAGAATCTGATGTATTTTAAAAACATTACAGTGATCATCAGAGAAGAAAAATCAGAACTACTAGAAATTCTTATTTTATGGTTTATTGTTGTATTTTGAATTATATGTGAAGAGAGGCACCAAATATTTCAGTGCTTAGGGCATTTCAAGGTCTTAATCCAACCTGCCTTCGACTCACAGCTGATGGTACCAAGATCCCAACTCCAGCGAAAGCCCATATTTATAACTGCTATACTGTATCATGTCCTATAATAATAACACTTATTATTACTAAATAACAGTTACCAACAATTACTAGTAATAACAGTTTTCAGTGAGAAGCAATGCCATTAAAGAGAGGCTTTTTTTTTTCTGTTTTGTAAACATAAGAAGCAACCCATAATTTGGGACTAAAGATACAAAGAGATAGACACACAGCAAGGGTCATTGGTTTTCTTACATATCTGTGGCTTTAAAATGACCATTAAAGAGCCTTCTCATTGCTGGTAGCAAACTTGCAGATTCTATATTGGCTCAGGGCAAGTAGTTAACATCAATTTAAAAATCTTTGAAATTCCTAATAAAAACATAACAAACCCTACAGTCGCACTAGCAGGGCCAATGATAATATGCATGGAGAGAGATTGATTTTTCCTATGAGCAAATAAACTGCTTTTAAGATCTTAGGCTATTTTGATTTCCTCCCCACTCCTCCCATTCCCCAGAGTTCAAGGAAGAAACATTTAAAAATCAGGCCTATTAGTGTCTAGTGAATTCGGACGATGATAAAAATTCACAGTAGCTGTTAACACCACTCTCTTTAAAGGGTCAAAGATGAATGCATAAGGTCACTTTTGTGCCTTAAAGAAGCGCTAAGAGTATGACAAGAGACTCCCAGTCAAGTCTGAGCTGGAGACTGACTGGAGACTGAGATGGTAGATAAATGGGTAGATGGGGCTTTTTGCTTCAATAATGTGGGAGTCTTGCATGCTGTTTGTAAATGCTTCCATAATCTTTAAAACAGACATAGGAAGACTGGCTATTAGGGGGAAAACCCAGTAGCAGAGTTACTTTTGATTGACTTCTAAAGAAAATAATGCTGAGTTCGGCATGAAAACATAATCATAGCCTTTAAGTCATTCATAATTATTGGGCCACATGATTATTAGTTAAAACAGCTCTTTAACTTCTAGAAATGTACTTCTGGCTTTCTTGTCTCTGTGACCACCTCCCTACAAAGGACATGAGAGGATAACAGTGAGAAAGTTATGAGAAATTTGGAGTGTAGGAGATAGAAAGCAAAACATAGTGTCATGCCCATATTAATGAAAAGTCAATATTCTGAGCTAATCTCTCCTATCCACCAGGTGATAATGCAGTTGAGGAGCAATTAGCCCAAGTATTTTTCCTTCCATTCCTGGAACATTTATGATCAGGGTTCAGGGCTCTTTTCTTGGGAGAAGTGAGAGATGAGAGGGAAAACTAAGGGATTATTTAAATGATGTCTTTTAAAGAAGGCAACCTTTCCTCCCATTGCCCTTCATTCGGCCATCTGGCTCTGGGAGTTTGTTGGCAAATGCTGCTTGACTATAAAATTTAAACAGATGATTAACCCCTCTTCCTCCCACACCAGTATGCTTGCTATTAAAATGCCTACTAGGACCAATGTCTGAATATCAAGGCAGGCTTAGCGTACGTGAAAACAAACTTGGCAAAGTCATCTAAATGAATGAAATTCCACCTGTAGTTTTTCTCTCTGTTACCTTGACTTGTTGTTCATCCATTCAAGTTTAGTATGCTTCCTTTCACAGTCTTTCTGCAATTTCTAGCCAGCTGTACCTTCAACCATACCTAAACAAATTACACTACAAAGTCCAGATCTCCAATTGGTTATTCCATGATTATTGACAATAGCTCATGATAGGGATAGTGCCTCTTCCTTTCATTGTTCATCATTTTCAGTGGCCCGGAAAACCTAAAATAAGTGCCTCTGGTATGAGCCAGTTAGGCAGTAAAGTTGATAAAAAGTGTTCAGTGCATAGTTAGTAAGTCTCCAGAAGCTCCCTATACTGGACCAAGTCCTAAAGAAATAACTTGTCTTTTCATACAAAAAAATCACGAAAGTGTGCTTAATAGTCAGCGTTGTATAATTTGGTAATAGTTGTGAGAAAATCACCATTTAGAGGTAAGAACAGGAGAGCAAAACGAGTGTGGTCAGTGGGAGCAAAGCGTGTACCTGTGGGGTAGTGCTCGTTCACCGGCCAGTTGTCCACCTGGAGTGTGGCATTGCCGCCGTTCCTGGTGAAGCGCACCACGTGGTATTTACCGTCATTCACAGGAGTTCTCTCCTCTTTGATGGAGATGTCAACTGTGCCGATATTGAAGACAACTCCAATTTTCCCCTGTTCCTATGATAAAGAGACACAAAAGGCATAGTTATTACCAACCACAAGGTTTTTCTCCCTTTAAAGTTGATCCTCCAACTAACAACAAATGCGCAGGTGCTCAGAGGGGGCCATCAGCCTGAAGTTAATAACAGTTTCCCTACATTTGTCTGTGGGCTTTCATCCTAAACATAAAAAGCAACTTGCTCTCACAGGCTGCACTGCACAGGTTACATCATTGGATTGCCCTCAACAGATATCAAAGCTGGAACCAGAGAACCACCTAACAACTATGCAGTGACACTGCAAAGTTCATTTCTGCGAGGTGAATTAGGCCTGTTTTCTAGGAGAGGCTAATGAGACACTGGACCCTAGATCTCACAGTTCATATTTAGAATTAGAGAGGTAATATAAGCCTGCTCGCACATTTTGGGTAGTCAAAGTCAAGGAGAAGGGTACAGAATCATTGGGAGCCAACAGCAGAGGAGCTAGCATTATGCACCATCTCCTGATGACACCTTACTGTAGGTCTAAACCACATAGAAAATATACGTTCAATAGAGGTCAGTGAAACTGAGCTAGGGTTTTCAGAGTGAGATGGCTGTCATCCTTCGCATACTTATAGCCCAACTCCTACACATTAATCCACAGAGGGATATAATATTCAGTACTAGAGCCTAATGCTATACAGCAAAATAGAATGTTTGTGGCTCAAAAAGACATCTTGGAGGGAAAAACACAGCAAATTCCAGAAGACTAACACTATAGCAATGAAGGTGATAATTATGGTGATGGTGGTGGTGAAGGTGGAGGCGGTGACATGATCTGCCTCCTAGGAAGCGAAATACTGAAGCATAAATAATAATGCTATTAAAACTCTTAATCTTCTCTCCTAATAATTGGTTATAACTAAGAGTTGGAATTAGTATTCCAATGAGACATAAAATGAAAGTGACTTTTCTGATCAGATATACTCAGTCTCTTTAAAAATCTTAGAAACATACCACAGCATGCAAGGTGTCAGAAGGGATGGGTGAGGAGAGAAGAGAGGCATCTTTCTCCATTACTCTAGTTGTCTGAGTTATTGGATAAGCAACAGGTTGGACATTCAAGGATAATCAAATTTAGTTGTAATTCCGATGACCTTACAAGACTGAGTCACAAAATTAGTTCAAATAGTCTTTGTTATCTTTGATTTCCTAATTGAAGAAGTAGAAGAACAAGGAGGAAGAAAGAGATGAGGAGGAGTAAGAGGACAGGGACAAGGAGAGGAGGAGGAGGAGAAGGAAGAGAATGATATGGGAAAGAAGTCCAGAATCCATATAAACTAAGATTTTACTAAATCTGCTTTAGAAATCTGGTTCACTGATTCATTCAACACATAAATACAATGTCTATTAAGCACTTACTGTGCTTAAAGTCAATAACTTAAGATGCTGGCGAGATTGTAGGCACTGGTTTCCATATAGTTTGGTACGCTTCATTGATTTTTCCCCAAAGACAGGCTTTTCTCAACTTGCCAATTTTCCTTTAGTATATGAACACATCTCATGCACAACAAAAGGATGGGCAAGTACCCAGGAGTCTTGATCTTAGACAGTAGGCATCCAGGCTGACCAACACAGGCTGCTCTCAGCATGCAGGGAGGCTGAGACACCGGTGGACATCACCGCTGCCTTTGTGTCCTGTGCATAGTACGCAGTGTAAAATAATGTCAGCAGTTCTGACGTTCTGCTCTCTGGAAAGAGAAATTCAGGCACTTCCCTAAACGGTGACTCCATGTAGGCATGATTTCTTAAATCCCTGTTTATTGTGACACTATGTTCTCAGTTTCTTTTTCTCTATCTTTGTATCCCCAATACTAAACAAAGTACTTAGCATTAAAATAGGATACGTGGGTAAATGAACCTGATGATAGATTCTTTTGCATCTTTCATGGCCATAATTAATAATATTATGATCCTTTTTATTCTTAGTCTTTAATTCTCTAGGAATTCAGAAATAACAATATAACATTTCTACTCTCTCTTACTTAAAAAGTTGACATTCATTTCTAAGTGTGTGTGTGTGTGTGTGTGTGTGTGTGTGTGTGTGTGCAGGTGCGCCTGCATGTGCGCACGCACACTGCTACCTGGTCGCCCTCTTCCCTAAATAAGCAAAGCTATGACAACCAGAGTCAGAATCTGTTTAGCAGAATGAAAGGACTGGGGCGGTTAAGAAACCATAACTGCAGACACCATTACTCCCCTGCTCACCCCACAAATGTGGGCTGTTTATTGTGCAATGTGTCTTTACTGAGAAGCCACTGTATAAGTCCTGGATGCATGAAAAAAAAAAAAAAACTACTGGTGATTCAACTCACCTCTGAGTCACTAATTAATCACAGATGGAGAACAGTTTCAGGGGGAGAGAAGAGACCCTTTAAACCAGCTTTCTGTAGCTTTTCACGCACGACAGTGGCAAAGCACAGTTCTGGCTCAGTGAGTTGGCTGATCAGTGAGATATATTCTTGGGCAGATTCTCTGCAAGATCCATAATAGATTCAGGGAAAGAAAAGATTTAATCTCTGCCAGAATAAATATCTGGTCCTTATCTAAGGCACCAGACATTCGCCACTGTAATCGCTATTTCAGAGAGATCTTCCTAATCCTGCCAGCACGCTGCCAGCATCAGTGGAGACCCTTACCCAGAGGTCTCACTGTGTTTCCCGCAGTGGGAAATGCGGCTGTGCTAGTCCTCACATGTGGTCTCTTTACTCGTATAAAATTTCATTACTGCAACCACTCTGTCATTTGTCATGGGACCACGGTGGCATTATAATCTGTGGCTAACTTCTTTGTCTCAGTTCATTATAAGCCTTGTGGCAAACACCCATTTAGTTGCCCAGATTTGAATCCATCACACTCAGCTGCCACGGAAATAAACTCTGCTGGTTCATGTATCCAGAGAAGATGTGAGAGATAAAAACATTGGCTTTGGAGTCAGTCCTGACTGACCTTGGGCAAGTTACTTAACTTTTCCGACTCATTTCTTGATACTAGATTATGGGGACCAGATACCTGCTTTACATACTTCATACGGCTGTTGTAAGACTGAAATAATAGGATTAATATGAGAGTACTTTATAAATAGTAAGACATTATATAGATATAAAAGATAAATAAGATTAGCAGAAGAAACCATCCAATCACTGACCATATATAACATTAATTATGAGAGAAATTAATGGATACAATAGGATAAACATGAGTTTTAACATAGCATGGTTCAAATAATACCTCTGGCACTGAAAGCTGTAAGACCTTTAACTCTTGACTTTCCTGCTATTAAGGGGATGTGTGGAGGAAGGGAAAGGCTACCTCTGAAACTTGTGAGAATTTCAGAAGAACACACAGGTGTGAAACAGAGCTGTGCATACTTTGGGACCTCAATAAATGCCAGTCATCTTTTTTCTTTCCTTCCCCTTATTAGCGTAGGCTAAAATAACAGCACAAGCTAAAGAGCTGTTGGTTTAGCCACATTGTCGCCAAAAAATATTGTGGGAATAAATGTAAATTAGCAAACAGAACATTAAAAAAAAAAGAAAAACATTTGCAAGGTTGATTTCCTGTCCCAATTTGATAGTTGCTCCCGCTTCATGTTCCTTGTTGCTTTTTACAAGCCTTTCCAAGACAAGCAAAGTGTAGCTGCAAAAACGGCATGACTATAAATTTTAATAAGTCTATACCTCATCACTATTAAAGTTGCTACTGAGGCAATCACTTCAATCTATGCTCTTCCTCGATACTAAAAACAATGACAAGTGGTAAATCAGAAGATATTACCAAAGAATCCTCAAGTGCATTCAGGAAAAAATTGAATGGCGCAGAAAACAGCTGTCTTAAATAGCCAGCAAGTCATTGTTCATCAAAAATGACTGTTTATGAACCCACCTGGTTCCTCAAATTCGTCAGGTTCCAATTTTCTGATCCTCAATTTCTCACATTACGGTTATTACTGTGGAGGTGACCCAAGAGATGTTACCAACACAGGGGTCAGGTTTCAGGAGCAAAAACGTACAAGGGCAAGACATATCCTCAGAAATAAAGATCTCCCTGAAGGCAATCTCTTCATTCATTCCCGAGTGTCCCCAGGGATGGCAGAAGCCACCATCCATGATTTTAGAAAACTGTAGCTAACAGAAACAGACTGGGACTCTCAAATGCATGTCAGGGCGAGGCGCAAAGGAAGCACTCCTCAATATCTTAACTTCTAAGCTTCCCACAGAATTTGTGAGTTCAGCGCTAGGCAATAATACCAGGAGAACAATGTGTATGTAATCCCTCTTGGGCCCAGATACTGCCAGGTCTGCCATATCCATTTTTAAGTCGGGGTCATAGTAAATAAAGTGACCAGTAGGCACTGTTTTCCTCGTACTGTTCACTCCATTGCAGGTGTGACACTGGCCTGACTTCTCCCACTTTCTCTCAATGACTGTATGGAGCAAATTCGTGGTAGTGTCTTCTTTGTCAGGTCATGTCATTGAGTTAGGATGGCAACAAGATAACTTGCAATGGACATGAAACATGAATGAGAAACACAGCTTTGTTGCTTGATGTCGACAAATATTTTAACTGTTTTGTTATTGAAGCATAACCCAGACCTCCTTGATGGACAGAGTGAGTGATCGGCAAATATTCTGAATAATTTCCAAATTCTCATAATTACCATTCAGATCATTTTTATAGGTTAAAAAGATAGCCAAAGAATTGAGAATATACCAACTACCTGGAGACATATTTAAGATTAGAATTCAGGTCTCTCTAACTTTAAAATCCATGGATTTTGCACCATATACTATTTCAGTCACATGTATTACATGTCGTAATTAGAATTATTTATATGATGGCATGCACATTATATATTATATACTTTATGCCTGCCTAACTTAATTGTGGGTATCTTAAAAATATGAATCCTAGCAGGTGCTCAGTAAATATTTATTAAATTAATAGATAAGTGAATCAATAAGGAGTTAGAATTTGTGGTTGTGGTAAAAAAAAAAATTATGTAAATAAATGTTTATACCATGGGAGGCTAAGCAAGATGTGAACATGGGGTAGAAAACTGACTATTCATATTCAGATTTTTTTTGCAATAAATCTTAGCCAAAACATATAGTCTCATTCTGCTTTATATATGCAAAAAGATATAAAATACAAAAAGATGAGGTACGATTTACTTGATTCATCAGATAATTTTGGCTGAGGAAAGATTTTATTAAAGTTTTCTAGAATAAAACACTCTGCATTAGAACACTGTATGGGCTCTTCTCATGGCTTTTAACTGTCTTTCAGTGAAAATCATGTCTGTTCTTTCAATTATATGGTTTCCTTGTTCTAGACCCAGGACAATTGTTAGCTAATAAGTGCTGAGTGTGCACTTTGGGAATGCAGAGCCATGTACTATCAAAGGATTCAAGAGATCTAAGGGGCCAAATCTCTTCCTCAAGAAGCCTAAGATAGTGAATAAGCCCATCTGGAATCACCCAAATTGACAAGACTCCCGCTGTGGCGCTGGGAGAGGATTCAGACTTTCACCACCATCCCATCACAATGACCCAGTCTCCTTCCTTGAGGAGCTTAAGTGTGGCTGTGACAGGAAGGACAGAGGAGAAGAAAATGTCTGCTCTGGGCTCCAGAAGCCTGTGATTTAGAGTCAGAAAACCTGAGCGCAGTTACAGCTCTGCATCTGTTGCCCACGTAAACTTGAACAGGTCCCTCAACCATCTGAATCTTAAGCTATTGGTATGAAAAGTAAGAATAATATGAAGACAAGAAGAATGATCATACCTGTGTTAAATGTACTTAAGAGATATGAATAAAATTTTGGCAAATTCTGAAATGCTCTACAAAGGATGATATAAAATGGTGTTGATAGTGGGGTGAAATTGGTGATAACAGTGAAGCTGTTGGGGTAACTGGGTGAGAAATAGCAAGACAGATGATGGGCAAGTCAAAAGCTTTTGCACATGACCTATGGGATGCTTCTCTATGTAAAATGAGTGTCTCCCATTCAAGATCATCAACTCCAGAATCTATACAGATTGTCTACAGAAAATTCACGTTAAATGACTTGAAAACTAATTCTGTTTTCCTACGTCTGCACAGGTCTCAGTGACCTTCGCACCCACCCAGCAAACTGCATCCACCTCTCCCCTTAGCTGCAGCTGTGTCTCACCTAGTGTTTTGCTAATGTCTGGTTGTGCGAAGTCAATCAATTAAAGCAGCTTAGATCCACACACTGAAATACTAACAGAGGGCCAAGAGAGATAAGACTGATAAATAGCCCAAGACGGCTTGATCTCTAATTACAAGCAAAGAAAAAGAGAGAGAAAGAAATCAGGGATGACAACTTAGGACAACAGAAACTCTGACCTGTAGAGGGGAATCAAGGAAGTACAGGACAGCTGGTGCAAGTAAATAAGATGCAAGTCAGAGCCACAGCTCCAATAAGTCACCGGTCACAAACTGGCATCCTGAGTCATCGTGTCATTCAAATTCACTCTGAGCATTTCACTTCTATTCCCAGACCCCAATGTCACACTGCCTTGTTTGGAAGTCAAGTTTGACTACAAAGTAAAAATTAGAGTTCACTTCTATAGGAGCCCCAGTGTTGCGCCAAGACCCGGAGCAGTCTCCTGGCAGGATCCAGCAGATAGCTGGCAGGGCAGTGCTGACTGAAACCCAGTGCAGACGGTGCATCTCCTATAAATGCCTTGCTTTCCCCCCAAATCTCAACCCTAGCTGTGAGGAAACCACTCGATGGCCTTAATAAAGAGACCTTAAGCCCTGTGCTCACAGTAACATAATAATCCTCAAAATTAAGAAGCACATCTAAAATTACCTAGGATTTGTCCAGAATATCTTATACCTTACCTACATGTTTATGAAATGTGGTCTTGGAGCCGTGAGCAGCAGCATCACCTGGGAAAGCATTAGAAATGCAAATTCTCGGATTTCACATCAGACCCTCTGCATCAGAAACTGTGGAGTGTGGCCCAGTAATCTCTCTCTTTTTTTTTTTTCCACAAGCCCTCCAGGTGCTTGCCAAAGTCTGGGAAACTCTTCTTTATATTAATATTTTGGTTCCACTAGAAAAGTGGATTCAACTGGAGGCGATTCTGTGCCCAGGGACATCTGTTAATGTCTGAAGATATTTTTAGTTATCACAATGGGGGGTTAGGTGCTACTGGCATCTAATGGGTACAGGCCAGGAATGCTGCTCAATATCAGGCAGAATACAACAAAGAACTATCTGGCCCATGATATCAACAGGGCCACTAGCAATACAAAACTTCAGTCACTCAACAAACATACATAAAGCATGTGCTGCATCACAGAAACTGTTCTACAAATATTTACCTATATGTTTAAACTTATTCCTTACAATACTTCTTCTATAAGGCATGTATGCATGCACACAATACATATGCACACACAATACACATATGTAAACCAGTGCATGCCTGGGTGTACACACATGCTAATTTTTATATATTTCATATATAATTGTGGTCTAGCCCTCAGAGCATGGGGTGATCAATAAGCATGTGTGGATCATCTCTCTGACACTCTCCCTAATCTATGCTGTGTTCAAGTGTCCATTTTATAGATATAAAATGGAAATGCAAGCTCACACAGCTGGAAAGTGGCAAGTCTAAAATATATGTCCTATGTTATTTTCCCAATCTGGTCTTGTAACTTACAGCAATGAGTTAGCTAGCCCCTAAGAAAGCTTCCTAGGACATCTCCCCTGGCACAATGACATTAGCTGATAGTCCCAACTCCAATCTAATCCTGTGATCCTTCATTACGAACTAGGTAATTTTAGTCAGTTTCCATGAAGATGTATGGTCAGGTCTGAGTGGGCTGCAAGGGAGACACTCCCTCTCTTAGAACTAGATATTGCAGCTCAAGGATGAGCAGAAGTTGCCCTATGGAAGAGACACCAGTAAACAGCCAGGAACCTTTCAAGACCTATTCTGTAGTTGCAAGAAAACCTTTAGCAGTTTTCCAAAGTATTTTACTATTTACCTATCTTTCAAGTGGCAGATTAAGTTAACATTATGGCTTCAAGGTGGGTGGACTTCTGTGAATAACAAACAACGACCAAGAATTCTTGGTTTAATAAGTAAGGCATTCTCAGACACCCCTATAGATGCATTCTCAGTCTAAACTCTATACTGTTTTCTCACAAAGGAAAAACAAATTAGTATACACATTTCAGAATTGAGAGGTACAGTACATGGAATTATCAGAAAATATAATGTAGGTTATTGCATTTTTTTAAATGATATCTTTGTAGAATGGGTATGCAAAAGTTGTAGGAGGCAGACCGGCCTGAAGCAGGGATCAGCAAATTGTGAGCCAAATCTGGCTGTTGCCTATTTATGTCAATAAAGTTTTATTGGGACACAGCTGTGCTCAGTCATTTAGATACTGCTTTTGGCTGCCTTTGCATTATAACAGCAAAGCTGAGTGCAACAGAAATCATGGGGCCTACAAGCCTAAAATACTCTCTGGCCCTTTACAGAAAAATTCTGCTGACCCCTGTTGGCACCTTGCATAATTCAAGGCTAAGTATAATTTTTGTTTCAGTTTTTGACCAATAGTTTATGTTTAAGCATTTAGAATAACTCAAATATGAGTGGGAAGGTCAAGTGGAAAGGGAGTCTGTACCTGCTCATTCAACTATTACCTGGCAAATAGAACACACTTCTAATAAGCCAAGACAATATATATAAAAATTCACCCAATTTAGGCATAAACTAATCTATCTCAGATGCCATTAAGGGTAGTTTAGATACTAAAATCAATTCAATATAACACTGTTTGAGGGTGAGCAGCTAAAGATACAGAGAAATAAATTAGAGGCTTCTGGCAAAAGATGATGGTAGCTAGGAATAGTCTTGGTAATGGAAGAGACGGAGCGAAGTTGTAAAGTTATTAAAATTATAATGATATGACATTCCTTTCTGAAAATTTATTTAGATCTCTGGAGTGAATCATGTACATGTTAAAGGCTTGAGACTCTAAAAGCGAGCACACATCACTCTGATGCCAGGACTGCAGTTTATTACATTAGATGAAATGAAAAGAAGAAAATAGCATTGCAGCCCAATGAATATCTCAGTCTCCAGGGCTTCAATGCATCTGCAAGACACTTGAGTCCCTTGAGTGATAAATGGTGATTAACTGAGCTCTCTTGGTTTACCTGCAAGGAGATTCTAGTGTGTCATCATCTTGGGACAAGCACACCGAGATAGGGACTCATTTTTCCTTTCCTGGTTATTGTAAACAAAACGACCAGCAGACTGTAATATATCAGCAGCGTCTGTCCGCACACCCGGACGCTGGTGTGTGTGTCCTGGAGATAGTGCTGCAGCTAGGTATTTTATCCAGGTGATATTTTATGGTCCTCCTGTTTGTCCACTACCACTACTGTAACAGTCTCTCTTGGATCATATCAGCATTTCTAATTCAAAAGGCTGATTCTGACCTACCTTCAACCACCATTATAAAAGCAATAGAAAAAAAAAAGGTTAAATTTAAACCACTGCAGTACATCAGGGGAAGGCAGGCCTGCTGGTCTCCATACCAGGGTCAAAGCCACCGTTGGAGAGAGTAATCTGGATACCTGAACAGAGATATGAAAAGAAGAATGCTTTCCCTGGGCCCTCGGTGAGTTTAATAAAAGTAACCCAAATGGGAAACTTGAAAACATGTCATGGGGATCTGACTCATGCCTTTGGAAAGGTTGTCAATCTACCAGCATTGAGAATGATTTCAAAACAGTGTGCTCTTTTGATAGAATAGTTAGAGAACACATATAATTTTACTTAAATTTAGCATCCCTACCAAATCGTAAAATAAGTTTCAGCCAAATGGGGGAAGTACCTCTGAGATACGAGGAAGTCATCACTTCTCTGTGACGTGGCATGCACTGAGAACCATCCAGGAGCCAGCCACAACTTTAAATACGTGAATTATTCATGGAGTTTATAATAAATCCATACTCAATATGAAGAAGTTCTCACATTATGGCATTTAAAGAGCACAAACATTCCTTCTTCTCTCTTTCTTTACGGGAGCACAACAACTTTATTCATTGATACCAAGAGGCTAAAAAATTTTCATCTGAAAGCCTAAGGAATACAATGTTAAAGAAAGAGTTTGTGTGTGTGTGTGTGTGTGTGTGTGTGTGTGTGTGTGTGTGTGTGTGTGTAGATCCCATGTAAGCATGTATATATGTGTCTGTGTTTGAATAAGACCTTAAAACTTAAATACTCTAAAGCTGGTTTCTATGACTCTCTTATCTGCGTTTTAAGTAAAGTGATAATTGCTCAGGAGAATCTAAGCCTTTCTGTGTCCATTAAAAGTCATCTTCAGTCAAGTTCTAATTCAGCTCTTGGACATTCCCTGGGTGGTAAATAGAGTCCTGGAGGCTTCACTTGCACAGAAGGCCTTCCAGGAATGTGAATCAATTGCAGACCTGACTCAGAACTAACTACAGCTTCCAAGTGAATCAAACATTGGAATGATCTAGAGTAGACATGAGCTCGAGGGAATGTAACTGATTGGTCATTAAAGAATGACTGATGCAGGAATAACTCCAAGACAGGACAGAGCTCCTAGGCCTGGCTCAGCCCAAAGCTAAACAAGGTACTCTTTCCTCTTTTGAGAAGACTTCTTTGTGCCAGAGAATCCAGCTTTCCTAGCCAATGTGCATAAGTGTAGAGAGCTGAATACACACATGTTCTCTCAGAGCCATCTTTGATTAACTTGATCTCTCCTCCAGCTCTATCCCACAATCTGTACAGTATTGTTCAACAATAAAATCAGTTGTTTGGGTTGGTCCATGTTAATTTTTTTAATGAAACAATTAATTCTTTTCCCTATTCAGACCACAAGCATTGTGTGGGCAGAAAATGCATTTTCACTTTCTATGTCTTTCTCCACATAGAGAGTTCAATGTTCAGCTGAGCACCTGACAGAATGGTGAAATGCATCTTTGCATTCCCCAGCAAATTACACTTCGGTGTATCCATGGTTGCATCATCCATTCATGGTTCATTTCATGCTTCTCAATTTTGCAATGGGAGAGTGCTTTTGAAAACACAGACAATGACCACACATCATGGGACCATAGCTGCTAATTTATTTCATGTAGTCTATTGAACAGTCTTCAGGACATGTAACAAGCCTCTGTGACCCAAGGAAAACAGCTCAGTGGACCTGGAGGTGAGAGGTTCAGTGCTCCATTACCAAGGGCCTCAACCCACCCTGCTTCTTTACTTGGATTAAACTCAAACTTAAGTCCTAAAGGGAGACACTACTCCATTCAGTTACCAGTTCCTTGAACCATTCGGTTCCCATTAAACACAATTTTAACCATTGAAGTATCCAAGATGCCAGACTTCCAGAGAAATCCAATTTGATTTCCCCACCTTCTCCTAAGTGCAGTGACTGCTGGTCAGGGTAATGTTTGAGCTCTGTCCTTTGGGAGGCTACCCTCTCTTCATAGTCTCTTAGGGACACTTCTGGATAGGCTATACTATAACCACCATCCATTTTCGATTTGCACTAGACTTATGAAAATTGATGGTCTTTACATACAATTATATTATTTTTCCCCCACAATTATATTCTTAAAGCAATACCTTTATTTCTCTAAATCAATGTTGCATAAGTCAGAGTCAAGTCATAGACATTTTATAGTCAAGCACCTACTGATCATACACTCCGTATAGGGCCCATCAGAAGCTAGAAGAATAGATTCGGCATCATTCCATGCTCAAGAGTGAAAACCTCACTGTAGTACCATGAAAAGGGCAATGGCACTGAAGTCAGAAAACTTGGATGTAAGTTCTAATCATTCACTGAAAGCAGGTCCTGAGACAAGTCACATATACTCTGGGTACAGTTTCCTCATATATAAGACAAGATGGCATCACTGGGCCTGATGGATGATCATGAAGATAAAAAAAAAAAAAGATATTTGTGAAAACAATTTGAAAAATATGGGGCACTGAAAAAATATATAATTCCAAAATAAATGGAGATAAAAGACAAATAGAAACAAGCACACAGTTCCCTAAATTAAGATAGAAAACATAAAGAACATTCCCATTTAAAATTTCCAAATAAACATCCACAGTCAGTCTTTGACAAATAGCCCAAGTGACTAGAGGCAGAGGATTCATTATGTGCCCTTCAGGGCAGAAAAGGCCTTATTTGGGAGGAGGTCAGGCCAATGGTGGAAAAAAAATGCAGTTACATAATGCTTATTTAGGCAGATGCAGATGAGGATGTGAGGAGGAATGGGGGAAGTTTAGAATGTTGAAACTTGGAATAAAAATGAAATTCAGTCTGTGAAAAGGAAAAATAGGAAATACTTGGCATAAAAAATTTTAGATTATCAACCAGCTGGTCTGCTTTCTAAATCTCCACTAATTTTGCTGAGACAAAACCTTTGAATGTGAAGGTAGACTTTCAGGGCTTAACATATACAAAGAGAAAGCATATTTTAAGGTTCATAAACATGTTAAATCTTAGAGAATATTTTATCTCTTGCCCAAAGGACCCTCCCCATACCTCCTGGTTTATGTTTCCTTGATGATGGCACAGTTACATTTATGGGGTTTAGAAAACTACAGACTCAAAATAAATAGAAATAAAATCCTTTATTTCCCAAGAGTGCTCTGCTAACTCCCGTTTTCTGCTGTAGGCATCTGTCTTCCAGCAGGGGAAGAGCTTTAGCTGTTTAGAATGGCAATGCTTTGTGCTGTACTTATACCTGACCCTGGCCCAGAGGTTCAGAGGCCATGAGGGAAGACATTAACTGCATGATACTAGAGCACCCACGTTTCAGCAGTAAGCAGTTATTGTATTGTTGCTAACTGGTCATATACATGCCCAGTGACACATCTGAGTCATTTAAGGCCATGATTAGGGACATAAAAAAGGGGAAAATAAAGGAGAGGAAAAGAAGTAATAGTGACATAGACAAGGGATTAAATGAATGTAACTAAACCTATCCACTAAGTCTCATGTGAAAGAATATAGTAAAACAATCCCTCAGACTCTCAAACATAGGTGTATTTCTAACCACTTTACTTTGTAGTGACTTCAAGAAACTTTTCTTCAGGTATATTTAGAGAGGCAAACACCTACCCATAAGCAGAGATGCCTTCCTTATCAGACAGCTAAATGCATTTCTGACTAAATGGCCAGAGGATGGCTGCTGATGACCCATATACACTACCTCTGCTCACCAGACAACTAGGTGAGTGCTCAGGGCATCTAAAACCCAAGTATCCATGACACACATGTCTCATCTCCATGCTGATGAAGGCAGAGAGAGGACTAGGAGTCACACACTTATCCCAGAGTGGCACAGTACACAATGTACTGAATTTGTGGGGCACACCTCTTGGAACGGTAGTAAAAACCATTTAGGGTTTAATTTTTGTCTGTTGATTATTTTTCTCTAGTAGTACTCATTAGCAGCATTGTGTAATGCAAGAGTTTACAAATTCAGAACCTACGGGCTAGATCAGACCCTCAGATGTATATTATTTTTTAAAAGGGGTAACCCTTTTTTTTTAATGTGGATTAGTTTTCAACATTTAGAAATGAGAAGGGCTCTCATGAATAGTCAGATGTCTAAGTTATTTTGAAAATGGTAAGATTTAGCAACACTGGGATGACATTTTGAAAAGACAAAGATAAGAGATGATTGGGGGAAAAGGTGCAAGTTCTCCAATTCACCACAATCTCCACCACTCCCTATCATCGGATGCAAAGGCTGAGCGTTGGTTGCCATTTATCAAGTTTTCCCTATTTTTTTTTCATATAGTGGGGTAAAGAAGAAGGAAAATGCTTTTATCACCATATGACTAGCTTCTCTGAACCTCAAAAAAAGATAGATCAAGAGGGCCATGGGTTTCAAGAAAAAAAAAATTTCCTTATATCCTAATCCATTTTAATCACTTGTATTATTAGCCTGCCCCTTGCAGACTTTTCTGTTTTTTAACCCCTAATGTGCTATAACGATCATAGACTTCTGAGTAGGACAGGTCTGGCTTTGGACCTTAACTCTATCACTTACTACATGTTCTCGATCAAATTGGTTAAACTCTCTAAGCATCAATTTTATCATTTTTAATGTTGGGAAAATATTATCTATCACAAAAGCTTGTTATGAGGATAAAACAAAATATACAGGCATCTAATTAATAGAAGATACTCAAGGAAATTTAGATCTCTTCCTCTTTGAAGGACTGGGATGAATTAAACAGACTCGATAATAAAATCACACACGCATCTAAAGTGCCTGCCAAATTGTAATGACCCAACTGCCGCGTCAGAGAGATGGCTCAGCTCAAGGTTTTAATGTACTTTCCACGGACTGAAACTCAACAACAAAATCTATCACTGTTAGGCAGCCTCCTATGAAGGTCCAAAGGTCTGATTTAAACAAAATAGACTGCTTTCTGAATTCTGCAGTGCGGTAGCCACCTTCACCTTGACTCAGAAACACAACATTAGGAATTGTACATTTAGCCAATACATGATAACGTTATTAAATACCTTCAAAGATAATGATAATAAAATGCATTATTGAAAGCTGCATAAGAGCAGACCATTCAGTATAGGAAGGTACATATACATTTTATGCAAACACACTTAGTTCTGTGAGTTCATATATCTGTATGGCTATAACCGTCAAGAAAAATTTAATGTAGGCCACTGCTCTAGAACTATTTAATTTTGAGCAGACCATGATACTGAAAAAAAATTATTTTAGTTATATAACACACTTGCCAAACGGATAAAAAATGTTCTTTGCAATATAACAGCTAGAAAAACAGAATCGCTACTCTACCATGTTGAAGTTTAAGTGAGCAATAAATCATTGCCATCTCCATTCCAAATTTCAAGCCAATTGAGAAATAGACACAGGTTAAAGGACCAGCAAACCTTATTGCTTGTGGAGCTGAACTAGGGACCAGATTGTGGAGTAGGTCTGGGACGAGACATGGAGCTGGCCACACATTAGGCTCCTACTCATATTTCTAGTCCTCTTCCCTTCTCCCACTGTCCCTTGCAAAGATGAAACTAGCCTGGGTATGCCCAGCATAGGGAGATGAACATTCTGAACAGGACAAAGAGAGGGAATGAGATCTCATCAGACATGTACAGACCCTTCATCCAATCCCACCAACTAGATAAGAAATTGGAGAGAAGGCACAAGATATGTCACCCCAATATTTCCTTCCCTGGAAATAGCAGTTGCTTCATAGTATAGTGCAGATAGGGGAATCATCCTTTTTCCTTCTTTTTTAAAATTATATTAATTGGCGTGATATTTGTTGATAAAATTATATAGGTTCAAGCGTACAATTCAATAACACATCATTTACATGTTACATTGCAGGCTCACCACCTAAAGTTAAATTTAGAAATCCAAATAAACCCTGTCCAGGCAACCCTACAATTACAGATAGATTCTTAAGAGGAGCTAGAGAGCCAATCCTCAGGCCTCTAAAGAGGACTTGTTATTTGAAGTTTGGTATGCTCTTGGGAATTTCAAAATGTTCACTTTAGGTTGGAAAGGAAACATGGCGGAGTGACAGATGTCCCCAGACCTCTCCCCTTGAAGCAACAATAAGCTGAACATCTAAAACTCAACAAAAAAAATAGCACCTAAACTGCACAACAGCACTTCTGAGTGTGGGATCTGCGCATAAGAGAGCTACCACAGGTCAAAATGTTCACTTTATAGTCATGCTGAAACTGTCTCTTAATCAGGTTAACAACTACCACTGTTTCTTCTGACTGCTGAAATTCTCAGCAATATATACCTGTTGGATCCAGATGTGTTGGAGTTTGGGACATTTGGGTTGCAGAAAAAATATTAGAGAGAGAAATGTTAAATATGACTTATAAGCAAAGAAATTCCAATCCTAATTCGTAAGATTTTCAGCAGATTGTGGAACTTTATTTACTTCATGAGCTTCTGTCTCCTTCCGAAGAGGCCCAGAGATCTGCTTTGTTGTCATTACATCGGGGCACCAGCCCTGACTCTTTAGGGCAGCACAACTCTGCTGTCAGCCTCAAATTCCAAAGGATGCACATAATCACCATATTTACTGTGATGGCCTAGGAAATAATGATACCCACCATCTCTAATGAAACTAAAGTGTATGTGTCATGTTGGAAATGCTAGTTGTTCAGGCAGAGTTGCCTGTCAGCTGTCTCTGGCCAAGCGATACAACCTGCAATTTAGTTAACAAACTGAGACATCACAGAAATCAGTGCTTTTAATAGGCTTCCTCGATTCACTTGGGTTTTTCTGCCTGTCTTACATATCACAAGTCTCCAGGAAAGTGGCACTGGTGGGAGGGAGGTCCCAGTGGTGTTGAAAAGACAAAAAAAAAAAAAAAAAAAACCCAGGAGTTTGCTGAATTCTAAAGTGAAATCTGCCCTAGAAGTAGAAAATCCAGCAAAACCAATTCTTGGCACCAGTAACTTTACTGCTGCCAGCTGGGAAAATTTCAAACTCTTCAGCCTGGTATCTCAGACACTCTATTATCAGGAACCAACCTTTGTTCCCAGTATTCTTACCAAACTTTCTGAACTTCTGCCCCATCCAGAATCACGGATTAGTTTAGCCATTTACTCAGCAAGTATGTACTGAGTACCTACTGTGCACAAGATATTGTGTTAGGCATCGATTCCAAAATGAACAGAACCATTTCTACTTTTCAAAAACACTTCTTGTGCTGAGGCTCAGTTCCATGGATGGAATGGATGGTGGCAACGGTCAAGAAGAATGGAAATGGGAATGAATCTCGAGGGCCTGTCATGAGAAAGAAGAGACTACAGGGAATCTGCATCAGGCTGCTAGGGAACCACCTGACAAGATGACCTGCGGATTTTCACAAGAACTCTAACAGATCTTTAATGATCTTTTTAAAGACAACAAAAAATTATGGAAGAAGCAGACTTGCTTTAAATTAGAGTGATATGAGAAGGCTTTATAATGAAAGTAGTATTTAAGTTTAACTCCAAACATGGACAGAATGTAGATGGTTCAGTTTGGATGTTATCGTGTCAACAGAACCAAAGAGATGTAAGACCTCTGAACTTGGGCTAGGAATCCAGGAAACCTGAGTTTAACCCTGGACCATTTCATGTGAGTCAAGTAACGTGAGTATTGGGCCTCTTTGAGTATTAGCTTTTTGATTAAAAAAAATGGCAACAAAAATATTTATCCTATATAGTACAGAGAGTAATTATGGGAATCAAGTGGAATAGTACATGTAAAAGTGCCTGGTACACTATAATGCACAATATGCATATCAGAAGATCATTAGGTGCTCCATGTTAATTGTTGATTTGACTTTAAATGCATGGGGCTTTTTCTTCCTCTTGCTTTTACTTTGATAATTTTTAAAAAGCTGTTTTCACCCTCTTTAAAACCTTCAATAGATGTAGGAAATGCTTCAGTTCATACTTATCTATTTCTTTTATCAGAGAAAATCAAAGTATTCTTTAGAACTCATCTCATTAATCTCTTGGAGGAAGGTAAGTAAGGGGACACATTTTGCACAGTTGTATAAGAATCTCAGTTTTACAAGTGGAAAAGACTCAGATAAAATTCCCTAAGTCACATGGTGAGTCAAAAGCAGAACTGAAAAAGACCCAAGCATCTACTTATCCAGTTCTCTGCTCTCCCCATTACATTCATCTGAAAACCTTATTCTCCCAAGAGACTTCCAAGCTTACATCTGGTTTTCCAGCTCTGAAAAAACACTTTATTTAAAAAATTTAGTTTCTATTTCTTCATCTATAACAAAAAAATTTTCCAAACAGGATCTTCATAGAGATTAAAAAAAAAAAGGAATAACATACGTAACATTTCTGAAAGAAACAGTCTAGTATCAGTAACATACCAGATCAAAAATAAAGGTTATTTTTTTTGTTTTATAAGGGGAGAATTTGCTTTATATAAATCTCAATAGTGGCTGTACTAATATATAGAGAACTGAATGTGATTTTGAAAAACACTTAGACTGATAATTATTAATGCATCTCAGTATTAATTATTCCATCAATCAATATATATTTATTGAACTAATATTTCATGCAAAAAAATTGTGTTGAATCCTAAAGATTTAAAGATGGATAGGACACAGTGTAGGTTTTCAACAACTTTACAACTGTGAAGATGAGAAAAGATCTGGACAAAAAAACTATTAACAATACAGAAAGTGGTAAAGGCAATAATGTAGACAGGCAAAATTCAACAAGATTTCAATGGAAATGTTTATTCATCCAGGGAGAGCAAGGAAAACTTCATGACAGAGGTGACTCATAGGCTGGCTTGTAAAGGACATCCAAGACTTCAACAAATAAAAGGAGTGAAAATGAGATTGATGAAATAACATTCTGAGTAATAGGATCAGCATGGCCAAAATCAAAGATTAAGAGAAACATGAAGCCTGATTAGTGGATGACTTTGGCCAGAGCATAGGGTATACACTAGAGAGAAATGGGTTTTGCTGGATAAAAAGATTGCTTGAGGCCACATCATGTTATGCTCTGAATGTTGTATTAAGGAATATAAACTCTCTTCAAGTCAGTATTGGGATGCTATTAAGTGAAATGACAAGAAAATACTGAGATATGTTTGAGGATGTTATGAGCAGATGGGGAAGATACAGAGGAAGGGAAATGTAACAGATAAAATAGGGATGAGATAACAGATGGCATGAAATCCCAGAAGAGACAAAAGGGCAGGAGGCCAAGGACACAGGTAGACTCAATTGTGAAAAGGGTGCAAGCCAATTTTTTCTCTGAGATAGAAAGGAAAGAAGAATAGTAGCAGCTGCACTGTGATGTAATATGATCACCCTAATTTGATGGATGTAAAAAGAAAGTCTATACGATCATTTATTAGAGACACTGTAGAGAGATTTTTAAATTGATTTGAGACTAAACTGGGACCTTTATGGTCCTTTTTAAATGTATGGCAAGAGATGTACCAATATCATCCTCATTTTCAAACTGGGGAAATGTATGCGTTCACATAAGTAAATACAATAAACTTATTTAGACAAGAAATAATAAAATGGTATGTGAAATTGGCTCACAAAAGGATTTTGTTCAGATATGGAACTCTTCTAGGTGAAGGATGAATATTTCTGTTGAAAAAAAGAAGTCTTACCCCCGGCTTCTGATTTAAATGTTTACCGCCCGCTGGGTCTTTCTGAACATGTGACTTTGTGATCTCTGGGCTTCAAAAACTAGGTGGAGATGCAATGAGCTAGCACAGCTTCATTAAGAATAGTCACACCAAACTAATCTCATTTTCTTGAAAATACATTTACCAAATGGGAAGATCAGGAAAATGATGTGGACAGAGTGTAAAAATCAGAACTAAGCATCAGACAAAGTCTTTAGTGATATCTCTGAGATCATATTGGAGAAAAAATGGGGAATCCTAATACATTACAAGGACTTATAGATGAGAAACCAAAAAGTTAGCTAGATCTTGCAAGGCTGACCTCACAGGACTAACTCCTTAGGAACTACCTGGTCAACATTTGTATCAGTGACTTGGGAAAAAAAAGAGAAGCCATGGTTACAAGTTCATATCTGTCCCACATATGGGAGGGATATATTGAATGTCAGAATGCAAATGCTACAGAGAGATTGAGGAAACAGAGAATAAAACATGATAAAAGTTAACTGAGATAAATATAGATTTATTTATATAAAATAGATTACATAGGTATAATATTGGGATAATTCAGTCAAAGCTGAGTTCAGGAAGAAGAGATGAAGGTATCAGATGATCAGAATCTCAAAAGGATCTAGAAGTGGGACAGAATCTCTATTAAAAAAAAAAAAAAACTTTCATGTAAATTCCTGATGCATGGATAGAAGGGTGTTGCTATTGGATACAGCAATGATCTCCCTGTGCTCAGCAGGAGTCGGGCAAAGTGCAGAGCATCCTGCTCTATAATAAATACTCTGATTTAATACAGTCATCAATAGGCTATAATGGCAGTCCATAGCAGCACGACAAGAATGGTAAAATTTGGGAAAATGCTTTCATGTCATTTGAGGAATGATTATGGAAACTAGAAGAGCCAAGACTTTAGGAGGGAAACATGTTAGCTGTCATCACAAAGACCTATCCACGAAGAAAGGAGTGCATGTTCACCTTTGTTCCTGAGTGCAGACTTCTGAGGAGTGGGAAGAATATACAGAGAGACAGATTCTGAACACGAATAAGGTTTTTATTCCACCATTAAAATTCTTCTTACAATAAAGGAGGCTGCCTTGCAAAATCATGGAGAACTACTGGGAGAACTCAAGCAGCCACTGACAATGCATCTGCCGGGACTGCTGTAAAAAGAATTCCTACATTTGGAGGGAGGTTAAACTAGATGACTTCCAATACCCTATCCATCTGGAAGAGTCTAAACTTGGTTATCAAGTATAACAAAGGAGGTAATTAGGGTTGGTCATGTGATAAATTGGATTATTGTCCTATTTCTTTTCTCCCTGGAATATTGTATAACTTTGCAGTGTCTTGCCATTGTGGGAAAAAAATATTTTTCCACCTCATGACTATGGCTTTCAACCTGACCTGTCTGGCCAATAGAAGGGAAGTAGATGTGATGCAAGCAGAGGCTTTAAATGCACTTCTATAGCTTGGGTCGCCCTTTTGTGCTCTCGGATGTACCATGAAAAGAATATGCTTCAGGTAGCCACTGACCCTTCTGCCTGAGCACCAGAATAAATGCACATTGAGCAGACCTGAACCTAATTTCAGCCCAGAGCTAATCTTAGCCTGCCTGTGGCCTGACGAAGAGCTACCATGCTGAGCCCAGCTGACAAACTTAGTCAACCCGCAGGCCTATAAACATGGGACTAAATACTAGATATTATAAGTCACTCAATTTTGGTATGGTTTATTATGCAGCATTATTAAGCAATGACTAATAAACTCAGCTTCAGGAAACAAAAGTCTCAAAAATTCTTTCTGATTGGTATTGATTTTTAAGTTGTGATCTAAATGCAAGGAAATGGCCATACAAAATTTTTACTCCATATACATTAAAGAAGAAAGTGCCAGCTTATATCCTTGCTTTGCATGTAACTTAAACCTTTAAACTTGCAGCAAAATTTTCATATTACAATCCATTCTAAATGGCCATTGAAAATATAGGAAAGTTGGTTGACTGATTGTTCAGCTTTCCTTACCCACTAGTAAAACCACTTCTTTTGCCTTAAAGTCAATGGTAGTGTCTTCTGCATATGTCATGAGCTTAGAAGACTTCTTTCTATGTGAGACCATTCGTCTATTTTGTTGTTGGTAAATCAGTCATCAGAATTATTCCTAGTTCCTCTGCATCATGAAAATGTAATTTGTACTCTGACTCTCTTAAAAATGAAGGGACCATGTCAAGTAGAACATAAATCACCCAGAAGCTTCCCATGTTTGGACTGAAGCCAAGTTTGGACTTTTAAAGAGTGTATATTTTTTCAGGAAATTCAATTTTCCAGCAAGACCAAAACTTGTTTTGTTTGCAGGAGTTAAAATATATGTAGATATTTTCGATACTACCTTAAGAACTTGGCAAAAACCCTATTGGTAATCAATATAAAAAGAGAAAGGCCAAATTTCTAAAATTTAAAAGGAACAGTAGTACCAAGATCATGAATAACACATGGTTTGCCCATTACGGGAGTTCAACATGTGTTTCTTGGTAATGGTCAAGTTAGTGTGGAAATTTGGAATGGGAAGACTACTCATTGCTAGTCTGGAAAATTAACTCCCAACACAGATATGCATATTCTTTGCCTGAATCCAAAAGAAAGGTTCAAAACTAGATATCAAAATTGCTGCAAACAGCCTTATTGAAGCATCCTCATCCATTGAAAACCACATACAAGCAGTGCTTTACAATTTGCTGAATGCTCTTATATCATTAAGAGCAAAGAATTTCATCCCACAACTAGAAATATTGCCAGTTACTTCAAAATCCAGGAAAAAAATTAATTCACAACTTAATAAAATTAATTTAGACTCCCTGGCACATGTAAATTCTCCTTCTGTTTCTTTTCATTCCACCTATTGAACAAATTATTGCTCTTTGTCTTCTACTTCAAAGAATTACACTGTAGGGACAACAAAATGAATAACTTCAACAATATTCCTAAATGGATAACTGTTCCACTCACTCTAAATGCCCGATTGCTGCATTTGCTAAAACCATTCCTTTGGAAGTCTCCAAAGCACCTGATTCATTCATCTTTCCCTTAGAAGGGGAAGGAGGAAGAAGGATTTATTATCCAAAATGGAAGCCAAAAGGTAGTAGCCTCTATTCAAGGTCATATCCAAAAGCACAACACTTGATTCTCTGGCTACAACTGCTCTTTCCTTAGCCACCAATAACAGAAAAAATTCATGACTTCAGCTATTTCAGGTTACTCAAACTGTTCCCAGCAGAAAGCAGCTTTGCAATTCGACACAAGAGGGTTGGTCCTCAAATTGTTTCTCCTCCTACTGCAAAAAAAACTTCATGCTCCGCTCAAGACTGTCATTTGGATCTATGTGTCCTTTCCGTATCTGCATTTCTCCCCTTCATGCTTTCACTGAATTCACCAATCATGACAAAGTCTTAATGACAGTTAAAAAATGTAGTTCAGATATATATTTAAACTACTCCATGAAATAACCAAAGCTACATCAGGACTCAATCATAACTATTCAAAAAAATCTCTCTTTTGAAAAAGGCCTAATTGCTAACTTGTCCGATGTCTTTTTAAATTTCTTCTTGATGAAATATCTGTAGGTGCTTTAACAAGCATTTGTTTCGTTATTGTTATCTCTTTGGGTGTGTGCACATATTATCTCCGGGTGGAGGTCAGGTGATGGGAGAGAGAAGGGTAGGCAGATGGGGTGTATATGTGTGAGGGAAGCCTGTGACATAGGACCACATTATAGAGAGATGAAAGACCAGGGAAGGGTGAGTTACCACCTTGCTTGTTCCTCCCCTGACGATCCACTTCTGCCTAAATAACTCTCGATTAATGCACCAAGCAGAGACGCTTCACATTTCCTCCTTGAGATCATTCTGACAGCTCACCAGCTGTTCCATGCTATTTTTTGCCATGATGGCATGGGTAAGCCACAGCGTCTTCTCCGTTCCTCTGCCAACAGTAATGCTGCCTGCTGTTCAGTGCTCAAAGTCTGTTTCCCAACCCAAACTCTCCTATCGTGTCCATTTCCCACTCACCTTGCACACGAGTGATTGTAAGAGTCATCGATATGTGGTCCCTTGAGGAAACCTAGATGATGGTGGTGACTAAGATGACTGCATGAAAAATATAGTTAGAATGAAAGCAAGTATGTTTTCATTCCAAGATAATTACTGGAAATATATAAATATCTACATATTACAAGTACCCATATCTTTAATTATTTTCAATACTTGGAAAGAGTGCCACAAAGCAGAAAGAATGTGGGTATTGAGTTAGACAGACCTAGATTTTAAATTTCTGTTCTTCTCTTTTCTAGCTAGATACCTCTCTAAGTGTCAGTTTTCCCATTTGTAAAAAGGGGTTTTTGTTTCATAGGAAGAAATCAAGAGACTTGAATGAGACCACAAAACAAGTAGGAAAACACAAACAGAACTTGAATCTGAATTTCATAAATCCTAGTTTGAATTTTTCCTCTCTTTAAAGATGGCCTCATCGGGTAATCAAAAAAGAGCGAAGTAGCATGGGGCATGATTTACACAGAAGCCTAAAGAGCATGGTTATCTGTTTTTGAGGCTTATGGCATGTTAGAAACCACTCACTATGAAGGAGGCAGGTGAGAGGCATCTGTCCAGGCACAAACGCTCTCATAATACAAGAGATGGCACCTGACACAGATATAAGAAAAAGGAGTATAGTGGTATAGGTATGTATAATATAGAAGTAAATTTTCTATATTCCCCCACCAGTCCCTTAGAGCATCATAATTACAATGAAATAACCTTCATCATTTGGTTCTGGGGTCAGGGGTTCCAACAGACATGGAAGAGCTAATAAACCTCATTCTCACTTTTTTGATCTCCTACTTGTTTGCTGCCAGCCCCAGGATCTTCTTCTCTGGAAATATCCAGGACCTCTACAATGACCGGCTGTGTCTTCAGAGAGATTTCCTTCCCGCTGCAGTGCTTGGTGACTGCGTACTCACCCTGTGCCCACCCTCATCGTCCCACCTCCACTGTAGCTCCCATCACTCTGAATAGTTTGAGGTTTAAGGGAGGTGGATGCAGCTTCACAACGCAGTGGGGCTTTCAGACCTGAACTCAGTATGTCCAGGACACTCTGATGATGAAGTGAAGGATAACAAGAGTCATTATTATATCAACCCTTTCTTAACACTTTATCTCTATGAGGCAATGTTCTAAGTGCTTTCGATACATATGAATTTGACCCTCATATCAACTCTGTGAGGTAGATATTATTATTATTGCAATTTTACAGATGATAGAACCTGCCCCAAATCACACGGCTTGTTAAGTAGAGGAAACAGGATTCAAACCGAGGCTGTCTGGCTGCACTCTTAATGCCTACACTATATGTATAATTTGTACACCATCCACTGCATGTATTAAAACAAGAAACTTATCACTTAGAGGGGCATCAATGAGCTGTATGGTCTTGTTTACATATGCTGTGTCCTGGTCATCCACCTGATAATAAGTAGTTTAGTTGAGTCATTTATCCTTTCTGAGCAGTGAAATGCACAGGACAGACGAGAGGTCCTCAAATGTCTTGCTAAATTGGCCATCTATGACCCGTTAGTGGAAGAGTGCAGGTCCCTGGGGTGCTGCTGTCTCTGCCCCATGGGCTCCTCCTGTCTCCCTCTGCGCTGATGGTCAGAGGACACGGATACAGTGCTCCCCGGCGTTTTCCACTTAGTATCGTCTGAACAGAGTTCATGTTTCCCTTAGGAAATGCTCACTTTGATTTTAGATCAAATACCACATCTGTCATACTCCTGATAGCTGGATATAAAATCAAAAGATAATCTCAGAAAAGGCATTTGGGTCTCTGCTTTTCTGCCCTGGGTTAGGTGCCTAAAAGACCAAGGACTTAGGCTTCCTTCCTACATACTCTGCATGCCACAAAAATTATCCCCACTGGTGTGGCACTAACAATGACAGCAGAGTGTTATGTGATGCGGGAAAAAAAAACCTAAGGCCACCTGTCAAAGATCCCTAAATTTCTCCCATACCTCAGCATATTAGTGGTGATATGTTTGGTGACCATGGGCATCAACACACAGAAATTCTGAAGAAGCACAGTTATAACTTGGTGGTGTGGGCTGAATTATGTCCCCACAAAAGATGTGTTGAAGTCTTCTTCATCGGTACCTGTGAATATGACCTCGTGAATATAATCAGATCAAGGTGAGGTTATTAGGATATTTTCTAATACAACTTGACTTGTGTCCTTACAAGAAGAGGGAAATGCCATGTGAAGAGACACACAGTTGGAGTGCCACATGATGAAAGAGAGAGACCTGGAGTGCAAGCCAAGGAACACCAAGGACGGATGGCCATCACCACAGGTTAGGAAGAGGCAAGGAAGGATTCTGCCTGGAGCCTTTAAATGAGCAATGGCCCTGCCTTGATTCTGGACTTTTAGCCTCTAGAACTATAAGACAATAAATCGCTGTTGTCTTAAGCCACCTAGTTAGGGATACTTTGTTATGGCATAATACACTTGGTGGACGCCATCCCCACTCCTGGTTCCTGGATGATTGTTTAGTCTTCAGTCAGTTTCTCTCACCTTCCACGTCTGAGGATTTGGGCAAGAGCCAACCCTTCGTGTTCCTACCTTCACATCCTGATCAGGAAACACAGGATGGTCTTCTGACTCAGATAGTATTTCTGCTTGTTTCATTTTTTAATTCTTGTTTTTACCTTCCTTTATTTAAAATAAAACCAGTGCTCTTGAGGTAGGAAAAAGTGTGGCTACTGGAGGCAAACAGACACAGAGAGACCTGGAGGGGGCCCAGCTCTCTGTTAGAATGACCATGGACATGTCTCTTAACTGCTCTGAGCTCCCATTCCTTTATATGTAAAATGGGCACAATCACACCATCTTCACAACAGTTTTGTGAGTTTTAAATTTCTTGCTTTGCAGGAACTGGGCACTTTCCCTTCAGGCATGTTTTCCCCAAAACAACAAGGTATCAAAAAACAAAAAGAGACTGCCTTAATCAAAACAGGTAATATACTTTAAGGACATTATTTTTACTTGGATCCAATCCTAGCACCCATATGAGTCTTTTTTTTTTTCCCGTGTATAACCTGTCAAATGCAAGACTGAAGAGGTTGCAGATACAAATCAATTAGCCTACCTCTCTCCCATTCTCTCTCTCTCTCTCTCTCTCTCTCTCTCTCTCTCTCTCTCTCTCTCCATCTTTGCCACATATTTCCTGAACTAACATCTACCTTCCCCTATTATTCAGTCTCCTAGACAACATGGGATAGATAAGAGTATGCAACATGGAAATCTGAGTTAGTCAGTGGAATTGCTATAGCTAACCACTGTTTTCATTCTCTAGACTGGAGTAGAACACATTTTACCTTTTATCTTCCCCCACCCACTGCTACTTCTGTAGAAAGATCATTTTCGTGTGTGTGAAGGGCCAATGTCCCATTAGAATACTTATTTGAGGGGAGGGAGTGGGGGAAGGTCAGGGTCACGGGTAGCAAGGGCAGACTAAGATCTTTTCTAATTTAGTTTGGTTTTGCAGTGTGTGTATAGCAAATGAGAAGTGATGCTGGATAGAGTGCAAGATGCTGAGAGGTTCAGATGGCAGAGCTTCCTGGAGCATATCGCACCCTGGAGTGGCCCAATTTGGCCCAGGTGAATTTCTAGAGCTGAGTAGCCAAAACTCAATTAGTAAAGGTTAAAAACATAGCCAGTAAGTTCACCCAGGAGTGGGAAAAGATGTTTAATTCTCTCTTCCCATGTGGATAACAGGAACATCAGTTGGCAGAAAACAACACAGTTCCGTTGCCATCTATCCTTTGCTGATGTTGTTTTTTCTTATTTCAAAACATAGCCTCATTATCTGTCTCATTAATAATATTCCTTCCTGGATTTTCAAACAAATTTTCTCAAATGCTTGAGTCCAAAAAAAAAAAAAAAAAAAAAGAATAGCTGGGACAAGGTGTTTCCCATACTTCCTGAAATATCAGCTACTTTGATAAATATTTATTGAGCACCTATTCTATGTGACACAGTAAGCAGCTAGATGTTACACAGATGCATAAATGATGGAGCTACAGCCCTATTTCTCAGGGACTGAGTATGCCTACAGGAAGTGAGTAGAAAGAATCAATCAAACAAGTACAAAAATAACTGGGACCAAGGAGGAGTAATACAAGTGCCTTGGGGCCTACCTGATGATAAGGTCATACTGGGTTCAGACTTACCATCCAATAGTTCACAGAGAAGTCTGTATTTGATAGGGAAAAAGAGAAAATGGATAAGATTTTACCCAACCAGGAGCATGAAATTAGACTGATAAAACAAAGCATGGTTTAAATCCAATCCCTACAACCTATTTTTATCAAGTTGGCTCCTCTACATCACAAACATAGATCTCCAGATTGAGGCACTGATAACATTGGAAAACAGGTTGTATAGCATTTGACAGAAAGGGATTTAGGCTCAGATAGACATTACTCAATCCCAGCACTGCCAATTACTCATGTTTGACCCCAAGCAAATCCTTTGGATGTTTTATTTCTCAGATTTCCTACTTGCAGATTGATGAGAATAATATCTATTTCATAGAGTCATTTGGTATACTAAGGTAATATGTGTAAAATATCCAATTTAATGACTGGACTATAGTAAGAGAATAGTAAGAACACAATGGGAAAGCTATGTAGTAGTTTAGAAGTAAATTTATGGTTTTGTAAACAAACCAATGTAAGATTCATCCAGGTTTTGCAACTAGCTATGCTAAATCTTTAAAACTGGTTAATTTCTTTAAATCTTGGTCCCATTAGTACTTAGTATCCATGGGAGACTGGTTCCAGGAACCCCCATACAACAAAATCCACAGATGCTCAAGTTCCTTATATAAAGTGGCATAGTATTCGCATACAACCTATGTACATCCTCCTAAATACTTTAAAACATCTCTAGATTAATTATAATACCTGATACAATGTAAATGCTATGTAAACAGTTATTATACTATATTGTTTAAAGAATAATGACAAGATAATAGAGTCTGTATGTGTTCATTACAGACACAAACATCAAACCATCATAAGTTTAACTACATAGTTACATGTCAGCAATAATGTAGCTTTTTCAAGTTACATTATCTGCCCTTGGTTGAACCATGGATGTGAAACCCATGAAGATAGAGGGCTGATAGTAAAATACTTAACACTGTGACTAGAACATGCAATGGATTTAGTAAACTTATTGTTATTTAATAAGGTCTTAGGCAAAAATAAGAAAAAAGAAATTAAATTAAAAATAAATATATATATATTTTTTTACTATGAAGTGGGGTTTTATAAAAGTGGGCGATATCGCCAATGATTACTGTCAGTGAATAACCTCGTACTTCAGGAGCCAGCCTCTGCCTTTCTGTTTCCCTTCCCGCTCTGCTCTGGCCACTCTAGCCTTCTTGTTCCCACCTCTGGAGCCTTCTGTCGCCCTCTATCCTTAATTCCCTTCTTTCAGGTCTATTATCACTGGCTGGTCTCATCTCTCAAATGGTAAGTCTTTTCCTTCCAACCACCAAAAAAGAAGTACTTACTGCTATTGACAGCTGATTTCCAATTTACTTATTTGAGTACCATCTGCCTCTTCTCATTAGAATACGGCATACATGGGGACAAAGACCTCCTCTGAATTGTTCCCTTTAGAACCCTTCCAGAAACACAGTGGGTACTCAGTAAATAAAAGGCCGAGTGAATAGATGACTTCGACACACTAGAGGAGATCTTTTTAACTAGTACATTATTCAAAAATTATTGTTCTTTCCTTGGCAAAAGCTAGACAATCTTCTATTCCTGCAGTATACAGCAAGAGACAGTTCAAGCAGAGATATTGTGTAGAGCATGTACCAAAAGAGAGTGACTCTTTCAATTCAAGCACCCCATATATAAATGCATCTACACAAGGACAGACTAGGAACCACAATAGCAAGAGATATCAGTACTGAGAACTTTGAACCTAACGTTTGCACATTGAGCAATAATTTCAAGCAGAGAGATGAAGATTGTTTTGTCTCTGGTCTAAATTCCTTATTTATGGAAGGATTCTTTTCATGCAAAATGGACTGGGGCTTAGAAGAGAATCAGTGGATGACACATAAAATTAGGAGATAAGGAAACAGAAATCTCAACACAGACAAAACACCTCAGCCCCACCTGGCCAAGATGGTTACCTGTACTTGGCGAAGAGAAAGGAATTAGTATCAGCAGGTTATGTGTACTCTGGTATGCAAATATCCATTGCACCTCAATATCACACTCTCAACTAACTGAAGTTCCAAGTAGAAGAAACTATTTTTATTTTTACCTGGAACCAGGTGGGCCAAAATGACAAGAACAGTCAAGACCCCCAAATCCAGCGTGGGCCAAGCCGGGGAGCAGTCCCCTGGGAGAAACGCTTTGTGAACGATGCTCACTCTGCCCTGTGTGAGGCACACACCACCAAACCTTAGAGCTCTCTTCATCCTGCTGGAACCTTCAAAAGTCAGCAGGCTCAAAGTTGTTCTCATGCTGAGAGGGAAAAAGTGCAAGAATGTTTTTCTTCACGGTTTTGCAGCTCATGCTCTTCTAACAAAAAACCAGCAGCATTCACTTTGGACCACGGTGGCGCCATTTGTCAAATTACTATTCCAGCAAGTTAAATCATGTCCCCATGTACAGAAAAGTTAACCTTTTTTCCAAAGAGCCCCATTTCTATCCAGGAAGGAGCTTATTTGCATTGCAGGAGCTGACTCTGTGTTATTATGTTTCCACAGAAGCTAGGCGCATAGGTTAACCACATGGTGTGTTAACGACAGTTTCTTTTCATCCTTTTAAAGTTATTTTCATTTCATTAGCTACCCTCTTGCTCTTTAATTACTCTCTGTTTAGGTTTTGTTGCTGCCATAATCAAATTTCTATCAGGGGAAAAGGTTGCTACCTTCAAGCCAGTGTGTACACCACACACACACACACACACACACACACACACACACACACACTCTCTCTCTCTTTCTCTCTCTCTCTCTCTCTCTCTCTCTCTCCCCGCCCCCCCCCATGCCTCTGACAAAGCTCAGTTGTATCTTGTGGATCTCTTTGTTTTTCTTCTTCCCTGTTTAGGTCTTTGGATACTTTCCTTCAGCCTCTGCACACTGCCACCCTGTTTACCACCTATCAGCAGCTTCCATACAATCACTGTCTCCCTCCTGGAATCTGAAACTTCACCATCCCCACGTAGGCTTGTGCCTTTAATTAAATTCTAGTCCCCTACCGTCCCCGCCAAGATTCATAGATGCCCTGAAAGGTTCAACATTAATTAACCAGAAGAGGAAGAGTGGTAAAATTGTGACATATTAGGATTTCTAACAGTTGTGTGATGATACTCTTGAGGGAGGTGTTTTAGAACGAGCGGAAAGTCAGTCAGATATAAGGGACGACGATGGACATTATAAATGACCATAACAACCCATCACAGTGGTACATTTATTTTAAAAGTTCAATTTATTGTTTATTCTTCCTTTCATTAGAAAATTAAATACAATCTCTTTCTTGCCTTTTCTCTCCCTCCCTCTCTCTTTCTCTCTTTCTCTTTTAACAAAGTAGAAGAAAGCAGGATAAAGCTAAAATAAATAAAACCCCCAGTACTTTCTTTAATGTTAGCTGAGGATATTTCTATGAGAGGGATATAGTAATAAGCTATCACCTTTAAATGTTCTGAATTTCTCTAATTTTTATAATTCCAAGAGGAAACTATACTGACACATCAGAGAACAACTTCCTAAGGAAAGAAGGTAAAGAATAGATCTGACTGAATCTCTAAGACAGAGGAAAACTTAGTAGTTATCAAGATCACTATGTATCTGATGGGTAAATTCCTGCAATAACCCTGAAAAGCGTTTGCCCTTCCTTTTCCTTCAGTACCTCTAGTGGTAAGAGACTTATACTCCTATGAAGAGATGTTTCAATAATTAAATATTTCTTGGAAATGCTACAACTTCCACCTATTACAGTTTTTTGAGGACTCAGAGAACATGAATAATGGGTATTTTCCTAGGATGTCTTCCTTCTTTGGGTAAATTTTGCAGACTTGACTTAATTCTTGCCTGTGTGCCTGATCATAGGAACCAGCTTTATCTGTTAACTGCTAGTGTTCTCTAAGCTGCAGGGTTGGCTTAGAGCAGCTCGTGGCGTTACTGAGCTTCTCAAAGGACCAGAGAACATAATTCTCATCCTCCCTTCCAGTACCTGTCCTCACCTAGACAAGTGAGGCCTTGCCTGCAAAGGACCTGGGTCAATTCAAATCATTTACTCTCTAAACCCTCCATAAAGCCCAACCAAAAGAATCTTAGAAATGCTTGAATACAGGCATCATCTAGATATACAAATATTTAAAGACTCACAGAATTGATATATTAGAAAGGAAATGGATACTTCTAAAACTACCACAGGAACTGTACGAGGAAAAACACAGCTTTTAGTTTGTACCTAGCAAAAATCCTGAGTCAGACTTTGTGGGGCAAAAATCTCTCTGTCCCACGAATGGAACATTTAGAAAGAGAGAGCCGTGGAAATTCAGTCCACAATTCCTAATAGATTATATAAGAATATTATTTCCAATTTTTCCCAAAGGTGAGACCCTTGACTACTTTTTAAAACTCCTAAACTATCTTCTTATGGAGAAAAACATACCTTCCCATCTCAAGCATTTGCCTATGAACTTTCCATTATTTTGCATGCAAAACAAATCTCAGTTCTTGCTTTCTTTTCCAGAATAGATCTATGAAAAGGAAACCTACTCTTTTCCCTTTTAATCTTTTTTTAATATAGTAAGAAGGAGGACAAAATTCAATTCCACAGAATTTTTAAATCCTACAATGGAATTTTAAAATGCCACTATTAAGACTACACAAATACAGTCACTTCCTACACTCAAAATTGTCCCTCCATATATTATCCAAAAAAAAAAAAAAAAAAGTAAGAAATATTCTTTTCAGCTGCTATCTCTTCTTAGTTACCTCCTACATGTCAGCATCCAAGAAGCTTTATATAGGACCTCAGTTAATTCTCTAATGATATGATGAGTTAGTTACTATTGCTTATACTTTAAAAATAAAGCAACTGAAATCCAATGAGGATAATAAGCATACCCAATGTCACAGAAACAGTAAGTAGAAAAATTAGGGTATGGCCCAGTACTAGCTGATATTCATTGAATTAAGTGACTGAATAGGTACAGGGATGAATGAACAAAGGCTGCGCTGACTAGAATGCCCTACCTCACCCCCAGTTCTTAGTGAGTGATTAGGAATTAATAATATTGCTGAGGTGGTATAGTCTGGTAGTCTAAAGGATCTCTCCTCAGGACTGCCACAGCAATTCTGTAACTTTTAGCAAGCCATATATCTGTAATGCTCCTCCTAACACCACAAATGGCCAGAAACTCACCTCAAGAAGAGACTATGAAAAGTCATGAACTGCCATTTTAAAAACTAAAACACTACTTAGACATATATGCTTTCAGCTTCCAAAGGAGAGGTGCTTGATAACTAGCCCATGTGTCATTATTTTATCTTCCATATATGTATGGGATTCAGCCAAGGCTGTCACTCTTATTTCTTCTCTAGGCTATCTGATCAGAAAGCTACCTGTAAATTCTAGGTGGCCTGATAACTTGCCTGTCCGACCTATTAATCTTACCTGTCTTTCTACCACTTTGCATCATTCTCTTTCCGTTTCTTATTAAAATGTAAAATAATAATCCTTAAACATGACCGGTAAAAAAACATTACCCTATCTCAAGGAATATATTCAGAGCTAAAGCTGCTGAGAATGCTCGGTGGTATAAACACTCAAGGGAAATGGTTAGCTCACAAAGAGGCAGCAAGGCATAGAGAAATAAATCTGGGTGAGGGATAGCTTCTGCCACAAATAAGCAATGGATCAATAAGAGCAAATGTCATATTTCAATTCGGTTCAACAACTGCAACGTTTGCAACCTGCTTATCTGCAGAATAATGGTGTTTCTGAGCTAAAGATGTGAGAAAATGTGAGCTTGTGAAAAGTTTGCCACATTTCTGTTGCTCTTCTTAAGAAAAGGAAGAAAACGAAACTACAACGAGCATTAGAAAATTGAGCATGTGGGCTATTTTAGAGGTGAAAAAAAAACAGAAAAATGACTATTGGGGCATGAACTAATTAATGAAGGAATATGACTGAGATCCAGGACAGTCCCAGGAGACACTGCCAGGGGATTCTGGCCCCATGCTGTCATACAGATCTAGCTTAGACAACCACAGTGTTAGCACTTGGACCATGGGAAAGAATATTCCCCAAGGGAAAAAGTCTATCTGGAAATTGTGTCTTTGACAAATCATGGACTTGAAGTGATTATTTACTCACTCATCCATTTATTCATTCACTATTCATTAAACTAGTAAATGTAGAGCACTGTGCTATGCTATAGAGGCACAAAAATGGAATGCAATCTAAGTCTTAACCTCTAAAAGTTATAATCAGACATGTAAAGTAATAAGTAATGGAAATAACTGTTTACTTCATATTGGTGTAGAGCTAGTATTATACTTGGTACTTCACGCAAACTTTCTAATTGCATTTCACTTAATCCTCAGGGTAAGCCTATAAGACATGCATTATCATCATCTGTATTTTAGAGATAAAGAAACCATGGGTCAAGGAGGTTCAGTTACAAGCCCAAGTCTATGGAACTGAAAAGTAACAAAGCAGGAATTTGAATTCAGGACAGAGTCACTACAAAGACTGAGTAATCCCTATCCTCTAGTGTAACACAGCTATGTGACTTATAGATGCTGTGTCCATAAAGCTGAATACACAGCATAGTTGGGAATAAAGGAGCATGTTCAGATCCATCCAGAGGGTTAAAGGAATCTGGAGAGGTTTCAGAGAGGAGCAATTTAGGGTGTGAAGACTTAACTAACTCGAACAGTAGTTTATCTCATGTATGTCTATCTCATTTTGGAAATGGAACATGAAGCAAAATTAAAAACAGGTATTACGAGTCAGCGGTAAAACTACAAATAGAAGCATTTTCTCCTGTCATCCACTGGTCTTCCTGTGCACCTATGAAAAGAAGTCACTTTGATACTTTGAAAATGGAACCGGTGTCAGCCTCACAGAAACAATTTAGACCATGTAATTTTAAAGCTCCATGTGAGGGAACAATATTGTGAGGGAATAATGTGACTCTTAGGTAGTCTTTTGAATTTTTAATCCTTGTCAGTGGCTCAGCCTTGTGGGGAATGCAGCATGTGCAATGCCACCTGGTCTGCGCTTGGGAGGAATGCAATCATTGCTGTCGGCTGCGGAGCTAACGAAAGACAACCCTGGTCTTTAATAAAAGGACAGTGGTCACGCTGGGAGGTTAGGCGTCTAGACAGAAGCATCTGCAGGCGAGGTATAGCATCTCCCGTCAGAGCCTTCCGAGAGTATGGACAAAGGACTCGGACTCGCAACAGTGGTGGAAGCAATAAAACTGAAACGCTCTACTGATCTACAATTTAAGGAGAATACCACTAAGGCCTCGAGGATTTCTTTCATGGTTTCTAGAATATAAAAAACAGTGTTTTAGATGAAGCATATTAAGAGTTTCTTCTAATCTCACTGAAGGAGTCAAAAGATGTTAGAAATGGTAGCAAATGGGTGATGGGCCAATAGTTCAGAATTAAAAATTATGAATGAGGTCCACGGGAGAGAATAAACTGGCATTCCTTTAGAAGCAATCGCTTCCTGGAAAATATGTAGGGTTGTCATCAGTAATACCATTTTGACTATGGTATAGTATAATAGCAGAATTTAATATTAGAGCCAGAATACCAACCATATTCATACAGTATTGTATGTAGTCATAAAATTTGAGGACATTCTGCCAGCTTGTCCTTTTTCACTCAAAGTAAATAAACTAAGTTTCCACAGCTGTCATGCCTTAAACTAAGTTGATGCAATGAGTTTAATTAGATTGTAAAAACAGAAAATAAACCAGATAATTGACTAAATATAAATGGAATAACAGCACTTCCATCCTGAAATGTGTTCCTAGGAAATGTAAAGTAAGACAAATGTGGCAAAGTAGAGTAAACATGTGCTCATACACTGCTATGCTCATCTGCTCAGATCTGCTTTTGCAGCTGTAAAAGGCACTAGCACAATGTGGGGACAGTGAGCTGATGACATTTCTTTGAGAATGAGGAGACATTTGGTCTCAAATGTAGCAGAGACAAAAGGAATAAATAGTATTACTTGCCATGGAATAGAGATGAAGAAAATAGATCCCTAAGTGCCACCTGGATGTCTAATATCACAGTATTTGTCAATATCACTTAACTTAATATTATTGAGTTTCATTCTAAGTAGTCAGAAGCCTTTACTATTTCTGTATGAGATTAGATAATAATCAATTATGATGAAATAATAACAAACTACATAATAACAGATGAGTAATATTTATTGAGCCTTCACTAGGACCCAGACACTGTGTTAACTACTCTATATACCATTTAATTTCCCAGCAACTATATGATATAGGTTCAATAATTATCTACATTCAGTCAATGAGAATACTTAAGCTTAGAGAGGTTAAAAAAATGCCTTAAGTCATGCAGTTAACAAGTGACAGGAAATTTTATCGAAACCATCAATGAACCTCTTAGCCAATATTTCTGATTTCTGGAAGGACTCTCCAGGTTTTACTTGCTTCTGAGGCTAGTAGCACTTTCCAGTAACAAAATAATCACTTCTACCTCTACTATCGATGGTTCAGTGTCTCAGTCTGTTAGGGCTGTTATAAGAGAAATACAGACTAGGTAGCTTATAAAGAACAGAAATGTATTTCTTACAGTTTTGAAGGCTAAGAAGTTCAAGATCCAAGTGCAGACAGATTTGCAGTCTTGTGAGAGTCTATTTTCCAGATAGTGGTCTTTTTGCTGTAACCTCACATGGCAGAAGGGGCAAGGGAGCTCCCTCAGGCCTCTTTTATAAGGACACTAATCCCAGTCACAAGGGCTCTGCCCTCATGACCTAATCACCTCCCAAAGGGCTCACCTCCTAGTATCATCACCTTGGGGGTTGATTCTTTAACATATGGATTTTGAGGGGACATACACATTTAGTCCATTGCAGTAAAAATGTTCATTTGCGTGAACCCAGATTACATAACTCAGAGAAGAAAAGTAGTGGTCACCTGTACTAATTGTGATCTTCATCATCATCCAAGATCGCTTCATGATGCTCTGACATCACCCACTCGTACAGTGGAGGAACAGGGAGGATGTGGTTGAATTCCTCTACACTAATACAGTGTTCTAGCTCAGTTCTTCTCAATCTACACACACTTTCCCTAAAGTGCTAACCAATATGTAGATTTTGACTCAGTAGGTCTGGAATAGGGCCTGAGATTATGCATTTGAAACAAGTATTCCAGTGATGCCCATGCTGCTGGTCAGAGTATACTTTGAGTAGAAACGATTGTAAAAACCTAGATTCAGGCAAGGGTGAAAAGATCCAGTCCTTTGAGGAGTAAACAGTAGCCTTGAGAAAGCTGTTGGATTCGGCCCAATCCTATTTTTTTACCATGCTATAAATAATTTATCTGTTTTCCTAATTTGTAAATTAGGTCTAAAGATCATATGTTGCTCAGGCTACAGGAAATGCCCATTACTCAAAGCCATTCCGATTTATTTATTGCGAAGTCTGTGCACAGAGGAAAAATGGAAGACCTTGGATCTTGGCTGTTCTCTCCCTACAGTCTGTCCCTCTAGGTTTGAGTCGTGGAACATAATAATTACACTGATTCAATACTTCATAAACTGGCTCAGCAGATTTTATGTGAGGGTAAAATTTAATATGTAAGGCTAATCTTCTCATTTGTATCTGATAAAGGTCTCAAAAAATGTTCACTTTTCTCTCTTAAAGCCTCTTTCCACTGTATGCACCTTTCTCATAGAACCGATACCAGAGAGCAGCATTTACCTGCTTCCATCTTTATCTTTGTATTGACACCGATCTCTTTGAAAGTGAGAGTTGTATCTTATTCAGATGTGTAACAAGGAAAGTACTCAGCATAGCTGGGTGCTGATAAGTAATTATACTATTCACAACAGCAGGTATTGTTAACTAAATGCTTTTCCTGTGCCTAGTCTTGTGCTCAACACTTAATATATATACATGATTTCCTTTAATCCTCAGGACTACATCATAATAATTATCATTCTTGTTACACAAGGGAGAAAATCAATCCTAACATTACCTGTTTTACTGATTTCTCTGTGGCATTTTGATAGAGCTGATCACTCCCTGGTTCCTGAAATGCTCTCTTTCCTGTAGGTTCCACTTTTCTGGTCCTTTCCCATTAGAAGTTCCTTCTTTTTTTATTCTGTTACAGTGCTTTTACATTTTCCTACCACTCCTAAGTATAGACTTCCCCTAAGTTTTGAGTGTTATCCTTTGATTTTTGTCTCTAACTATATCCTATCCCCTTCAAATCGCATACATTCTTAAGACTTCAGCTATTTCCTCCATGGAAAGTCTTCAAAAATCTCTTTCTTCACCTCTTTCTTGGTCTTGGACTCTAGTCCTACATGTCCAACTGCCTCCCAGGTATCTCTGCTTGACAGTTTTTCTATTACCTCAAACATCAGAAAAGCCCTCATTTTCTTTCCTACAAGCCAGTTCTCTCTAAATCAATGATCTAGTTTTGGATATGGCACCATCAATTTTCTATTCATTCAGATATGAATTCTCTCTTCTGAACTCCAATCAATCTCCAATCAACCTCTCTTTCTTCCAAACTCCAATCAAAGGTGGATTCTTCCTTTAAAATGTCATCATCTTTTTGGGGTTCCAATGTCACCACTTTAGTCTTTGTAATATTACAACTGTAATATCTTAACTTCCCTTCCACTTCCTCTCTATTCTCATTTATCCGTGCACATGTCCCTTAAATATTTTCCCATGAAGTCACTTCTCCACTCAAAATATCTTTATGGTTTCATATGGCCAAAAGGCTAATCCTTGACACTGAAAATTCTCCAACAGTCCAAATAGCCACAGGTAACTTTCTTCAGAAGAAAGTAACTCCTGGAGAGGTGCCCAGCTGAGAGCAGTCAGCAGCCGACACACACGCCAAGCAGTTGAGTATTTGGATCCTAGGGCTGGGATGGGGAAGAACTGACTGTGCACTATAGTGTCCCCTGTGAGAACTGACTGTCTCCGGTAAATTAGGTCAGGACTCAGTGTTTAAGGATTCTCTCCCAGGGAAAGGGGAATTGGCTATTACTTAAGGGTGTCATGACTCAAAACAAAAGGAAATGGTAGGCATGAATTTTGCTCTGTCAATAACTAGCTAAGTGATCTGAGTCCAGCCACTTCAATCTCTCTAGACACTATTTCCTCACCTATAAAACAAGGCTGTTTGGCTATGCAAACAGTTAACTCTTTATGCTCCTGCCCCGTGATGATCTATAGGTTTATAAATTTCAATGGCTGATCCACATTGATTCCATGGAATACATGGGCAGTTTATAGACATTTCTCAGGCTTATCAAGTCCCTTGAAACACTTGAAATATCTTAATTCTCCCTGTCAAGACTGTCTCTTTTAACTTTTCTCCCTCTTTTTCTTTTCCAACCTTTTCCCCTTGCTCATTCCAAGATACCTGGTAGGTTTTGGGATAGAGAAAGAAACTCAGAAGAGTAAATTGACTGATTCTAATCCTACTTGGCATTACTTCAATCTATTACCAAGTTGGGTCAAATGTACCCCTTAAGTATTTCTCATATATAGCCTCTCTTCATCACACCATATGGTGCTCCCATGGCTCAGCCTCTCACCCACTATCTCTTGCCTAGATGTAGCAAGATGACTAGAAAGGCTTGATCTTCCAGAGTCCTATTCTGGCTTCCTTCTAATTAAGCCTTCCATCTACTTACACAATGATGTTTCTACAATGCACATCTGACCTTGTCACTGTTTTTTTTTTTTGTTTTGTTTTTTTGTTTTTGTTTTTAGTTCCTCGTTGCCTACAGATTAACTCCAACCTCCTGGCATGACCAATATGACCATTAATGATCTAGATCTATCTTCCTTGCTTATCCGTGACTTCTTCACACTGTTGAGTCTTGCTCTGTTATTTATGACCTGTGTAACAGACAACCAGTGTCATTATATTCTTTAGTTTTAGAAAAATATTCAAAAGTATCATATAGAGAGTAATCTAGCTCCTTGCTTCTTATAAGTGGTTGATTAGTAGTATCTGGTTTAGATCTTTTGGGTATCTCTATAAACAGTTCACATCATAGACTATCGGTTTTCTCTTTACTACTTGGAACAGAATCAATAGTATCTTTAAATCTAATCAAATTCAAGAGCCAATCCCAGAAACCCTAGAACCAATTTAGAAAACTCATCCTTAAAAATCTGTTCCTTTAGAACTACTCTCAGTACCAAAATCTATATTACTTGGGATACTCTAGAGAAATCATCTATATCTATCTACATCTATATATATATAGTTTCTAAAAACAAAAAATAGGCTTACATGATCTTGTACGCTGAGAAGTCCCATGATCTGCCACTGTCTGTCAGCTGGAGATCCAGGAAAATCAGTAGTGTAATTCAGTCAAAGACCAAAAGCTTGAGAACCATGAAAGGGAGACTTTCCTTCCTCAAATTCCCCCTTCCTTAAATTCCCGCTTCCCTTGCTTTTTGTTCTATACAGGCCCTCAGTGGATTGGATGATGTGGAATTTATATACTGATTCCATTGATTCAAATACTAATCTCATCCAGAAACACCCTTGCAGATACACCAAGAAGTAACATTTAATCTGGGTACATTATGGCCAGTCAAGTTGAATATAAAATTAACCAACATAATTGGGGTAGTTTATTAATCTCTTAGTGTCTCAGTTTCCTCATTCACAAGATGGGGGTAATATCTCATAGGGTTGCTATGGGGATTAAATGTTTGAATGCATATAATGTGCTTTAAACCAGAACTAGCACAATTAAGTTCTCATAAATGTTAGTTATAAGTATTATTTTTTCTAAAATCCCCTTCTCTACTATGTCTGCCTAATTAACTCCTACTCAGCTTTCCTCAGCCAACTCAAGTATTAATTTCTCTTTTAAGATTTTGGTGAATATCTCAAGTATTAATTTCTCTTTTAAGATTTTGGTGAATTTAAGATTTTGGTGAATTTCTCTTTTAAGATTTTGGTGAATATCTTCTGCAATGCAGCATTTTGTAAGTTACCAAGGTACCTTGAAGATACCTCTATGAGCATAAATTAAACAGTTGTTATAGCTATTGGTTTACATTTTGTCTTCCCTTCTACCTAGTCTTGAGCTCTTAGAGGTATGAACAGTAGAAGCTCTCCATCAATGTCTATCAAAGGCATTAGTCATCTGTCACTCTCATGGATGACTTGCTATGGTGCATATCGATACCGCATTGGGAAGCTGCTGCTTTGGAAAGGAATTTCCAAGACCAGCCTGATAGAACAGTTAGGAAAGAATTGTGTGAGTAGATGCTAGGAATTCTGGTAATGAAATCCCACCAGTTTGTTATGGAAATTGAATACAATCTGCTTGCCATGGTTATTTAATGTAACATTTCACTGGGTACAGGAGAAGCAATTAGGCTGCTGAAAATTGTGTTTGCGTTTCCCATAATTCAATACTGACCACTGTTAGCAGTGCAAGATGTGACAGGACTGATAATTAATTTTGCATGCAATCAGTGTAATAAGAGGGGAGGGAAAAACAAGGAGGGAGAAGCAGAGAGAAGGAGCATGATCTACATTCAGAGGTAGATCAGATATTACTTCCAAAGGCCTGATAATGACTTCTGCAGAGACAGCCTCTGGGGAGGAGAACAATCCAGCCAAAAAATCCAATACTGAAAATGAGTTTCCATGCTTCACATGGAAAAAAGAACCATAAAGGCCATCCATGACCATTTCCTCTCATGCGTCTCTCTTCCTTGAGTTAAAGACTAATTAGGCTTTGTTTACATTTATAAATAAGTGAACAGTAAGCTCTTCTAAGGCCAGTAACAAACCTTGGGCCTTCTGTTCTCTTAATGCTTCTCCTTGAAGAAACTGCATATTTCAAACACTTTGTGTATACGTGAGTATATGTGTATATGTATGTTCTTTCTCAATAGAACCACCATAGGGGTGAAATGCCTTGAAGCATCTCTTATTTATTTACTCTGTTTTCTATCAGATTTCAAGCCTGGCATTTGTGAAGAACTACTGCCCACTACAGTTGTTACAACAGCAGTAGATACCTTTGATAGTAGTCAAATAATTGGGCACAAATTGTTATCAGAAAATAGAGCATGGCTTTTGATATCTTTATATCTAGCTATCATCTATCTATGTATTTATGTATCTGTGTACGTATGTATCTATCTATCTATCCATCCAACCATCCATCCATCTATCATCTATCTATCAACTATCTAAGAGAAATCCTTACAATGCCAGCATTGGGGGAAAAGTGATTTCATCTGAGTCTATTGCTAGCTGAATTGCATTGTGGTATGGTGGAGGCATCACCAGTATATTAATTTCAGCTCTGATTAAGTGTGTTTTCTACTAGATTAAAATGGAAGGTTGACTTAGAACTTTTTCTGATTAATCTCTTTATTTTACAAACCTACTTAGCTCTTGGTGGGTAAAAGGTGATCAACATATATTATTGGAAATAAGGGCGTATGTGTGAGCATTCGTTAGTGAATCAGTCATTCGTCAGTCAGTTGGTTAGTCTCTTTTAGGATTTGGTAGGATTTTTAAAAGACATTTGGGCAATGCCTATTTAACTGGTACAACCCATGTCAATTATAAAAATAAAACTCAATGCTGAGGCCAATTTAAGTTATCTCTTTGCTACTTGGAGCTGTGAAGTGGTTTGGCTAAACAAGGCTAAATAAGGACTGTGTCTGAGCAGCTGGCAATGTACTTTCTGAGCTTAGAACAACCATATACATGAGAGGCAGCTTGGAGTTAAGCTCTTTCCTGTTGGAGGCCAATACAGTTAACAGACTTGAGCAAAGCTTATATATGTAGGAATTAAAAATTGTTCTCAGTATGAGTAACAGTGACACAAAAAATAGTGGTAAAAACACTACAATGATTTATTCTCTCACATAAAGAAGCCCAGCACTTGGTACTTTAAGGCTGGTGCAGAATTTTCCACAAAATCATGTGAGACCCAGATACTTCTAGCTTTACCTTTGTGTTCCACCATTCCCACCCAGCACATGCCTTCACCCTTAACGTTGCTTTATTACCAACGTATGTGTTGAAGTTCCAGTCATCATGTCCAGGCAGCAAGGAAGGCAGAGGGTGTGTCCCTTGCATCTAAGTCAGCTCTCTTTAAGCAGCCCTTTTGTATGAACCATTGAACATTCATGCAGACATGTCATTTGTCAAACTTAAAGTTACATGCCTACTTAGGTGCTAGGGAGGCTAGGGAATGTTTTCCTGTTTGTTTTACTTTAAAGCTGAATGTGTTGTCATTGTAAACCAAATTGAAGATTTGGTAATAAGAAAGGGACAAAATGGATTTTCACTGGAAATTGGTAGTTTCTTTCACATGGTTACATAAAGCCTGCCAACTTTTCTACCACTGTGCCTCCCTCTTTGGGTACTTCTCCTTTTCTCTAACTGTCTAGTCACCAAAAAAGATCACTATATTGCAGAGAAGGGATGCATCCCTGGCCTGTCTCTTTATCCACCTGAAGCATGTTGCCCAGGTAAACAAGGCAAGCCCCTAGAAGTCCAAGAGACCCCTATGAAATGCTCAGCACCCTAGTTCAACCAATGAGAACTCACATACTTGAAAAACCATAAATATATGTAATAATGGTAACTGCAAAATATGAACAAGAAGTACAAAAGAGAAAAAAAAGGACCTAGAATCTTCAGGTGTATCAGGCTTTATAATTTACAAGGCATTGGCATTAACATTGATTCATTTGAGTTTCTGGGTGCCTCTGTGGACTTTATAGTCTTAAATAATAGTGTCAAAGTGCAGTGTCTGTCTATTTATTACCATATCATTTATTTTTTTTCACATCCTTGCTTAATTTTCTTTATGTTAACAAGATTGAAAATCTCCTGATGACTTCAATAATTGATGTCAAAGAAATTATAGTATATATTTGCCATCTAGTATATTCCATATATTATTTTATATTATATATGATTCATGTATATTTTAATTTGAACCTCGGATATTTCTCATTTTTTTAAATGAAGCAAGTATAAGTCACACAGCTATTCCTAGAGGTAGGATTCCACACAGGTAATACAACCGCACAGACCAAATTTTAAACCACTGTCTAAAGTTAAGGAATTTTCTCACTGCTGATTGGTGCTGTCTTGCTTTCTACTCCTCCTCAGCTTCCAATACTCTTGAATCACTGTGCATATTTTGACTGGAGTTATAGCTCTTTAAATGATCTGTATCTATTTTGGTTAGTTTTTACATCAGGTTTTATATGAGTTATAAATCATAAACAATTTTTTATCTTGCCTTTCTTACTTAACATGGGCCATTTGCATTGTCTATGATATTTTACTCCCATCTCTTTAGCAACTGAACACAAAGAGCCTAGACTGGTCTTACTCTTCCTACACATTTTAAAAGAAAGAAAAATATATTATTACCAACTGAATCTGCATCCTAAAGCTGACTTTCCAAAAGTTGAACCATTCCACTGTGAAGTGCCCTAGTCCCTTCCCAGGCAGCAATCCAGCATTCCAAACTGTGCCCCTTTTAGAAAACCCCATACAGCTGCATCCCATCCCAATGGCAAATGGCTTTCTCCAAAGGTAGAAGTTACACCATTTTCAGGCATCTGCAGCTTTCAGTTCAGAACTCATAGCATAAAGAATAAATGGGCACTGTATTCAAAGGTTTTGAGAAATGAAGGAACAACTACATAAACGATTTTAGTATAAAAACGACCAGTTCTTTGCATTGCTTCTTTAGAAAAGTGACATGGCAAGAGCTATCAGGCCTAATAAAAAAAAAAAAAAAAAAAGGACATGAGTCTGTTGAGAAAGATTGTATTTACTCAATTTAAAAGTAATTTAAATTACTAGGTCAACCAACACAAATATTTGTGAAGCACCTATGAATGCAAAGTAATATAATGGACAGTGTAGAGAGAATACCAAAGGCATCAGAAATACTTCCTAACATTTATATTTAAGCGAAGTAACAGGTTTAGAGGCAAGTGCTGCGACTAGTACATAGTAGATCAACAAATGTTACTTCCTCTCCCATCCTCCTTTTCTCATCCTTTCCCTTAAGGATTTTACATTTAACTGCATGAAAAGGCTATAAATAGGTGAACTACTAAATATCAACATAACATTTAAATAGCCATGTAATGATTTCATGTGGTAATTACCTAATACTACTACTATCTGAAGTTTATCAAACGCTTCATAGTACTTTGTAACATGTAATAAACTCACATAATGATATGCTTGTTTAAGCTGCATACCTTTTTTCCCCTTTTCTGGGTATCAGAATCTTGACTCTAACAGTTTGGTGATATCCATATCATCAACAGACTGTCTGTAGCACTATTTGTGCATTCCAAGTTTAATTTCAAAATTTCTCTACATAGTAAGCTCCATGAAGTTAGACAGCATACTTGGGTTTTTCATTTTGCTATTTCCTAATGCTAGCCAGGTAGCTGCACTACAGTATGTGTTCAATCAATATTTGATGACTATATTATCAATGAAAATCAATTGAATCCACACTGTGAAGGGAAAAATTATACCATTTACTCTACAGAGTAATATGCTGGGTAAATTATTAGTCTCTCTTTTCTCCTCATTAAAGATATAGTGATAACCCCACACTAGTGTTGCCAGAGTTGATTTTTTTTTGTTTTCTTTTTCTAGTTGTGTATGGCAGAATTCACTTTGCTTCAAAACCTTATTATGAATATTAGTCTTTCCTCTCCATATGACCTAAGTAGTGTCTCTGTGTAGACATTGCTCATTCTATCTATTGATTTCATCCTAAAAGTTCTATCCAATAATATCATTCAAAAGCCTTATTTTCTGAAGGGATCTATATTCTAGTCTTATGCTTGTGGCAAGGAGACCTCAGCATCTTTTGCTGAGATGAGTCATTTCCAGTTTGGAGTGTAGGTTGATAATGGTTTTCCCATTTGCACATCCCTGGGACATCCATCATTACTCTTTCGGTAACTCTTTTTGGTCCAGAATGATATAGTGACCATTTTCCCACACAAACTCATCATACTGAATCTTAGTATCTTAGTGAAGGGTATCTAGGGGTTGAATTATGTAACTAAATATACAAATGAGAAACATCAGGAACTAGAACCTAGATCTTCTGATTTGCGGTTCAATTTTCTTTTCAACATGATGCATTGCCTCTCTTTGAGGGACTGAGTCAATAAAAATTATGGCTTTATAGTAGAGGAAGATCACTGTAAGCTGAATTATATAGGAAAACATTTTGAAACATCTGGGTCCTAGAATTAAGTCTTGAGATATGAGTCCTTAATTGGAAATGGCCAACCAATAAACACCCTTTATCAATGCAGTCCCTGACATTCTTACATAAAGTATTTTTTTAAGTATATGAACTAAAAAATAACCAACAAATAAAAAGAGATATTTTTCGATTTACATGTATTTAGAATTGTGTTCCATTTCTATTTGGCACTTTCATTCTTTAACATATTGCCCCATGACATAAGAAACTAGAAGTGCCCTAGGCTGGTTCCACACCATCCATTGCCATGCAGGGTCACAGCTGAGCTAATACCAGCAAAAATCCATGGGCATCAGATTCCAGTCCTTAGCCACAGAAAGCCTCTGCTTATCTCCAGTACAAAATGGGAGTACAAAGTAGCTGCTCCAGAGAGTTCTAGAAGGAGAAGTCTATGGTACTTTAATTTTCTTTTCTTTTTTTAAGTGAAGAAGGAAGAGTTAACAAGGATTAATATCTATCAATATCTGAGAAATCAATTCACCAACTCCAATATTCTTGCCAGTTTCTGTAATTTTTCCAACTCTTTCTCTCTTCACCACTCACCTGTCACTAAACCAAACCGGATCCTAAAATTTCATGGCGTTATATAAATATGAGGAAAAACAAAACAAATTGTAATTTTATCCAAAGGACACCAAATTCTCAAACTTGTCTCTTTACCACTATTTCCTCCAGAATTATATTAGTTGTACAATATTTTGAACCTTACTGTTTCCAGAATTTCTTATTGTGTCTAGCAGTAATTTTTAGCAAATGTCAAGACAAAAATACAAACACTGAGTTGAAAGAAGAAGAAAAATAAAAAATCTAGAGATAGTTATCAATGAAATCAGATATAAACAGCCTTAAAATACAATCAGAGTGATCCCCTGGAGAATCAAAGAGCCTAGTCTGTGCTATATATATATATATATATGTAAAAAAAGGTTTTGTAGATTATCATCTAAATATGTGGTTCGAACTGCTATGTTCCCTATAGTCTTGAAAAAGTTTATTTCCTCTGCTTGAATTACCTAAATTCTATTTTGCCACCAGTAAAGATGTGTTCCTGACAAAAAAAAAAAAGAAATAAAATAAAATCTAATTTACAAGCAAAGCCTGAATTTCTCTCCTTTTGACTGGGAAATCATGGCTTCTTAAATAACACTTTGTCAAAATAGCTAGAATATTGCATCTGTACCTACAAAGTCTCCTCTTATGTCTCTGAATTTGAAATTCCATACTGCTGAATATTTAATTTTTCTAAAGCATTAGACATGTGAATTGGAGGCCAGGAGGAAGACTATCTTTGTCACAACCCTGATGTTTTTTTGTCTGAAAAAACTACTTATTCCCGATTGACTAGTATAATAAACCTTTTATATCAATGATTTTAAAAAATGAAATATGTATATGAAACATATATAAATGTTGCTTTCTGAATTCTATTGTCTCCATTACTTACGTGGAAAGCTTTCAAATATGTCTGACTGCTAAGTCCAAAAGTAGATATATTTTATTGTGACACAGTACAAACACACAAACACACACAAATGCAAATGAATATACGCACACATACACATAAACGCATCCATACGTAACTTAAAGTTTTACAAACAATATTTATTCTTTTGTCAAAGAAAATTCACCAGTAAAGCTGGATTATAGCAGCAGAAATTGTCATGTGCATCTGTAACGTAACTGCCTCCGCTAAAGTTCCCTTCCTCATTTCTCCCAGTAACAGTCCATAAAAGTACGTCCACGCTGACCATTTCCATTGTGCCTAGACCATTGGCACATAAATATTTTATATATTTATTTTCCCTATTCCACTGAGTTCCCTGAAAACTATGACACTGGATTAAACATCTTGATATTCCCAATAATCAGAATGTTATATGGCACAAAATCAATGTTTGACAAATACCTGTTGACAATTCATTTACTGGAAATTCCAGCATGAATGCAAATCAGTAAAATCACTGAAAACTGAAACTTAAAGCCCAGGAGAGAATTATCTCATTTTGTAAAAATCAAATTCATGCAGACCTATTAGAGAAAAATGTAACTGTGACCCTACGAGATGGTCTATCCTAATTGAAATGAGTCAGGTTACTGCCACTGGTCCCCTATTTGCATTCTCAGACAATGCCAGCTGCTGGTAGCCATACATTACATAAACAACCGGTGTTTAAATGATCAGAAATGATTGCATGAATGAGGTATATTTAGAATATCAGCTGAAGACTGTGAACCTCACAGCCACTTCTAACTAGCCCTTACTCTCAAACCTCCATTGCTAGTTTCTTAACAAAGAATAATTTATTTATTTTTATTTTTATTTTTTGGCCTCCACAGTAATTGAGGGTCCACTGGGGAAAAAAGAAGGGAGAAGTCTGAAGAGGTAGAACAGAGGCACTTTTCATCCTGAAGATTTATCCGGAGGTAACAAAATAAGACATTGGTTAATTTCCCTCCTGAGTGGGTTCTGGAGGCTTTCCAGGGCTGAAACAAAGAGAGCCTCATTAGCTAATTCCAAGCTAGGCAACTGCTACAAAGCTGCAACCTCCATCAGGCCCCTTCTACTATGGAAATCACCGTGCCTGCTCCTCCATCATGCTGGCACGATTGACAAGAACTGACAGCATGCATCCTCTTATATACTCTTGATCCATCACTTTGGGTAACAAATGGCCATTTGTCTCTTGCCCTTTATTCCAGCCAAGAAGGGATGGCAGCCTGGGAATAGACAAGAGTGTGGCACCAATGATGCTGTCCATACATCTTGACAGCATATACAAGGACGGCAGGAGCAATGGAGCAGAATATGGCCAAGGAGGCGGGATCTTCTGCAGACCCTAGGACTCCTTATCACAGATCACTTAGTAATATGCAGGATGTCGCCTATGAAAATGATAATCTCATCAATGTTCCTCGTGAAAATACTTCTGAAATAATGTTATAAGAGCTCATCTTGACACAGGCACAGGTACCACCTCAAAGACAGAGTCCCTGTATGATTATCAAGGCTGGAATCAAGGAGATCACAAAGGGCCTAAAGTCTTCCCCCAACCCACATTCTCTCTCACATGGCTTGTTAATGATATTTCAGAAGAAAGGGTGAGTCCTCATCAGACCATAAGGAAAGACTGGCTAGAAATAACAGAAGATATGGAAAAGCTCACTGTAAGAAAATAAGATGAGAAAACTCAGCACACTACTGTAAAACTTGGAATTGAGAAGATAGAGTTGTGTGAGCATTTGTTTTTTGTTTTTTAATTTCAAAATAAGTGAGACGGAAAGAAACAATAACCACTGTCAACTAAATCAGGAGCTGCTCTCTCTTGGAACTATAAAATGGTTTTACAGCCTGCCAAATCTTATGAGATCTCTCATTATGGCATAACTTCATATATACAACATGTAATAACTACATGGTTGCTGTGAAATTGTTAGCCTACAACTGGGATGGATATTAATCCTGTTCACACAACACAAGGATTATGAAGGCAGTCTACTGTGCTTCTCTTTCTTCTTGAAATTCAGAGGCAGCACTCTTTGCAGTAGGTGAGAAATATCTTGCTTCCAGATTTGTTTTATTTATTCTAATCAGTATTTTAAATAAAAGAAATGTTAAATATGGGTAATGAATTCAAAGAGTGAACGTAAAAGTCCTGGCTTCTGCCTTGTCTTGAAAAATAAGAAAATTTCATAGGACTGGACCAGCATTCCTATGCTGTAATGACCAGTGGTAGCTGAGCAGTGGCTGCCTCCTTGAGGCTAAATTCTTCAGTATGCCACAGTCCCTATTACTCTCTCTTGTGTCTTCGACATGTAGGCCAAGAGTTAGTGCCAGTCTTCCCTGAATTATTGTTTTTCTGACCTCAGCTCCAGCTGGCTAATTTTTTTATATGCCCCCAGTAGGCATATAGATTTGCAACCTCTGTTTTAATGTAATGAACTGAAGGCGACCTCTAAGATTACTTTAGAACAAAGACCATCATGATATGTTCCTACCTGGGAACACAATGCACTGGCTGTATAAGGTGCTGGAGCAAACAGTATATACTCTGATGAAAGAGGGGTCAGAACAAAGCTTATAGAAACAGGGCTTAATTGGGACAGAGTTAGGAGGGCTGTACCTTGCAAATGAAAAAGTACAATTAAAAGTTTGGGAAACTCAGGCTATTGCCCCAAATGATGAAGAATATGAAGGATCTATTTTTCAAGTGGGGTCAAAGTACAAAGTAGAAAGCATAGATATGTCCTTATCATATGGACAGCTCGGGGATCCTTGGACTTCCATCAGAAATGAGACAACACAGATCAGATGCAGAATCCAGTCCATGAACTTCAAGTAAGTTCATAGAAGAAAATGGACCCCAATTCTGTTCACTGGAGTTGAGAAGAGGTCCTTTCTAACCTTAGAGTCAATGTCCTTCCAAGAGGACAGGTATCTGAGAAACCCTGTGTGCCCCAGACACTAAGAGAGAAGGGCCAGGTGACAGCCTGACGATGCCACAGGGATATTCAAGGGGTGCTCTCCCTCCCTTTTTTCCTCCCTCTTTCCTCCTCTCTCTTTCCTTCCCTCTGCCTCCCTCTCACTCATATTTCTAAAGCATTTAGTGCTTTATAGCTTAAGAAAGAAGTAGCAGTGACAATCTCTCTAGAATGCCAAGATGTGAACATGCAGAGCAGTGTCTGCATACCAACATTAGGTCTTTTTAGACTCCTTAGTTGTTATAATGTTCTAATTAACATTGCCCACTTATCGATGCATGAATTCACGTACACAGATACTCACAGGTAGCTGTTGTAATATGAAAGATGATATGAAAAAGTTATCTTGAAATTTGAGACTACAGATTATTCCAGGAAATCGGAAACTTTTGGATAATGAATGAATCATAGGTAAGGACTGAACAGTTGTAGTCAAAGGTTGGCCTTACATTGATTTTACTATACAGCTTATGTCAGGGGAATTTCATTATCTTACGTTCAGATGACCCCTTTTAATGATGATGTCATTAGGTCCCAGGGCCACTTTCCCCAGAGACTTCCAGGATTGGCTGCAAAGCTGTTAGCCTCTGCCCTGAATTTGTAAAATAAACTTTATATCTTAGAATAGTCTTATATTTACAGAAGAGTTGCGAAGATAGTACAGAATTCCCATTTATCCCATATCCAGTTTCCCATTTTTAACATATAATATTAATATGATACATTTTTCACTATTAATGAACCAATACTGATACATAATTATTAATTAAAACACATACTTTATCCTGATTTTCTTAGTTTTTACTTATTGTCTTTTTTTCTGATTCAGGATCCCAGCTAGGATATCATATTAAATTTCATTGTATTATATCAAGAGTAAATACTATCAATTTGACTATCTCTATTGATGTTGACCTTGATTGCCCAGCTGAGGTAGTGTTTGTTACCTTTATTTAATAAAAATGATTCTTTTTCCCCTTTTCCATACTGTACCATTTGGAAAGACATCACTATGTGCAGCCCATCTTAAGGAACAGGAAGTTAGACCCCACCTCCTCGATGAGGTAGGACTGACATAAGTTATTTGTAATTATTTTGATATGTGTCTGTTCTCCTCCCATTTACTCATTTATTTGGTAATATAGACTCACATATATTTATTTTATTTCTGGCGTTATAACCCAATTCTACTTTATTTTGTTGCTTAAATTGGCTTTAGCTATTGGGAGCTCTTTCAGTTGGCTCCTGAGTCCTTGCGACATACCCTTATCATTCTGTTTGTGTTTCCTTCCCTTCCCTTTCTTTCTTCTTCCTCTCTCCCTCCTTCTCTCTGTCCTTTTGCCCTTTCTTACTTTCTGTCACTATAAGATGCTCCAGACTCATCTTGCACATTCCCTGCCGAGCCCCAGAATTAGCATTTCACTCCAAATGCTTGGTTCCTTTCATTGGAGAATGGCATTAGAAACCAAGACCTAGGTGCTAGGGCCCCTGGTTTTTAAAGCTGTCTGGAGGATTGGGAATCTGTAGCCCACTGCATTCTCCTCTCCTGGCATCCTCCTCCATAACCGGATCCACAGAGCCTACCTTCTAGCTCCACCGATCTTACCTATTGGCCTCACGTCCCTCCCCTGCTGAATCACCTTATGCTACTTTCCTTCCTTTGCCACTTAACCAGGATAGTGTCTTTGTAGATTCTAGTTTTTGATCTTAAAATATTTGGAGGTTTTATCTTCTTTTGAATTTTATCATTGTTGCTTATTTTGTGGTACTTTCTCCTTTAGGCCCTGACCTCAAGGGACTCAAGCTTTGTGCATCTGAGGTATTCACATAGGTTTTATATGTGATGGAAAAGATGCTCTCTTCCATTCAGACACTATTTAGAGGATCTAAAGAAATTTAAATGGCCACATTGAAAAATCTCTAAGGAGCTCAGAATTTAAAAAGAAATAAAAGATGAAATAAGGTTCACCAAAACAGGGAAGAACACAAAAAAATGCACACTCCTGTACATAGACAATGCAGCATGGTGTAATAGCAGAAGACCACGGACCCTGAAGACAAACGGCCTGAATGCAAACCTCAGCTCTACCACCTTTCGGTTTTGTGTCTTTGAACAAGCCACGTAACTTCTCTGAGTTTCACTTTCCATTTTAATAGAATGGAAATACTAATAATATCCAGCTAAAGCAATTATTCTTAGTGTCAACTGAGTAAATATATGTAAGTGCTCAGAATGCTACTTGGAACAGAATAAGCTGCCTCTATATATTATCATTTAAGTGGAAGACAGAGGGATCAACTAAGTCTTGCACAAAGTCCAATAATAACCGATAAAAGTTTTGTTTTGCTTTGTTGTTTGTTAGGAGTGTGACATTTATGACCTGTCTGGAGCAAGAACAAAGAAGATTTAGGGCTATTGCTTAAAACAGAGGTACAAAGATACAGGGGAATACGTACCTTTTATTTTTTTTCACAAGAGAAATGATCTGCACACTAGAAAAATCACAATACACATGGTTATTGAGGAAGATCAGCTCAGAATATGAGAGGAGGTAATAGGGGCACAATTAGGTTCTCCCAACAAGTTACAGGACAAGGTGAGTGCTATTCTGGGATAATGAGGGGACTTGTATATATGATTGTAGTACCATTGTTAGGAGTCTTTAAATAATTATGGAAATAGATTCAGAAATTGAAGAATGGGAAAGAATGGCCCAGTTTTTGAAAAGTGGGCTGGATAGTGCGTAGTTGTTTTAAAATATTTGAAAAGTCAGCATGGAAGAGAATGATTACAAGTTGTCTGATTATTTTAAGATTTCAGAGTTAGGCTCCATGAATGTCAAATAGCAGATTAACTATTTTTTAAATTTCCTGCAAATTGGAGGTGTCGAAACACAGAAGAGACTGCATTGAAAAATACTGAGATTCAAAGTATGTGATTCTTAGACTGTGCTTTCCATGCCATTTCCACCTCTTCTTATCCACTCTATATATTATTCACTCTTCATCATGGAAAGAGAATCTGATAATCTAGCCAAACTTGAAGTCACGTATTTGACCACACTTTACTATTAAATAGAATCACTGCACCTCAAAAGCACAAATCCATGTGCTCTTCTTCCATATTCTACATGATGTCAATCTCTCCTCTGCTTTCCTCACACTGATATCCTACTGGGCACAACCAGTGTTGCTGGTGCTAAGAAGCAGTTTTTGAGGGAAGCAGAAGAGACTCTGCCTAGGCTTCAAGCCCAAGTATAGACTGCTTTAAAAGCTCTACTTTGTGGATAACAGAGAGCTTCCACAGCTATTAGTGACATGGCTCACTGACATTCTTCCATATCACCAGCTCCCTCAGCAACCCTGACAAACAGGTACTATGCTGGCATTCTCAGCTTCCCATATAAAATACTATCAAATAGAGCCCAAACTCCATTGTAACCTTTAGCAGGAGACTCAGACATTGGCAAAGAGGTAGATGATCTTTCATCACGAATGCCAGGAGAAAATGGCTGCCTTAGATAGGAAATGGGAGTGCTCTTTAAGAGTCTATGGCAAACTGTCTGATAACCATGACCTGACTTTTTGAAGATGACGTTGCACACAAAATCCCTGATTGCCTCTCTGCCACCACCACTGAATTTCTCTCCCAAAGCTTCTGCACCAATCATATTAACACTGCAAAAAAGATTGTGAGTGTATCTAGCCTTACAAAATCGCTGTCTTTTCCTATTCAAAGTACATCTGCCTTAAAAAAATAAATCTCACATCACCTTTCACTTCTCCATTCCCCCAATGACTATATAGTGATTTAAAAAAAATTATCTCCTAGATTTTCTTGTTTGAGTATTCAAATTTAAAATAATTATTTAGTGCTTATACTGGGGGTTGGCGAGGCTTTGGGTAAAGATTCTTTCAATGGGTATCTTGAAATGTTTCACTTTCGATGTTCAAGTGCAACTTAACTTTAGTCTTTATGCCTTGAAATTAATTAGTCTGATCTCTTTCCCTGCCTGTATATTTTACATTTAAAGAAGACTTTCTTCAAATGCCAAGTCTGAGACTTTTCCTTTTCCACCGGTCAAAAGTCCTGACTCAGTCTATGAATTCTTTACCTACATTCTCAGAAAGTACTATGTCTTCGAAGACAAAGGCTCACACTGACCATTACTTTCAATAAACTCTCTTTAACATGAAGTGACACTAACAGATAGAAAGATACAGAGGTAAGGGGTTTTATTGAGACCAGACACACAAACTGGAAAATAAACAACAACAACAACAACAACAACAACAACAACAACAACAGTAATAATGAGACATTAGAGAGCATTGTGGGGGAGAACTAAGGTTTGATTAATAATGCTGTACTTTTTGTTTCCGGTGAGTCCCAAATGATTTATCTACTTACTAAGAATACTCACCTGACCCTCTTTGTTTGTTCTGAATATCAGAAGAAATAAAGAGAGAAAGTGTCCCTGAAGTAAAATTTTCTTATGCAAACTAATGTTACTAAATTACACGTCTCTGTGTTGAAAGCTTGTCTGACAAGCACTTCCAAAGCACAAAACAAATCTCATAACAGGTTAATCTGCACTGGGATCTTGTTGGTAAAGAACTTTTTCAGAGAAGGCTGAAAAGTAATTTCCATGTTAGGAAAAAAAATGTAACCAGATATCATGGTATATCAAAGAGTTAGCTCTAGCTGAAAATAACTGTTTCTTTTCCTCACGATCAGGGACAATATTTTATTCTAATCTAAGTGGTAATTTTAATATACTGGGAGAACTAAAAGTTTAGCATAGATTATAGAAAGAAGAACTGAAATAGTAGAGAAATGAGATCTTCCCTTCACCAGGTACGGGGTCAATTTGGTAAGCTGGTGTGTGTCATACTCATTGCTATATGTGTTTTAACAGTTATGATTTGTTGTAGTCATTAAGTAATGACAGAAATTTAAAACTTAGGTTGTCTTGGTTCAGAACATATTTGAAGACCTGCTATCTACTGGATATTTTCCTATTCGTTGTTTCTTATAAATCTTATCAATTTTGACATCTCAAATTTCTCTACTAGGTATCATTTTTAGATGAATTAACTGAAATTTAGAAAAAGTAATTTCTCCAAGGTCATGCAGCAGATAGAACCGGAAGAACAAGGATGCAAACTCACTTCTTTCGAACTATGTCATGCTGCATCTTTACTGCCTCTCCCCATAATGCACATTTCATGGATTAAAATGAGAAGTGGGGACAAAACCCTTAAACCCACTATCAGAATGGATGTACTACATACAACGCAGAATGGCAAGCACAGGAGAACCATTTAAGGGATGACATTATGGGTCCAAAAAGATTGCAAAGTCCAAGTCTGGTCACTTTATATATTGGGAAAGAGGTCTTTTCTCTCATGGCGAAGACCATGAAGAAAACCTGCTGCTGTCTTCAGTTTTGTACAACTAAGCCTCAGCCTTGGATTAATATTTTCTTTATGAAACCATAGAAGAATAATTGCCACACATTTCAGAATGTTCTAGGTCAGCTCTACAGAAATATAATGTCAATCAACTATGTAATTATAAATTTCCTAGGAGTCATATTAAAAAAAAAGTACAAGGAAATATGTTAAATTAATTTTAATAATATATTTTAGGTAATCCAATCTATTAAAAATATTGTAATTTCAACATCTAATTAATATAAATATTATTAATGAGATAACAACTTTTTTTAATACTAAATCTTCAAAATCTGGTATATATTTCGCACTTAGACTGTACACTGCAATTCAGGTGCTAAATTTTCAAAGCTTCAGGTTAAACATAGCCCCATCAGAACAATAAAGCTGAGTTTGGCGGAAAATATTTTATACTGCTTCAATTTTTATATTTAAATTTAAAGTTATACTTAAATAAAATTTAAAACCCATTTCCTCATTCACACTAGCCATATTTTAATTACTCAAGTCATACATGTCTAGTGGCTATTATATTGAACAGTACAGTTCTAGACAGAGAGTAGAAGTTTTTCCCATACTACATCTAAGGCTTTCACAGTGAGCGACTATGACAATGAAAGCTAAATCCCATGTATCCAATGCAGGTAGCATGGGAAGGCATTCATTGTAAATCAATATTCCATATCCCTTTTTATCTCTCGATGATTGTCTACAATATGAACAAGACAGGTAGGTAATACAGGCAGGTGGTCTGTTCTAATTCCATTGTCTTAGAGAACAGAAGTACAGCTGGTTGAATAGAGAGGGGGTGGTACTGGCAAGCATACGCTGGATAATGTAAGATATGCATTCTATGGATGACTTTCACAACCGATTAATTTTGGAAGGTATTTTTAACACTGTCATAGAACCAAGCACTAATGAACAATCACTAACTTTCAATTAAAATATGTACAGATGATGTCAACTGTCTGGTATCATCAATTGTTTAAAGTGCTAAATAAGCTATACAGAAATAATTTTGGAGCCATCTAATATGTGGGAAAAAAGAAGTAAAATCATCATGATGTCTTGAAAAGATATGTCTAGAAGAAATGAGCTCTATTTAATAAACGCACTTTAAACTGAATGGAAGCCCCACAGGCACTCAGAGCTGCTGCTCAAAGGCTCCTCTCTTAACTGTTGTGTCAACCCTCACAGGCTCAGAATTTTTCTCCTTTTCAGAGAAAAGGAGTTTATTTCCCACAGACTTTGGAGCTATCTTCACTCAAGACCTAGACCCCTCTGTAGGAGAATTCCTTGAAGACCCAAAGTGTCGAGAAATTGATGTTCAGAATATCAATTGCTGGAATCCCTAGGAGGTGGAATTTCTTAGTAGGCTTGAGATGTCACTTGCACTGTTGTTGATCATAATTTATTCTAGGGACCACCTTCATTTAAAAGGATGTACAACCAAAAGGATACACTTATTCTAAAAGATACAAGATCTCTAGGTTGTAATTCTTCATCATTTTATTTTTGGCCCTCGAATATCTCAAAGATACAACACACTCTGGTTAGTATCAGTGGCTCTTTGTGGCACTGGTTTTCATGAGCGCATAGAGAGGCTGTGTAATTCAAACACACCCCAGCCCCAATGATTCTGATAGCCTCCTACCACCTGCTCTAGACTGAGAGCCACTAAAACATCAATTCATTTATATCCTATAACAGTTAAATTATATATATTTAGACATTATTTTCCAAAAACTTTTACACTAAGATGCATGTGTCGATTCTCAACATATCTAGCATGAAAACACTCTAATTTACAAAGCAGATAAGTCAGTATTGTTTTTTTGCATTAGAAAATAAAACTTCAAAGGGTTTCTCTAAGCAACTGAGTTGTCCTAAAACACTTAAATGATCACTCAACTTTATTACACAGCACCTAGGAGGACATCTATTATAAAGTTAAGCACATCTGTACCATCATAATAATTATGTGTTCTGAGATTATTACCATTTTATTATTCAATCCAATAGAGCTGTCTTGATTGCCTGTGGTACTGAAGAGACTAAGGAAGGCATACTCTATCAGTTGTTAACCTTTTATTTTCTAAAAACTAATGAACCATTGTTAAATAATGATTCATCAAATTAGAAGTTATATTTCTACTACCATAATTAAATTAGGGTATCATTCTGAAGTGGCAACAGATAAATGAAAAACAATGTACGTGTTCATGCTATTTTTGTTTGTCTGTTTGTTTACTCAAAGTTGATTTTTTTAAATGCTGTTGTTTAAGACACATATAAAAATACAACACACACAAATATTTTCTGAAATGCCTTAATCCTCTCATTTTATAAATTCTAGAGTTTTATTTTCTTAAGAATGTAAATTATTATAATAGTAGTTTCTTCTCACTAATTGAATTGATACTACAGCAATCAATAATAAGGGGAGCAAGTTATCTCAAAATGAAGTCAAGATTTTTTTCAGGGATTCCATATGAACAGGTGCTAAGTTATGTACTAGTAGCCTAATAAGTCTCAGTGCACAAACAATATTTGATATCACAACAGATGTGCAGTATCTAATGAGGATATTAAAAAAAGTAATTACTATATTTTTACCTTTAAACTACCAGAAAGTTAAAATATATATCTTATTTATCAAATAAGATTCTAAATTATGTCAGGTATGTCACTATTTTTCATCAAACCCACAGCTGGAAATTTCTGGACTTTTATCTGCTATTTTTTAAGGCATTCTTTCACTTACTGCCTCATTTTCCTTCTTCTATTCTGAGAAAAAAAATATTCTTACCGTTTGTTGACAGATGATAAAATCTCTGCTTTACTTATGATTCAAGTTTAGCTCTTTAGGATCTTAGCTAAATGGTCTAGTCTTAATCACATTGTTTTCCTTTTTTAAGAAAGTAAAGATCCTGGAAAATCATGTTACCAAAATATTTACAAAAGATATAAAAGAAAGATGAAAATAAGTAACTATCCTGTTAGTTGATTTTACTATTAGAAGTGGATGGGATTCACTAGTATGTAGGAGGCTGAGCATGAACATATTACAAAGAAAAAGTCATTGTGACATTGTCTTTGGGTTGAGGTCATAATTAGGCTAAATAAGTCATTTAATTTATAAAAGAATACTGACATTTCAAAGCAATAATTGGAGAAGATAAAAAATATTATTTTATTTTAGTGGTAAAAACCCATCTCTGGGTCTTTAAAGTCACCTAAATACTTAACTTCATCTTAATCATTCAGTACGTGGCAAATTGCTTTGTCTAACTTCACAAGAAATTCTGACTTGTTCAAGTCTTTGAGACTCAACTGTATGTGTATATTATTAAAAGCAATCCAGTCTATGGCCATGCCACCCTGAACAAGCCCGATCTTGTCTGATTGCAGAAGCTAAGCAAGGTCAGGCCTGGTTAGTACTTGTATGGGAGACCACCTAGGAAGACCAGGTGCTGTAGGCATAAAAAATAAAAAATAAGGGATTGTAAGTTGACAAGGTCTTTGCAATCTGTGATGTCAACCAAGGGTTGCCTCTTCTAAAAAAAAAAAAAAAAAAAAAAAAAAAAAAAAAAAAACAATCCACCAAATCTCAAAAGCAGTATTTTGAGTAAAAGAAGGCAGATCAAAAAAGATACTATGTGAATTCATTTTTATGTAGTCTAGAATAAGAAAAATTAAACAATGGTGATAGAAGTTAAATCAGTGGTTTCTTAGGGGGAAGGGATAATTGGAAATGGATATGAGGGAACTTTCAGGGGGTATTAAAAAGTTCTATACTAATTAGGAGTGTGGGTACACAATTGTATACATTTATCAAAACTCACTAAATAGCACACTTAAGATCTGAGCATTTCACTGTATGTACATTATACCTTAATAAAAAAAAGAAAAGTTAGACCAACCAAAGCAAACTATCGCTCTATCCAATTACCAAAATAAACCCCAGGGTAAGAAAATGAGTCGATCATGAAAATGAATGAATCAAAAAGAGTTCACTTACATGGAAGGAAGAATGAAAGTAAATTAGAGGATGCTCACCACACAGAAATGGAAACCCTATTATTACTGAATCCTTAAAATACCAAGCTCAAAACCTATGAAGCTATGCCAATAATAAATGTTAAAAACTCATTAATATTAAATATGCAAGTTACACTGAATTGAAAGAAACATGAAAATTACAGTTACCTCAAATACAGTATATAGACTAGTTTTGATGCTCAAATTTGGACTACTAAATTATCTAAAATTTATTAAAGAGGATTATTTTGTAATTCTAGGAATTTTTTTTAAATTTAAGCTTTCCTTTAAGTTTTTGTTTGTTTGTTTGTTTGTTTGTTTGTTTGTTTTTTGGCAATTGTGAGTCTGTGAAAATACTGATTAAGGTATGGACCAAGGTAGAACAAGAAATAATTTTCATGTATATTTTAAACAATTTTTAAAATGCTAATACAAGGTTGCTTATTGACAAGGATGAAAATAGGATTGTGGCTCAAATTAAAGTAAATTAATGTAACAATGATTAAAGTAAAAATGCTAATTTCACTGAACGCATGCTGATTGGAAAGTGAACTTCATAGAAAAAAAGAATAAAAGTGAATTCCTTTAAATTTCATAGCTTCTAACATGAAAAGTATGTATCATATCTACAAAGATAAATAGCATGTATTTACATAAACATTTTTCATCCAAATGTTGACCAAAGCCATAGACGTTGAGAATAAATTTATAACAAGGCTCTTGGTTGGAAGCGCGAGGGCCGTTAGTAAAAATATTACGTCAGCGTTCTATGTCCTCCATCAGCTACCACTGTCCATTTGCTCCACTGATAGTCATGGAATCTGTTTCATAACGAAAGGGAAGAAAGGAGTTTTTGCTGGAGTTAGGGTACTGAGAGACCTAGGACGATCAAGGGGATGGTATGGCTTGAGAATGGGTTGAAGGTGAAAGCTGAGAGAAAAATTAAAGTTCAAGAAAAAATTTCAAAATCTCAGGCACAAGCAGAACTTCTTAGCCCAGGTGACATTCTGTGGTGTAGAGTTGGGGAAGAGACAACTGATCTCTTCTCTGTGAGAAAAGCAGCACTGCTCTGACACCCAGGGGACTGCAGGCATGGGCCGCGATAAGCTCCTGTATCAAGGGCATATGTGGTTCTCATGATAGATGGTTTTCATGGTTGGACATATGCAATCAGATTTGAGGCCAATGCTTCATGGACAATGGGATGGTGGAGAAAAAGGACTAACTTGGATATCATATGATGTCTGAAGATGACTGACCAGTTTGTGAGTACATGTGATACACTCCTGAAGGATGTCCCAGAAATAACTAGCTAACATTTTAAGAGTGCTAATTTATGACAATTAACCCTATATTGACTAATGTCATCATAACCTCGACAGTAGTTAAAGGCTGATGGAGTCTAGTGCTTTTGGGTTACATGTTGATACTATTTTTAACAGATTCTAGAACTCTTTTTTTTTTTAATAGAAACAAGGTAAATGTGCAAATAACATATATATATGATTTGCTTTACAGACTCCACTACAGTAAAAGAAAAGTAAGCTAATCATGTTTTTGTGGACAAAATCTATTACTCATGTTTCTACAAGCAACGTGTATATGATATATTTTCTATTTCATATTGCAAATCTTGTGTCCAGTCCACAGGCATTCAGTAGCATTTACTTAATTTTTATTTCATCCTTATGCAATAGTACTGTTGTTATTTTACAGTAAAGTTTAAGTCAGCTCGATTTTAGCATCAGAGACTCATTAAGAGTGAGCAATTTGGTGCTTAATGAGTTGTTAACCCTGAGTAAATATATTAAAATAATAGAGTGATAAATTTAAATTGAATTGCATTGAGCTTGATTTTTGTTCAATAATGTCTTCTGCAGAAAGAGAAAGTGACACTTAAAAAGCAATTTTTGATGAAATATATTCTGAATCATTTGTACTTACTTCTCACTATCCATCTCTTCTTCCTTATTTTCTTCTTCTTTGTTATCCTCTTATGCATTCTCTCTTAAATATTCATTACGCTGAACATTTCTAATTTTATTTCTAAAAGGAATAATATGTTGGGGTATACACAATTGGAATACAACACTGAATAAGTCTTGGATAAAAATAAAAATTTCCCTGAAATAACTCCACATATTTGACAGACATCACCGAGTCAGTAAAGAAATTAAAATCCAAAGTACATTTGCTAACAATGGGTTCGTGGATAGACAAACACAAAGCCTTCTAGTTTATCTGTTATGCACTTAAACTGTGGTCGATAGGACACTTCTTAATCAACATCTCAGCTCTCTATGGTCAAAATCAAGGCTGTCAACATTACTGATGCAAATAAAATTCTATTACTATAAGTCCCACGGAGCCTCAGGAACAGTTGAAGAGCAGCACAGAATTTAATCTCTCTCACGGCTCATGAACAAAAACTGTCAGTTTAGTTCAAATAGCAGGCATTCCCCCACCCACCCTCAGTAAAAAACCGAGAGGGTACAACTGGGCTTAAAGTCCACAGGTGGAGTGTGAAGTGGCAGTGACACATAAAGCTATCCTTTGACTCAAAAGTGAAGCAGATCTGAGTTGGGACCAATTGAGCAAGACGGAACATGCAATTCTAAAACATCCATAGTATAGCCACTTATAAGACCATAACAGTATTTTGATTTGTGATGTTACAATAGTTATATAGACCTCAAATTCAGGAACAAGCTGTCTGTGAATGATAGCCATATCTATAATAGAATGGGCAAAATGTAGAAATTGCTCACAATTGACATCTTAACAGGTGACTTTTTCCTGGGATGAATCTGAAATGGCCTATAATAATATTTGAGCATGACTATAAGTCACCTAGTGAGATATATCATTTAAGAATTTTATTACTCAAAGAGGAACTAGGATTCCAGGGAAAACTATCAATAAGCATGAGCACAAACACAATTTGGAAAATTCTAATTCTGATCACTTTTTAAAGTGTTACATATCCACAAATGAAAACAGATGACCATTTAATATTAAAGACCTTTTCCTATTTGAGTTATAGGTCTTAGCATCAACTGTCTCCTGAATCCTGCTCACCAAGATTTGGTGGTATTTGGAAAGGCAATACGTATGCATCTGTGTAGAGCGGTAATACACATATACTTAAAATACATCTTAGTCCAGAACTTGGATGTTCACACATAAAAGTATTTATACCTTGGCTCTTCCATTTATATATAAAGACTTCTCTCTCCCCCTTCCTCTTGCTCAATTTTGTTCTTTATTTGAAATCTATATGTGCATGGCTGAATATGTATTTCAAAGCATATAAATTTACATGTTTGTCTTAAATAAATTTGCTATTTAACTTTAACACATTGCTAGCCTGAGTTTTAAACCATGCAATTAAGAGAGGTGGTGACAACCCTTGAAAGAAGAGTCCAGCAAAGACTCATAATGGCGGTGATCCAAAGGCCTCTTTAACAGAAGTGCGTGGTGAGAATAACAAAGCTCTCACAGTGGAAGCTGAAATAAGAGCTTTCCAAAAAGAAGTCAAGGGAAAAGATACTTACTATAGTGGCAAAATTATCTTACAGAACAATTTATCCTGGTTTATTTTTTAAAAAGAGCAAAAATTTAAGTTTGCGTAACACCTTTCACTCAAAAGAAAAGAAAACATTCACAAGGAGTTAAGCTGATGTTAAGATATAAAGCTCTGTGAAAACTGTCCATGAAATGCTGCCATATTCTGTAGTGAGGATAATAAAGGCTTTAAAAATGGCTCTCAGTGAAAAATTCTGGCACAACCGTTCGAAGAGGAAAATGCAGAAAACACTCAACTGTGGTGAGGAGGGAACAGCACTCAACTGGTAATCACTGTGACTGAAGTTTTTGACAAGAGTAGGAGTTACTAGTATTTAGTTACAAGCAGGTTCACTTGGGTCCAGAGATGACAATGACATAATAGCTTGATGCAGCCTACAATTACTATTGTTAGGCTAATAATTTGTTTACGCCAATAAATCAGTGACAAAAGAATTAAAACACAGATATGTACATAAACAGCTAGTGTTGGTGCAAAAAAATGTAGGAATGAAAAATATTTTCACAAAAATACTGTATGAAAAAGGACTTCAACAATAGCTTCTCTCAAAAAACAACAACAAAAGAACTATGTTACACCTGATTTTAATGTCCACAGGATTCCAAATGCCATGAAAGTAGAATTTGTTGGCCTCAACCTACAATCAAGCTGTGTTCTAGAGGCATTTCTCCACCACAGCAACAGACTAAGAAGGCATGAGAAGGATCAGTATCAAAAGAAAGAGGGGGGACGCTAGGACTAAAAAGAGAACTTCATGCTAGTATACGCTTTGTCGTAAAGACCCTCTCCTCTCCCACCAGTTTCCTCAACATTGGGCACCGCAAAGTAGATCAGTTTCATTTTTATTTGTTTGCTTTTAAATAAGTGGAATGAGTTCTAAATCTAGGCTCTATCACCAACTACCAGGATATTCAACAAATTATTTAACTTCAGGGAGTTCATCCAAATATGTCTTCTCGCTTTATAAAGAAATGGAGTCCCAGAGAATTCTTTTAGCCTAAGCTCTAACATGTAAGTGGATAATGGCTTTTATTCATCAAGGATTAGAAGGGCAATAGGGTGCCATATCCCAAAGGAAAGTGTGGTCTCTTTACCAAGAACATTTTTTTCCCTGGTAAAGTATATCAATAGATTCTGAATGGATTCAAGTAGAAAACAATTATACATTCACCTGTGAAACACTGACCATGCTGAAAAAGGTGTAATCAAATCAAGCTCCAAGGGCAAAGTCCATGGAATGACTGACTATATCATATTTTTCCACAGTTAATTTTCAGTAAACCTCCCACTCAACATCTGACCACATCCAATATTATACAATAGGCATTTTCAAACAAAACTATTACTTGAAAGAAGAGAGTTTCAGGTAAATCTTTATATTTTATATTTTTTGGTTACTCAGTTTATCTAACATTCTGATAAAACTTCACAAGATTATTAATATGAAAAATATAAATTTACTTATTTCTCTTCTTTTGCTGCTTTCAAGTTATATTATATTTGCTCATAGAAATAATATAAAACATGACAGGCCCTAGCTGGCAATGTTCTCTAATTTAGAATCCTAATTATGATTGACTCTCTTACTAGGAATGCCAAGTATCTGGCACATACATCTCCGAGGGCCTGGGGAAAAGAAAAATGAAAAGTCAATTTCTCTGTTGCTATGATTAGATAAGCAGAGAGAGAAGCAGTGTGCTTATCTGAAGGGGCACCATATGCTCAGCCACAAGCTTGGCCTTCATATGCCATAAAGCCAATGTGCACACATGGCCAAGATACAGGGAAGTAAGTGGTGTGTGTACACTAATTAATAAGTCCATAGCAGTTTGCTGTCTACTCATGACTTGTATTTAAGAGAATATTACTGAAAAGGAACATTAAAGTTCTTCACTAAACACAGGTACTGTTATCAAGCATCTTCTAAAATTAAAAAGATTATACTTTTATTCAGATTATACTCCCTTTGACCAAACTCTTCCTGGTGTTGTGGGCATAAAATCACTTGAGTAAAATAAACTCAATGTTTAATTTTAGTTTTAGAAACTGTTGGTCAGTTTCTAACACAAAAGAGGTCCTTTGTCATTCTACACTGATAGGAAAAATGCAACGTATTTATTGAGACAGGAACAGCCCATTCCCTTACAGGGCTACATCTGTCTTCCAGTCTCTAGCACTTAAAAAGTGACTTCGAGTTTGGAACAGAAAGACCTTTGGTTACTCTGCCCATTTTATTCTCAAATGTAAGCAAGGCATACTCAGCTACCTGACCCCAGCTATTACTCAAAATCTTCTACACTTTTGTCTGAAAGGCTGAAGGAGGTAGTTTTACATGTTCATTGGCTGCATAAAGATTCCTGTTTAATCCCTCCTGTTCATTCATCCTTTGCTGATTCCTTTGCTCATTTGAGGAGTTCCCCTTCCTCCTGTTGTGTATGACCTCAGTAAAAATCCTGACCTTGAAGCCCCTGTAGGCTCTTCGTCTGTCATTCAGCTAAGGAAGATACATTCGGGTAGTCGGCTGAACTCCTAGGTGCTAAGGCTGTATTACTGTCAGTAGTTGGGTAGGAGAAAATAGTCACTTCTCCTCATCTGTATGAAGCACTGTCCTCTGGACCTCAGAGCTGCAGTGTCTGTGTTCCAAGTCCCACAAGGTTTTGAGTCAAATTGCTGCCATCAGATCCTGCCTGCATTCTCTATTCCTTAATCTCCAGTCATTCCCACCTCTAATGATCTTGGTAGTTACTTCCTGCTGGTCCCCTAAAAATCAAAAGTCCACATGTATATGAACTTATGCAAGTAAACTCTCATCTGGAGATAGTTGGATATTTTCTCTATCTATCTATCTATTATCTATCTATCTATCTATCTATCTATCATCTATTTACCTACCTATCTATCTATGTATCATCTATTGCTTGTTTGTTTTACTAGACTCTCTAACCTAACCTCTGGGATACTCCTAGAACATGCCACCTGATTTTTGGATTGATACAATATTCCCTCCCTTGAATTAATTTTTCCCAGGTATCCTTGAACATGTCTTTTTATCTTCATAAATTTCTACTTGGCAGAACTCACTAAAGGATGATGGGGCGGGGGGGGGCAGTTTATACCTGGAAAATAGCCTCAATTAAACTCTCTGTAGAACTTGCTGACTGTTTGTCATCCTGGGCTAATAATAATAATAATTAATAATAATAAATGTCCAGGAAAAAAATTACCTAGTAATGGTCAGAAAATCAACCGCTTAAAAATCTATTTTCTCTAGCAATGGATTGCAAATCTATGATGACATTACGAAGTTGGAGCAGCCATTGCTTGTGATACATAGCACTCCAGAGGTAAACAGCTCAATCCCGGCATCTAACAGTCATTATCACTGAAAGAAAGGTTGCCTCTCTCCAAACATAAACAGCCTGTAATGACTTCGGAAGAACAGCCTACACTGGTGACTGCACAGTCACTTTCTGGAGTGGCTTGAATATAACCTTAAGCTCACAGAGGAGACAAGGAAGGAGAGAAAGAGTGGACACAGACACAGAGATTTATTCCAGCACACAATGCTATTCCTCCACCAGCCAAAACATACTTTTCTTGATCTTAATAATAAAAATCATGAGAAAAAAAATATAAATTTATTAGAATAAAGGACTATGCTCAAAGTAAACACCGAAAAGTGTGCAGGTAAAAAAAAATAGGTGAAATTCACCAAAAAAGCTTACTTCTGACTGCCCTCTGGCCAAAAGGAAGCAAAATGCCTTTCTTTTCCTTGTAATGTTGGGATAATGGTAGCCATCTAGCACATCTACGTCCAGGCCATGTTCTAAGGGCTCTGCTTAGATTTTCTCATCTGGTCCTCACCACTTTGGGAGGCAGGCACTACTATTTTCTCTGTCTTTAGATGAGAAAACGAGGCTCAGAGAAACACCTGTGTCACTCTTGCAACATTTATCTATATAATCCTCTCTTGAGCCACGTGGGGACTTAGAGAAAAATTACCCACCTTCTCCAGGTTTGTTGTGTTGAGATCACTGTTTGAATCAGACTTCAGCTTTTTGTGTTTTACTTGATTTTTTATGTAGTAACTTAAAGTGCAATGGGGAAACAAACATTCTGTAAATACTGTGGAGTTTGCTTTAAAATAACATTTGCTACTGAAGGAAATATACCTAAGACTATCTTGCTCTTACCGCTATTATTGGTTTTTGAGGAAGACCCATACCACTAATAAAGTGATTTCATTTCTCAGGTCCCTGGCAGATGCTCTGAAAACATCATAGTGAAGATCTGTGGAATTATTAACATTATGCATAGTGTTGTTTTCATTCATTCGTTCATTCATTCATTCATTCTTTTATTCATTTTTACTCCTTCAGTTAAAAGTACTATTAATTTATAACCAGTTCCAGGCATTATGGTGGGCATGGAAATTATAAAAGCAGCCATAAGCTATGAAAAGAACACAGGACATAGTCAAAAGTTCAGCATTTTCAAATTTGGATCAAATAGTTACCAGCCTAATTATTTGGGGCAAAATATTTAACCCCTCTTGCGCTTCTATTATTTTACCTCTGAAACTATGGCTAATATTATATTTCCTCAAAGGGGTGCTTTAGATATCAAATAAGACTAGTTGAGAAAAAAACTTTCATAGGCTACAAAATATAATACATGTGCAGGTGAGTTATATTCCTATGACATGATAATTCTAAAGGGCCTTAAAATTAGTTGGTGGGGAAAAACATATACGCCAATAAAGATAACTAACCAGCCAATTAGAAAATCCTAAATGAAAAGCTCAGGCATTCAGATGTAAGGAATCTAGAGTAAAGGATAAAAGTAATTTCCAGCTGGGAGAATATGATTTGACTTCGGCTTTGTAATACAATTAAGATGCGTGGGAACAAGGATGATATGCCAAAGAAACAAACAGAGACATGAACAAAATTAGGCCATAATTAAAACTCTTTATGAGTTTGGGCAATGCCTGTAAAGCCCTTTGACTAGAATTTATTTGAACCAAAGAAAACCGGGGGGAGTTAGGTTGGTACATTATTTAGAAGAGGATCATGGGTTGCCTTAAGCATAGGTTAAGAAAATGGAAATTTTAAACAGGTAACAGAGAAATGCTGAAGGCTTTTGACGAGATGGGATTTAAGCTCAACTTTAAGTGGATGAGTCTGGCAGTTTGTACAGGGGAGGAGAGATGGGAGCCAGAGAACCAGTGGAGAAATTTAGAACACGAGCCAAGATTTGGGGCACTGTGTCTAAAGGTATTTTCTAACTTGGGAAATCAGGGATTCACAACCATGTGATTGGGTCAAGGTCAAATGCTGTTCAAGTCATAGCACTTCTCCTATAGAGGCCAACGCCTGTACTGTCCACCATGAAGAGAGAGAAGCCAAAAGATTTCCACTTCCTGGAAAAGCTGTCCTAGCCAAGGGTAGAAAGAGAAGGCTTCCAAGCCCAGCTTCTCTGCTCAAGGAACTGACTGGTTCATCACGTTATGGCTGGGTGAAGGGAACCAATTTTTCACAGATGAAAAATGGATTTATTTTTAGTTGTTTTCAGAAAAAAAACGCTGTCAGAAAAGATTAGGCCCACATTTGTTTTTTTTTCTTATACCTCTGGCACCCCTCCCCACTTCTATTTCACCTCACTCTCCTTCTGTCCATATACAAGGACTGAGAGTGATTCCTCTTTGTTTTTTTCCACTTTGATCAGCATCAGATTTTTTTTAAGCTAAAGCAAAATAACAAAAGCAGAACACACACTGAATAAGCCAAACTTCAAGGGAGAAGCTCAGCGATGCTCTCCCACTCACTGAAGCAACATATAAAATGGACTAAGCTATTTATAGCCACCTTCCCATTTCTAATAATCTCCCATTTAATTAGGACTGTAAATAGCACCAGCACATGTACTGCAGCAATGCATGAGCAAGCCTGGCCTCTCCTCAGAATATATCCCACCCTAGGCAAGAAAAGAATATCAGACTGGATTCCACAGCTTACAAAGATGCTGAATTATGGGGGAAAGTCATAATCTTTCATGCTACAAAGAAAGAGGATCAAAATTTAATTCTGCTTTCCCTCTATAATTTTAAACAATGTCAGTCATAAAATACTCCACCCACAAAAAAATCTCGTTGGTCAAAATTCTAAACAACCTCTGTAGATGTTGTTGAGTTTAAAAATTATATTGACACATTTAACTATAACCTTCATATTAACACTTTTTATTACATATTATTTAATAATCATTGCATTCTATGTGGAAGATAATTTGGAGAACTTGCAATTATAAAATCAGTCCCTAACACTCATGAACTTGGCTTCATGTATTCACTTGGACAGTAAGTTAATAATGTTCTAGAATCATCAGCAATTAATTTAGGTGCAGTATGTATCTCTAATCCTGTGATCTTATAACCCTTTATTTAAACAATGAATTTGAAATAAAAAAGTAATAATACAGTGATTGTAAAGACAAAAGGAAGAGAACTTGAGTCATTCAATTTTGTCATTCCATGTGTCTACTCAGGGAAACACAGAAAACTGTGTTGTGGAATGTTTTCTTTGGTAAATTCAAATTTTAGGCCATATATGAAATATTTCTATTGAATTTGAATAAAATCTTTAGGATAAAATGTATTCTACTTTAATTGAGAATTGTTTTAAAACTAAATAACAAACATAATGAAAGTTACTAAATTATTGAATGACTACTGCTTCAAATAATTTGATCATAGAGATGAGGAAAGTAGAGGGAGGATGTTAATAAATGATTCCCATACTCTAGAGATGCCATCATACACACAGTCACTTGGCTGAAATTGACTTGAAGGGACTTTGTTCCTTGTAAACACATTCATCCTGCCTAAAAAGTCCCCTAAAAGTTTACTTTTACCTGTGTCAAGCTGTGAAAACAGGATCAGATTTCCTGTTTCTCTCATTTGAAAAAGATGGGTTTGGTGGGACCTTTGAGCAACATCCTAAAACGTGAGGTACATTGTACAGTAAAGAATTTAACTTCGCCCAAAGAGAGGTCTGGCCTTTGCCCTCAGCTTTTGGGAAGTAATCTGCAAGCCCTGGGAATGTTATGCTTGGTGGGAGCACTATCTTTAGTTAAGGTAGAGCTAGCATGCCAGAAAATCTAACACTATGATTTATGGGGGGCCTTCTAGCCACATCAACAATGTGATTTAGGCTGGGGACTTAGGGTGACATGGTATCAGCTCTATCTCTTAAAGAGCGAGAGACCAAGGTCAGCCATGTAGACATTAAACCATGTTTATGTGATGAAGCCCCACCCCACACACCCTGCACCCCCAAAGGAAAAGAACTCTAGACACCAAGGCTTGGGTGAGCTTCCCTGGTTGGCGATATTCTATGCATGTTATTACACATCAATACTGTCTGTGATTCCATGGGGAGAGGACAACTGAGAACTCCATATCTAAATCCTTGGAGTCTGCCCCATGGATCTCTCTTCTTGGCTGATTTTAATCTCCATCCTGTCCCTACAATAAATCATAATGATGAGTATAACCTCTCTCAGTGAGTTTTGTGAATTCTTCTACCAGATTATTAAATTTGAGTGGTTCGGGGAAAACTCCTGAACTTGTATTTGTTGTCAAAAGTGAAGGCAGTCTTGGATGCTGTACTCCCTCAAACTTTTTGCATGTCTTTACCAAAAGTTGACATGATAACAAAGTGCACATTGTGAACGTACTTGGCTATTTGAAGCTAGAAGACCCAAGCAAGGAAATACACTTCTAGGCAAAATGGCAGCCCTTTTAATGGACATTAAATTCATGTGGGATACTGTACAGTTCTGGTCTGTAAAGGGAGGTATCATCCTGGCCCTGCATTGGTCAAGACCTCTAAGGATACATAATGCATTTGTCTGTCACCAACAACATGTCCACTCATTCCTCACTCATTCGAACATGTGTATGAAATATCTACTGTGTGCCAGGTCTTGTACCTGAACACAGACAAATATCACAGGATCTCTGCACTTGAGTATTCTATTTTCTAATGGATCAGAAAATTATGCACATACATGGACATCAACAAACGCCACACAAGTATATACAAAGTGGTGGTGTTTACGAGTTCAAAGTATCTGTCTCTGAAGGAGTGAGTCACTGACTTCTCAAAACAAAGGATGTTTGAGCTGGTTTTTAAATAATGAATAAGCAAAAGGGGAGGAAAAGGTAAATACACTGACAGTGTAGCAACACTGAAAGTAGTCCAAATTTAGCAATAAAAATAAATTTGGAAGACTAAAAAAAAGAAGCTATGAAAAAGAACTCCAAGCAGACATTATTTATTATACTGGAGAAGGCTAACAGCTTATAGCAAGCAATTGTTTTACTGCTATCAAGAATAGAGTCAAACACAATGAATTTTATTATACTAGAAGGAATTTAGATGAGATATTTGGAAAAATATTCTTACTGCTAGATTTAAGAAACATTGACTACTACTGGAACTCTTAAAATACTGGGTAAGTGTTGTATCTGAAAAATTTCAGGAAAATACGAAAGATGACACTGAACCTCCTCTAGATTCTGGGACTCTATAGCAAGTGAGTGGGAAAAAAAAAAAAAAAAGGTAAAGGCCTGGGATAAAAGTAGGACCAAAAGAGGGAATCTCTGATATGAGTCAGAATGCGATCCACAGGCAGCCCACAAATGAAGCCTGAATAGACAGGAGGTGACAGCAGGGCCAGAAGGCTGCCTTCTGCCCAATGCCAAAATGAGAACAGCACCATCTTTGCATTTGTCTCTCTCCTGGGTTGAGAAACCTTCCCCATCCAATCATTCTATAATTCGATTCTTGAAATAAACAAATCCTTTGCCATTGAAAACTTTTTCTTTTTCTGCTTCTCTTTTAGAAACTGGAATTTTGACATCTGTGGCCTAAATAGTTGAACCTCCTCAAATCATCGCATTCAAAAGAAATTGGTGTGCTGTCGTGACTGTTTATTTAATTTCTTTGCTATTCTGATATCTGTCCTACTTCGGGCACATCACGAGAAGGCAGGGTTCTTTGGAAAAGACAACAATGTGGGAAAGAAATCAAAGGCAGCAGCAAAGAGAAGATCAAATATGAGATGGACCGACTCCATCAAAGTAACTGTAGACATGATTCTAAAGGAGCTGAGCAGAGCTGTGAAGGATAGGACACCATGGACATCACTCACTCATCGGGTCACCAGGAGTCAGACCCAACCCAGTGCATAGAACACACTCGTGCGCTTAAGGAGGTAAATAAATGGAAGGGAAAGAACATCCTGAAGAAGTTTTGACCTTTGCGGCTTTCCCTACATATACATTTTCACATGGGAGAAATTGGTGGAAGAGAGCATTTGTGAATAACATCCTTGGAGCCTTTGGGAAAATGCATTTTTAATTTATTTCTGCTTCTTTCCTTACCTAGATCAAATAAGTGGATAATGCCACAGAGATGGACGCCATCACAGCAGCGTGAGAGAGAAGCAATTACACGTTCTTTTGCTCTCCCCTTGAAATCAGTGCAGATAAGAAAAATACCGCTGCTGCTGGTTTCATGACATTTTTGTCTTTCTTCTTCCCAGAAAGAAAGCCAAATCTAAGTTAAAAAATAAATAAATAAAAGCACAACTTGGCCAGCTGATCAATTTTACAGCAGACTCTTGCAGCAGACAGGCTATTGTGTCTGAATCCTATCTTCCCAGTTGGATTATAAATGCCTGATTGATTGAAAATACTTACGAAGGCATATCAAAAGCAGGCAGGTCCTCCTCCCTTTCTGCATGAAAATAATGGACATAAAACTCAGATATATCTATTCAGACACTTAGGCAATAATTTCACTGAGGGTTAGTGATAGAAATTAGGAATTAACAACCATCATTGACATAAAAGGGGGATTAAAATGACAGGAAATTTTGCTTCAGAGGAAAAAAAAACCCTTAAAGTACAAATTCAGTGAAAGTTGAGTTCCAAGAATAACATGGTGCCTTTTTCCAGTTATTTTTATAAATTTTTTTAAAACAAAATTCAGGTTGTGTTAATTCAGTATTTTACCATTTGTCTTTTAAGCATCTCTTCCTTCAGTCCGATGCTGTCTCAGCTGCTTGTTTCATTATCTTTTTTGTTCCCCCGAATCCTCCCTCTCCCTGCCGCCCCCTTCTCTGCCCCTCAGCCAACCACTGCAACCATATTTCATTTGCTCGTGCCTTGGGTTCTTCTCTTTACCATTCTTCAATCTTCTACTGAGTTCTTGGATTCCAAGCCCCAAGAGGGTAGGCGGCAGGCCTACAAAGTTTTCTGTTTCAGTAGCAAACTGAGCGCCATGCACAATTAGGTACTTAATTGCTTTGTGATGACTATGATTGATGATGTTTTCCACATATACTAATTCCAGTGAGAAATACACTTCCCCTGTCAGATGGGTTGCATACAAATGACTACTCCAAAAACATGACTGCAACAAATAATTCTAGAAAATAAGGTTTTCAAATTTTTACTAGAAGGCATATTTCACTAACGCACACACATACACACACAAGAAATCAATCATGCACCACTTTTATAGTCTACTTTTTTAAAGCAAGAATGTCATGTGGAAAAAGGGTTGAGGAGAAACGCGATGGATAAGTTATACAACTTACTAACTTTGTTTTCTTGGGCATGTTGTCTCAATTATTTCATCTATAAATTGAGGATAATAACCTTTTCCTTGTACTGGTTTTCAAATATGTCTGCAAATTCTTTAACATTCTTCCCTTCAAAATGCAGAACCTATTTTCACTCTTATTTACTGTGGGCTAGATGTAGTAACCCACTTTTGTTAAATAGATATGGTAGAAGTGAATGCTTTTTGTCTGGTCTTCCTTTCCTCCTTCCTTCTCTCTTTTTCCTCTCTCTCTCTCTCTCTCTCTCTCTCTCTCTCTCTCTCTCTCTCTCAATGTGTGTGTGTGTGTGCGTGCGTGTGTGTGTGTGTGTGTGTGTGCGCACTCACTCATCCTCTCATCCTGGGGGAAACCAGTCACCATGTCTGGGGATATCCAACCAGCTCTGTGAAGGGGACTGTGAACAGAAGAACAGAGCCTCCTGCCAATATCCAACACCTACTTGCCAGCCATGTGAGTGCTCCATCTTGGAAGTATAACCTCCAATTCTATGGAGCGTTTAGATGACTGCAGCCCTGGTGGACACTGACTGTCACTTTGTGAGACAGTCTGAACCACTTAACTAATTCAGATCCACTTAACTTATTCACTCCTGAATTTCTGACCCATAGGTACTGCGAGAAGTAATGTTTATTGTTGTCTTAAACAACTGCCCATCTCTGGGCAATTTTTCCTACAAAACCAGATAACTAATATAATCCTTTTCTCATAGTGTCATTCTGAAGCTTAAAAGAGATAGCAGGTAAAGTTGCCAGCATATGATAATAACTCAGTACATCTTAGTTCTTTATTCCTATGGGAATAAGAATAAAGTAAGTGCATGATTATGACTACACTAACTTTCCAGACACTCCCTAATCCAACAAGTGCTTAAAGTGTAAAGTAGAACCCAGCCAAAGAAAGAACAAGCCTACACCAGCTTAGCCTAAAGCCTCTCTCTTGTTTAATCTATCTAGATATTTCACTTACTATCTCGAGAAGACCATTTTAATAGCTTCTAAAATTGTACTGAGAAAGAAGATGGCACATGGTTTAAAAAAAAAGCAACAGGCAGAAGAAAATAGCATTGAGACGCTGAGGGTGGGTAGGGTTTAAATAATTGTCTCAGACCCATCAATAAAAAATAAAAAACAAAGAAGGAAAACAAGCCAGAGAGTTAAACCCCCAATAATAATAATAGTTATACTAACAGTAAAAATGGTAGCAATGACTATAAAATGAACCTAGCACTACACTAGATGACTTACCTGGAGTATCTCATCCAATCATACCTAGTAGTACATAAGGCAAGTACTATTATTACCACCTATTTACAGGTAAGAAAACTGTAGCTCAGAGGCTAAATATTTTGTAAGGCTATGTAGCAAGTTGTGGAACTCAGACGATGAACCCAAGTCTGTACTCTTAACCTTTATGTGACATCATCCTCCCTAAGAAAATGGCCACAAAACAAGTATTCTCTTTGAAGAAAAAATCTGCAAGCAAATATCACATTGTTGGTAGAAAATGCTCATATTCTGCACTTTTTCTACAGTATGTTTATTCTTTTATGCTCCTTTCAAATTCCTCCCAATCCTAGTCGACATTGGAATTGCTTGTAATTTTTTATATTTTTCTTTTATACTGTGTAAATTGTGTAACTGTGACCAAAAAACAGAAAGTCCTGGGTTGTCCACACACTTCAGGGTGGACTTACAATATAATGATACATTATTATTGTTGTCTGTTTTCGTTATTAATAATATCTCTTATTATCACAATGCAGATTCTAATAGAGATTGAACTTGATTTGAAACCACTTAATATTCTGTCCCATACCCTCAGCCTGGCCTTCAAGCTGTAGAGGGAATTGATAAAGGACTACAAAATTGGATAAGCAACTACATCATGGACATGGCAGCTCTCCAAGACAACTTCATTATCATCTACAAGCCTTATGAATGGCCAAGTAACCACAAAAGCAGCTGAGGACACTAAAGCTCCCTTATGATCCTCTTAAGAAAGCAATACACAAAGAACACAAAACGAAGAGTTGATGTCCTTCGTAGAGCCGTCAAAGAAACTGATGGAGAGGCGTGGTCTATGACCTGGAAGAATTAAGGCTGGACGTGGCCTTCCCAAGGCTGGCACATGACTGATTTGTTACAGTTTTGAAGTTGTTTTTAATTTTCACAAATTGAGAGTTCCACATAAAATTTCACGTTTCTGTTTGTTTTGAAAAATCAAAAACACTGACAAAGCTAGTCCTACATGACAAGTGACTGAAGCTGAAAAGCAGCTGCCCATTTTAGAAGAGCTGCCTGTTCTTCAGTCCTCCTCCATCTCTACTGCTCCCTACTGTTATACACTTGTCCTGATACCGTCTCTTACATCACCCGGTTGCATTCTTTTAGGCATCTGGGTTTGTGATTTCCAAGCCATTTTGGAAACTCTATGATGACCAAGACTTTATCTGTCCTAGCATAGAGTCTAGCAGATGCAGGCACTGAAATAATTGCTGAATTACAGAATCTATATCTCTCCTTTCCCTTCAAGTCTAAAAAAAGGCTCCTGACTGGATCGATCAAATCTGTGAGAATTTTCCACTGGAGAGAACATAGCTGAAAAATCTAACTGGTAAAACACAACAAAGCAAAACTTATCTAGCTCTATAGTGCTGTACTCCTATAATATGCTGACAAAATTGGGGCCTCTTCATAGTTGGTATTCTAGCCATCTCGAATTATGTACCCAAATATGCGATCTTGGTTTATACTTCTGAACCTCAGGCATGTTCCTTCTGAATGGTTCTTTTTTTGGCCCAACTAACTCCTACTCATTTTTCAGGTCAAGGAGGCAACACCTTATCAACGTCATGTTTTACCAGAAGCCATATCCCAATCAATAGACAAGCTCCCCTACCCTTTATGCTACCTCTTGTTTTGCACATTTATATTGTGACACCTGTCACATAGCATCATTACTGTGCATGTCTTCTTTCTAGAATGTTAGTTTATTAAAGATAGGTTTTGCCTCTCATTTATTATTATCCCTAACTTTTAGCATCGAGCCTGATACAAAATAGATATGCAACGAACTTCGTCTCTACTCTTCTCTGAAGACTCAAAAATGAGTCAAGGAAACTGCTACTTTCAGGATCCAGCTCTCCTAGATTGGCTTGCTTCCTGGCTGCATTACAAGAAAGCATGGTGCTGTGAATCTCCCATGTGGACATGGATTTTTGAATGAGAATCAGCAAGTTACCTAGCTCGTTGATGACAAGGTCAACCCAAGATAATCGATTACACTGTAATTGATAGTTCTGAAGAGTATCAGAAAATAAAACAATGTTTCAAATATTTCCAATTTACTCTCTGGATTCTTTAGAGACATTACTGTGTATGCTAGGTTTTACTGAGAGACTAACTCCTATTTGCCCTTAAAATATTAAACAGGATCGTTTGAAGGGATTTACACGGTGTAGGAAAAGTATGTTTGCGGTATAGTTGATACAAGCAACGAAGCACAACAGGAGCCACAGAACATACTGGTAAAGGGATACAGAGTTAACCTACAGTTCTTACTTGAGAGAATTACGTGATTAAAAACAATAAATGAAAGTTGACATATAGCCATCCTCAGAACTCAACAATCAACAGCTTATCACTCATTGTTTTAAGAGTAACCATTCCAGGCCTTACACATACAAAAACGTTTCCTCATTTGTTCTGTAAGGGAAAACCTGTTGGAAAACAGCATACTGAGTTACTTCTAGTGGTGACCAGCTGAATAGTAGCCTGTAAATTTGGTAAATTAAACAGAAGAGCCACTGATATTTTTCTAAACCTAGGGTAAGGCTAAACACCTCCTGCTTGTACTATTTGAGTTCTGGACTCAATAATTAGGAATTCTCAGCTATAGAATTGAACATGTTCATTTATCTCACAGACACACACACATGCCTCTGGACATACTCACTACAATTATTTTCTGTAATTAAACTCACTTTCAAGATTAACAGGGCAAGCTAATAATGTCAGTTGCCTCTCCAGAGGTCTGACCTACTGAGGAAAAGATCTAATGGACCACTAGATAGAAAGACTAGAAACAGAGCCAAAGGCCCATGGGAGCCTTGCAGAGGCCCACTTATGTTTGTCTCTATTTTTTTTTCATTAATTAATTAATTAATTAATTAATTGTGACATTGGTTAACGAAATCTGGTGAGTTTCAGCTGAACATTTTAACAGTAAGGCATATATATATTTACATTGTGTTCACCTCCCATAGTTAGATTTCTTTCTGTCATCACATATTTGACCCCCTTTACCCCATCTACCTTCCCCCTCCCCTCTGGTAACCACTAGTCTTTTGTTCATGTCCACGAGTCTCTGTTTGTGCCTTCATTTTTATCATCACCCATGGATGTCTTTTCTTATCTTAGCCATATGTAAGCAAGGTTGTTATTTGCTTTAACTTGTCTTACTGTGCTTTCTAGTCTCCTTTGTGTTTAAATGGGATACTTTAAATGGCTTTGTCCCCAAGCGAGGGTATATCTTACAATATCAATATATTTTTACCTTGCATATGTAAAAGTGGGATTTTGTTCATTTTCTTGGGTTGTAAAATAGTCCATTGATTATTAAAAGCTAGCTCAAGCTAATATCTCAATCTTCTCACAGTCACTAAGCCATGCCATAACTTATCTAAGGTTTCTAACATACAATACAGTCATCCATTGGATGGCAACTTTCTATGCCAGCATCTGGACACTCACTTAAGGAAGAATAATAGAATTATATCCATGGTCTCTAATGAATTTAAATGTTGTGTCATGTACTAAATGTTTATGCTCCCTTAAAATTCATTTGTTGGAGCCATAATGCCTAGTGTGACTGTATTTGGAGATGGGGCCTGTAAGGAATTAAGGATTAATAAAGTCATAAAGTAGGGAGGGGGTGCTGATATGACATGATTAAAGTTTACTATCCCTATAAGAAGAGGCATCAGAGTAAGGGCGTGCATCTCCCTCCAACCCCTTTCTCCCTCCCCTCTCCCCCTCTCTCCCTCTCTTTTCCTGTTTCCCTGTCCCTGTCCCTCTCCCTGTCCCTGTCCTTCTCCCTGTCCCTCTCCTTCTCTCCCCAAACACACACAAAGGAAAGGCCACAGGAGGATATAGAAAGAAGGTGGCCTTCTGTAAGCCAGGAGGAGAGCTCTCAGTGGAAACTGAAAAGTGAATCTGCCAGAACCTTCATCTTGGACTTTCCAGACTCTGGAACTGGGAGAAATGAAATTCTGCTGTTTAAGCCACCCAGTTAGGGGCATTCTGTTTTGGCAGACCAAGCTGACTAAGGTAAGGACAAAGGGCTTGGCTGGGTCTGAAGACCTACACTATCAGCATCTGAAGGTCTACTCTGCATAAGCTGGTTGGCAAGAGGGGATAGGAGATCTGTGAAGAGAAGCGTCTATAAAAGGATCCTGGCATGGATGATAGCCGTGAAGACGGGCAAAGAAAAAGGGTGTCTCTTCCCCAGCCAAAACCATGTGCCAAGCTACAGTCCTACAAAGAAGAATCATCCCCCCATTTCTGTGGAGAACTATACTGGGCTCTGAGAGATTAAGTTCTATTTGGATCCCTGAAAATCTTTCAGTTTGGGGGACACAGAAGGCAGCATTCTCATGGCAGGGATTACATCAGTGACAATTGTAAACTCAAATGGATTGACAGGCTATAGACATCAACAAAGAAGCCAAGAAGAAAAAACATGAGGTCAACTGTGATCCAATGTAAAAAACTGGAGGTCTTCTAGAAATAACTGTTGTAGGGGTGAAGAGAAGGTTGGAAGATACCTTGAATTAGGGGCCAAGAATTTAGGAGTTTTGGTGTAGGAATACTGAGCCAACAAATGTTAAGGATTAATGCTTTATGTCCCTAAGCCTGCAAAGCTTGGAGACTCTGGTGAATAGGTTCACTCTGGTGATAATTACAGGAATTATTCTTTTAGTAAATTCAAATATGTTTTCAGGATTCTCTCTCTCTCTCTCTCTCTCCCTCCCTCCCTCCCCCTAACCCTCTCTCTTCCCCACCATACTGCCTCCTCCCCACCCCACTTCCCCCTCCCCCCTACACATACTTAATCTATCTAAGAGCTCTTTGGTTTTTCTTCCTTGATCCTCTTCTTACAGTTTTGGAAATGCTCACACTAGAAGGCATTGTGAGGAACTTGTACGTTTCTTAAATTTGGGTCAAAACTCACCCCCAGAGCTTACACAGTAATTTTTTAATGCAAGATCAGTATCGTCTATTCTGATTAAAATGAACACAGAAAATCTGGAATGTAGTGCCTATTTGTTCTTTCACTCACAAGAATGGAAAGCCTTTTTCTAACGGTTTTCTCCATTAGTACAAGTAAACAATAAAAAGAATAGGTAGATTTTTTTCTCTCCTAAACCACAAAGCTACTAAGCTTTCTCCTTGAAGTGAGCATGAATATGTTTCCAGCATAGTGGCAACATGAATTTTTTGCAGAAGATGTGTATCAGTGTGTTTCCAGAATCAAATATAATAATAATAATAATTATAATAATAACAATAATCTGTTTATTATTTGTTGTTGTTGTTATATTATTATTATTATAAACAGATAAACAAACAGCCACACAGAAACCAGCAGGAATTTCTTCAGATCTCCAGTAATAAATCTTAGTAGGTTTCATGGGTCATACTGACATCAAAACCTTGCCTGATATCTCCAAGTCAGAATATTCTGAAAATATCCATTATATTTAAGTCTGAGAGCCACAATCACATGTTTAAAATTGCATTTCATCAACGTAGCAATTTTAAGTTCAATGAATGCTCAGGAGATGCACTACTCTAGGACACAATTATCCTTACCCCACCCACCTACCCAAATGGCCATTTTGAGCACAATTATTAGCCAATGTTCTTCTGTTACTATTACTTCTCACTTCCATTTCAAATGCTCCTTGTGAGTAAATGGTGCTTTTATACACAATAGAAGCAATTTGTTCCTTCTGATGGAACTGAAATATGAAGAATAGCAGTAGAAAAGACAACACAATTGATTAAATGGGTTACTTCCCTTACTATCTGAGTCATGGATAGGCCATCTGAGTCACAGCAAAGCAATCTCACAGGAAATAATATTTGCTTCACTAATAAAATCCACAGGAGGAATCTTCCCATTTCTGGCTAAAACACAGTAGAACAGAAAATATAGGTAACATTGTCTTTGAGTCTTTCAGGCATTCCGGTTATCCCTGGTGAGCTGATTCAGTCGGAACATCTTTTTGAGTTGCTAGTTTGGTGAACCTCTTTAGTGTGGGTATGATCGAGGTCATAATCTATGTGTTTGGCATGTTTGAAATATATAAACCGTGACCCCAGGGATGTCTATTTCTTGCATGTTCTAAGAATTTTGCCCACTGAGAAGGCTCAATTCATATCGACAAGTGAGAAAGATGCTTCATTAACTTAACATTGCTAGGTCATGAATAAAGTTTGGCCTAACTTATTTCACTGAGTGATCTTTACACATTGAGCTTAGATTACAGAGAAAACCTGATGTCTCTCTACCTGAACTTAAGTACTATCTCCCAAATCAAGGACTTAGATCTGAACAGGCTCAGAAATAATATTGTGTCCCTCAGAGGGATAGAAGTAATACAGAACATGTGGCCCTGTATTTTAAGGTGAATAAAGTCTTTTTGACCCATCATTTTTTTAATGTTCTTTAGCTCCATTTAATTGTGATCAAAAGAATCAAAGTGAGCCCTACTCTTCAAAATAGAGATATTCCTACTTCAGGAAAGCTCTAGCACATGATTGATCCTTTGGCAGGTCTAATTGTGAGTTAACTTCTACCTATCTCTGCTCTATGTCATGGTTTTAGGCCTAGAATTGGAAACTCTGAAAATCCTGGTCTGTCTGGACTCTATCTCTAAGTTGTCACAACCTTATAATGAGTATGTCCTGGACCACTGGTGTGCCTAGTGGTTCCAAATTGTCAAACATGGACCCAGGTCATCCATATGTTTGATTGACAAAACATTCCAGCCTAAGTAGTTAAAAGTAGCTAAGAATTTTGCAGGGCTTTTGTTTTCTGTCTACAGAAATAGTAGTAGTAGTGGTAGCAGTAATAACATAAAAATAATCAAAAACAATCAAACAAAAAGCAAAGCACACTGAACACAGACATAGAAATCAGCAGCTGTTCTAACAGCTACACACCAAGAGCATACAATGGTTAAATACTGCTAAGTGAAGAAAAATACCATGCAGAAGCAAGAGCCAGGGGAATTAGGTAGACAGATTGTAATTAGCAGTTACCTAAACTGGATCATGTCCAGGACATAAGGGCCAACATCACCTCTACCATTTTAAGAAGTGCCCTGGGACTCTTAATAAACTAACATAATTAGGAACCCCCTCCCCATTTCATTTCCCACTGACATATGGAAGTCCAGTTCTATCTTGTACCCAGAGGTCAGTTCTGATCAACATGGAGAACTTTTTGCATAAATACAAAATATGTTATTTTTTTCATTTATGTCATACACTAACTCTGAAGTAACTAATTTTAAAATTCATGTCAATTTGAACATCAGCTAGCCTGAATTATGTTTAAGGACTTTATGTCATTCAAAGGTCAAAACAATCACTGTCAAATTAATAGCTTAAACAAAATTACCAGAGAACAACTTACTGTAATAGTTTGATGCAACCTTACACCCACAGAGAAGAAGCTGCAAAATGAGCAGAAATCTTCAAGTTTCAAGAGGATATTCTGGCATGATGCTAATTACATGCAAATCATTATAAGATTCTTAAAGCAGGACCTCTACAATAACCTTTTGTTATGAGTTTACATCATTTGAAAATAATAACCCTTTTTTAAAAGCTAACATACAATTATTACCAATGTAAATATCCATTTCCCCTCAATTAAACAAAATGACTGTGTTTTTACTGCCCATGTTCAATATCAGGAATATCACGGTGATATAATGATATCTGACTTCTGACACTGCTAGAGAATGAATGAAATGTTGTAACTAAGTGATTTTTACAGATAACTATATAACATTGTTCTTTATGTTGGAAGGGATAAAAATCAATCAATTAAATTGTCAAGTATTTATTGAACGCTTAGCACATGAAGAGCCCTGGAATTGAGGCTGTGCCTGAAGTAGATGACATCATTTCATACTGAAAATGATTTAACCTTGATGATATATGGCTGCCTACTTACAGCTGTGTAACTCTGTAATGCCATCAAGCCCCCAAGGTCTCCCAAGTTATAAAGGGTTAGTTGTTCCTGTAATATATGTTTCTCCATGGGCGCAAAAATCACAGCAAGATTGGGCTTTCAGTTTATGTCAGTGAAAACCATGGAGGAAACTGCAGGGTTTGGAAAAGGGGGGAATTTAGTATTAACTGAAAAGTGGTAATGGGTCTGGGAGAGAAGTAAGAACAGAGGGGAGTGGGAGGCTCCATGAAAGGAAACTAAAAGCAGTGAATGATTCCATAATCTTTGAGTTTCCTCCCTGTTCAGCCTTAGCCCCCTGTGTCCCCCCCCACCCCCACAAGTAAAAGTGAAGCCAGAATAGACTTTCCGCTCACACTTTAAGTGAAATACAGGTGATTTGCTCCACGAGGTTACGAGAGTTAAGGGGGCAGCTTGGTGCCTTTGTCCTCATAAAGGTGAGTCTGCTGTAGACCTGCTCCCCTGCTTAAGAACGGAGGGATGCCGGGCTCAGGAGCCACACAGTTGGGACTCATAGATTCTCCTTAAACACCCCCCAAAATATTCAGAGTAAATGTGAAACTGAAGCAGGGAAAATAATTCACAGTAAGCTTCCGTTAAAGTGATAAAGCTGTGTGCCTGGGCTTTGGTGCCTGTATTCCTTTCATGCTTACACTAAATTGAATTATGTTTCTTAACAAATATTAGAGATAATAATTTGTGTTGACCGACTAATTCGTGCTGAAATTTTAATAAGACTGTATTTATGAAGGAAGCAGAGTGGGCCAGCTCCCACACTATCCCTTTCTTTTCTATTATGTCTTCTCAGAACAGTCTAGGTGCTTAGCTTTATGCCCTACATACGTACACGTCTCTTTCTCTCAAATTGGCTTTTGATTTTGAGAAATCAAACCTAATAGATGCTAAAAGTGCTCCCGTTTTCTGGCCATTGGTAATTCTCTTAGCCCTATTGAACTTGGCAAACAACTGTAACTTAGGGAAACTCAACTAGATAAGAAGAAAATCCTGCCTACTTACTGATATTAGCACCCAATTCTAAGTCAATAGGCTCTAAACATCTCCTCTTTGAGACTCCAAACATGAATAAAGTCCAGGCCCTTTTAAAAAGAAAAAAAGTACTCTTGGAGATGCCCACTGATTATTCCAGTTCTTTTATTTTAGCATTACGGAAATGTATACAAACATAATAGTAGCTACAATTTGCTAATGCTTATAACTCTTATGTAACCAAAACAGATCTACAACTTAAATACAAATAAATCTATAAAAGTTGTAAAAATTTCAATGAATAATGTCAATTTAATGTGAAAGCTGATGTTGCTTAGTTTAAATAAAATGACCAGTTCTGTAGTAAACATAATACTCCTGATCTCTTGGGCCCAGGTTTTTCTGCTCATCCTAAGCAAAGCTGGCTGTGATTCTATTCTCCCTTCAATTTTCTCCATTTGAAATACTGTAAAACCTTTGTCTTTTAAAGTACACTCTGGCATAATTTTATCTTTTGCATGGCAAAAACAAATACACCTCTTATATTCTCAGTCTGCCTCTGTTCTTTTCTCATTGGCCCTTGACAACTAAAGTAGGACTGGTTTGGTCCCATGTGGTCATGAACACAACTCAACACAGGCATTAGAATCCTGCAAAAACACTTGGTCACTAAGTGGTTGTGACTAGATCATTTAGATAGAATATGCTTGTTTTATCAATTTTTTTTGGATTGTCATCTGCCACTTGCAGAGAAGTCTCAGACTTGTGAAAAGGTATCCTTAGAAAACTCCTTCCCTCTATGAGCAATCTGTCTGTGAGCTGTCTATGCAATGAGTTGAACCATCCTGAAGTCCAGATGAAGTGTGGTGGACAAAAAGGGGCTGGTAAGGGTGGTGGTCATGTTTACTTCTCACTATGTTTAGCGCTTAGTTAAGGTCCTCAGCTAAAATTTTCCCTTGGTCTTTTTGTGAACAGACTCACAATACTCCAGCTTGGTCATTAGACAAATCGAGTTCTACTGAAGATGCATGGCAAATTCAGACAATGCCAAGTACCATTACAGACCTTACTGTCAGTTATTTGGGGAATGATGTTCAAGACCCAAACCATTTTCTCCTTTCCTCGACAGCCTCTTTATTCTCAACTCTCCTAAAAGTTAGTGCACCCATGAAGTTGATATACTTCCAAACCACGAAGCAAAGAAAAATAGTTAGAACCTAGGAATACCATTTTTAATCCTAGACATGGGTTAAATTATAAAACTTATAAATACACTTACACAGGTAGCTTTACATATTGTTACCCTTGTCACAGTTCTGCCACTTTGTTGCCTGACCGTAATCCTTTTTTTTTTTTTTCTCTAGATGGACCTTCTTGACCACTTATTCCATAAGCATAGAGACCCATTAAGTAGCCAGGTCTATCCTTCCTAGCTGCTGCTTGGTCTCATCTGGGCAGCAATTTGGGATCCCCTACCAAGAGAAGTCAATAAGAGCCAGCTATCTGCAAGAGGGATGACTGCTGTGTCCCAGTCAGAATCATTTGAGGCCATTTTCTCCCACTGATAGAGGAGAGAGATCCACTTACAGTAGAAATGCAGTCGGCTTGCACCGCTGGATTCAATTACCCAGCCCTGGCCCTGGTCATAGTGCGCCCTGCAGTCAGAAGAGGGAAAACAGGATAAAAGGTTTATCTGGTTTTCCCCTTTCCATTTAAAAAAAAAAAAAGGAAAAAAAGTGTCATTAATCGCATTTGTTAGACTTCATATTATTTGGGGGAAGCTCCTCTCTGATGGGATGGGGATTTATTTAATGAGACTCAATTTTGACAGAGTGCACCATCATGGAAAAAATTCCTACAGTAACTAGTCAAATATTAAGGTTAATCCCTATCAGTTTTATGGTCACATTCTCAAAGTGCAGACTGGGATTTTTAGAAAGTTAAATACGTTTTTACATAGAATCTTTATTACTCCCATATGCCCCCTTAAAACAGATAACCACAAAAGATTTTGCTCCTGACACACAAAAAAAGGTATCCTTCATGAAACGAGCTGCTGGAAAGACATCAGGTTACAAGCGAAAGCTGAGAATCCACCGGGATGGGCTTGAGTCAAATCTTAATTTTGATACAAAGCACTTGGGTGACTTTTACTTTTTTTTTGTCTTTGGGTCCCTACTCATAAAATGGAAATTATATACTGGGTCCTCATTATCAACTTTAGATAAGAACTAGTATTAAGGAAAGTCTGTCATCTACTTTCAAAGAAATTATATTCATGTAAGAACTAAAAAGGCTTTGCAATGAGCTAGACTTTCAGAGTAACTCTGCTGAAGTCCCTAATTGCTCCTCAAGAGTTTACAGTGAGGAGAGCTTATTAGAGCAGGTTAAACTTTATGTGTGTGTGTGTGTGTGTGTGTGTGTGTGTGTGTGTGTGCGCGCGCGCGCGCGTGTGTGTGTGTGTGTGTATGTGCGGGGTCTTCACTATCATGAATTACTATGGATCAAAATTTCTTCATGCTAAATGAAGAAATGACATTCATTGATGAACTCAGAACACATTCTGATTGTCAGTCAAAACACTTTGTAGAAAAAAATTACCTATCAATAATAAATGTTGTCTTTTTATTCATATTTTCTTAGACTTGTACAGTCCTACAAATTTAGGATAGGGGTCTATGTGAAGGACAAGCAAGGTACGTTTTTTTAACTTTTTTCCCTGATAAAATAACATTCTTTTTATTTATAATAATAACGTATTGAAATTGTTTTGAATTGAAAATGTATGCAGATAAAACTCAAGTTAGGCGAAAATGTATTTGAGCAAAAATGAATCTCCCTCTATAGTAGTTCGGATTATGTTCTTTTAAATTTTATGTTAGTTTCGGGTACACAGCACAATGGTTAGACATTTATGTAGTTTACGAAGTGATCCCCTGGTTACTCTGGAACCCATCTGACTTTACACACAGCCATTATCATAGTATCGACTATATTCCCTGTGCTGTACTCTTAGCTTTGTCCCCATGACTATTTTGTAACTACTAATTTGTACTTCTTCATCCCTTCACGTTTTTACCCAGTCCCTCTAACCTCATTCTGCTCTGGCAATCACCGGTTTGTCCTCTGTATCTCTGAGTCTTTTTTAAACTGACTTTAACACAAACTACAGCTTTCCTAAACTCTAACTCCTAAGCTAAAGGGGCTGAAATGTTAAATCGAACCCAAAATTGTATGACATTTACATGGAAATTCGTGTGACTTCGAAGTACCTTTATCACTGGCTATTGGGCAGGAGCTAACAGGGGTATGGAAGGGCAGCTGGCAGAGACAGCGATTTGGCAGGGCTATTGGATGCCATCATTTGTGTTGACACACTGGCTGATCTGTATACCAGGCGGTATCTTTGTATATGACACAACAAACTGGTAGTTCTTACAGTGCCAACTGCCATTGAGATCAATGGTCCAAGTACCCTTTTCATTTCAATAATAAAGGCAATGCTGCTTGAAATGACAGGCTGAAAGCAATAGAGCCACCACAAGGGAAGACATAATTCATGCATTTAAGTGAGAAGTGACATTCACATGCATCCCACTCCAAAGGTAGGGCCTATAATTTGCATTATTATAGCACTGAATCTGGTTATTAGAATAACAGAATGGGGATAAGGACACCTGGGTTTTATGCCCAGCTCTGATATGGTATATGACTCTGGGCAAGTCATTTAAGTCCCCTGCACTTTAAATTGGCCTTCTGAAATGGGCGTGTTGCCACCTGCTAGCAGAGGAGAATCCTATGAAAGAGCTGACATTTATATGGCACTTAAATGTGTTTCAGACCAATTTAACTTGAAAGTCCAATTTATAACGTCTTTCTTAGACTATTTTTGGAAAATAGGTAAACACCATGAACTGTCATTAAGCCTTTTCCGAGAGGTTGATGATTGGAAAGAATGCACACGAATGTTATATGGGATATCGCATAGGACAAAATTGTTAAATGCAACGTTGCCTGGGATTGTGAACAATTAGTATGAACAAAAGTTACATGAGTATTTGGTTCTGTTTTTCAAAGCTCTTTAACCAGAAGCTAGATTAGCTGGCTTCTGAAGATGGATTCCAGTTAGAATGAGAATACCCCCTCACTAAATCTAATTATGTGAATTTATCATTCTCACGTGAATTGCCCTACTTTAAGATAAAACCATGAACAAATTCTACGAGATAAATCAATAATAGATGCCAATGGTTGATAAAATTGGCCCAATTATGCGGATAGGGACATCTGCCAGAAAAAAATAACAGTAATATGTATAACTAAGGAGGAATTTCATTATATTCGAATCAAATTACAGAGTCTATCAATCTGAGTGAGAAAAAAATAAAATAAAACATATACCTTTCTCCTCAGCTCCAAGAATGAGAAAACATCAGTAAATTCACAAAGATGGTAGATCTGTGCAACTGCCAACAGATATTTTTAAATTTGTCTTTTATTTCTTGCTACATTCCTACAACATTACTGCACTATGTAGTCAACATCGCAATATGGTTTGCTGTCTGTTCCAAGAAAAGTCAGATCCGTATGTTTGCTTGTTCTTTCTCTCTCTGTCTGTGACATCTCTTCTTTCTCTCACACGCTCATTTTCTTTTTCTTTTTGGTTTTATGGAAGAGCATTTACCAGTTTTATTCAACAACTGGAGAAAGGCAGTTGACGGCACTCATCTATTGCAGCGTCTAGACCGACCTGCATCTTTCCCTCCTCTATCCCCAATGAATTGCAGTAATAAAAGCTCAACAGCTCTAAAAGCAATCGATTCAGAAACGGTGTGGTGCAATTACCAGCCCATATGGCAGCAAAGACTTCCAGTAAAATAAAGGAAAAAGACAAATACAGTCTCTGCAGCGGGACTGCCCTCTGTTGCACAAACAGCCCTCTGGTCCTAAAAAGGCACCACGCAGTGCCCGGCATGATGGAGGAGGTGAGCAGGTGGGCCGCAAGGGGCCCAGGAGAGACGGTACCTCTAAGAGCCTAGTGGATTGTGGACAGGCAGGTTGTTCCAAGGTAATAGCCCCCAACACATTCTATGTTGGACCTGACCTTTTGCTCTTCAGTCTCATCCTCAGGGAAACTTTTGCAAACCTTAAGGCATGACTCCTCTCTCTCCTTTCTCTCCTCTTCTGAAATGCCAACTGGCCTAGACGCTCTCGCATGAACACTTTGACCTAGTTGGCATGATGGCCTGCCAAACACAAAGGAGGGTTAGAGTAAAAATCTACACATCTAATGTTTCCATACAAAACTTAACACACTATTCACCATATGAATACTGACTTGAAAGGCAGAATTTCTAATGTGTGTTCGAGTTTCCTAATAATATGAGGTGCTGATATTCTCATGTTCATGAGCTCTATGAACCAACGGGTTTGAGAGCCATTAGGTTTTTAGCTTGCAGGGATAAGGATGGGGTTTTTTACTGCAGGAATTTTTAGTCTTTAATATCTTAATTGGCATCATGGATATCAAGGGAAAGAACATGGTGTTCGGTATTCCTGAAATTTATTTAATTATGATTTTTATTTTCTATGGAAAGAAGAATTCATTTTGGGGGGAATATCCTATTAGAAAGAGAACAGGCATAGATCTGGAAGTCAGATTTGGCAAATTTGTAGCAAACTGATATCAGTTTTACTACCAATCTCAAGACATTGATACATTAGTATAGCACTTAACACATTAATAAAGTTATATAAATCGATCTCCTTTAGATCACGAGCCCATCCTGGGTGAGTGCCATGTCTTGGCTATCTATTTTATTATTTTGTTTTACCAGCTATTAGGGACATAAAAATGACCTCAACCTATTTCAGTCAGGTAAAGAAGGTAATAAGTAGAATAGAATGTGTGATAGAACTCTTTCAAAACCAATATGGTATAATAATCATGTGTTCACAGAGAGAAATAAAGGGAAGTCAAGCCAAGCCACAGAGAGGATATGGCATTTGGGCTGGTCCTTAAATGTAAAACCTGGATAAGTTGAGTTAGTCAACAGCAAAGGGGAAGTAAAAGGATCTCAGGGACAGAAAAGAATGTGAACAGAGCATGGAATTACAAGTGTTTTATTTACATCCATATACTGTGTCCCTGAAATAATGACTAAGACATAATACATGCTCACAAATATTTGCTAAAATGAAGTCATTTCATCTTTCCATCCGTCCATTTAGTGAGCATTTCCATTACTCAGTTTCCCTTTTTACAAAGTGGTGATTATGCTTGTCCGTGCTTGCCTCACAGAGAATAACACATATAAAATGTCACCGAGAAAATGAATGTATTAAAGGAATTGGAAGAGTCTGGTCATGTTCACAGACACTGACTTTAACAATAGGTGTTACACAATGGCCCACTCTACCAGTGGTGCTCTGTAAAAGCCACACATTTTTCTCTTCTACTCAGCCACTGCAGATTGAAACAGTGCCTGTGGGAGATAATGTGATAATGTCCCCAGTCCACCTACACTCTACTGCTGAAGAGAAGGGCCTGTGTTCAGTTGTGGAGCAATTTGTATTTCTCTTTCCAGTCTCCATTGCAGTTGGCTGAAAAATAAGGGCACAGCCAGTGACAGCAGCAGCAGAAGACAGAGATGATACATTTATAGTGTGATTTTAGTGGGGTAATTTGGCCAGAAAAACCGCTGTAGAGAAAAGCTGAGAAATTATGGTCTGCGAACAAAGCAAGTTGGCAAGGTGAAAATACGTAAGGTAGAATGCAAATGTGCATTGTCCTTGTTTTCAATGAAACAGGCTTTTGTGTTTTTTTTTTTAGACTAAATAAAAATAAACATAATTCAGGACCATACTGTGCCTTTGAACATGCTGTTCTCCTACCAGGAATGCCTACTTCATGTTCTCAATCTGGCAAACTCCTAGACATCCTTTATCACCTGGTTCAGACCTCACTATTTCTGCAAAGCCCTTCTTGCATCCAGCAGGCAGAGTAATTGGTTCTATTCTGCATGCTCCCTTGTGAGGTGTTTATATTCCTATTTTTCTAGAATAAACTTGTGTTGTAACTTTATCAGAGTCCTAGATCCTGAGGACTTAGGTCAAATATCAGACTTCATCTTTCTCTAGATCCTCAGCATCTTGTATACTAACTACCACTGTAAATGGCACCTATTATTACTTTGCAGGGTAATACATAAAGTATATAAAGGAGCTAGCTGAGTCTCTGACATTGTGTCTATTCAACAAATTCAGGCTTACCATGGTCTTACCCTTCCCCAAACAACATCTCATCTAGGTAATTTGGTTTTCCTTGCCCTCTCTCTCTCTCTCTCTCTCTCTTTCTCTCTCTCTTTCTCTCTAACTCTAGATTGCCCTCTCTTCTTTTCTATCCATTCAAACCTCAGCAGTGGTGAAGGCCCAGGTTGGAAATCACCTCCTCTGAGCCAATCTATAAATGAGAGAAAATATTTGCAAATCATATATCAAATAAAAAATTAATGTCCAAAATATATAAAGAACTCATACAGTTGCAGAAGAATAAACAATACAATTTAAAAAATGGCCAAAAGGACTGAATAGACATTTTTCTAAGGAGAGATACAAATGGCCAACAGGTACCTGGAAAGTTGCTCAACATCACTAATAACCAGAAAAATGCAAATCAAAACCACAATGAGATATCATCTCACACCTGCTGGAATGGCTATCATCTAGAAGACAAGTGATAACAAGTGTTGGTGAAAACGTTTGAGAGAAAGGAAACTTGTGCACTGTTGATGGGAATGTAAATTGGTGAATCCACTATGGAAAACAGTATGGAAGTTCCTTAATAAATTACAAACAAAACTATCATAAAAACCAGAAATCTCACTTTTGGGTATATATCCAAAAGAAATAAAAATGGGATGTTGAAGAGATATCTGCATTTCCATGTTTATTGTAGCATTATTCACTATTCATAGTCAAGATATGAAAACAATCTAAGTGCCCATTAAGGGATGAATGGATAAAGAAGATGTGGTATATGTACATACAATGGAATATTATTCAACTATGAGAAAGAAGAAAATCTTGTCGCTTGTGACAGCAAGAACAGACTTTGAAGGCATTATACTAAGTGAAACAAGTCAGATAAAGAAGGACAAATACTGTATAATTTCAATTATATATGAAATCTAAAAAAGCCAAACTTTTAGGAACATAGAGTAGAACATAGTTACCAGTGGCTAGCTAGTGGAGGAAATGAGGAGATATTGGTCAAAGGGTATGAATTTCCATTGAGAAGATGAATAAGTTCTAGGAATCTAATGTACAGCATTGTGATTAAATGTATTACATATGTGAAAGTTGTTAAGAAAGTAGATTTTAAATGTTCTGATAATAAAAAAAGAAATGGTAATTATATGATGTAATGAAGGTGTTAGCTAACACTACAGTGGCAATATGCAAGTGTATTAGGTCAATACATTGTATATCATAAACTTATACAATGTTATATGTTGATTATATTTCAATAAAGCTGGAAAAAGAATCACATCTTTGAAGACCACCCTGACTACTCCAGATCTTACTGAACTCATGAAACATTACAATGAGATTAATCTACTGTCAATAAGACTTGAATTTTTCACACCTGGCACCCAAATATTTTATAACACATAACTTACATTTAATTAGATGATGCCATTGTTATTCCACTACCATGTGAATCAGATAGCCCATCCAAACTATGTCGAATAAACTCCTTGAAGAAGGAAGGAATGCTGGGCACATCATTGTATTGCTCATTAAAAAATATAACTGCTTAAAAGTGGGCAG
>CM053509.1:14414879-14430687 GCA_028627145.1 Eidolon dupreanum
AAAAAAAAATATGTACTGTATCTTTAAGGACTAGAATTATACTTTACTCAAGGAGAAGAGATGCTCAGCCTTGAGAAGCCAGAAGGAATGTAGAAATTGAGGGCTTGGCAGATTTAAACCTCCCATTCACTCTGACTCCCAGGCAAAAGCTCACTGAAGGAAAGTGTGGTTAACAATTCCACACTATTTCAATGATTCTTGGGTGTTCTCTCATGGGCACTCCATCTCCCAGCATCTTCCAACCCCTCCTCTGCTGCCCCGTTGAAGTTGCCTGAGTCAAAAACATATATGCTACAATTCTATTGTGTTTACATAAAGAGAAGTCAAAGGCAATGCAAATCAAAAATAATAGGTCATCAAAGACTTTCCAATTAGCCCTGGAAGGCATGTGTTGTATATGTAATCTCTATTTGAACAGAGGTGCTTCTGGTGTTTTGGGGATATTTAAGCCTTCCAAAAAAATCAATGAAGTCACTCTGTAATTGCTAAAATGCCACCTAGCTCAGCTACTTCCTTACTGGTTCCTTCCTCACTGCTTTCCACTCTGTGAACCTTATTACCTCTAAGAACCAGTATTCTGTAGAAATGGCCCTGCTTGTGCTTGCTGGTCTCCCAATTCCCCAGAGAGAAGAGGCCTCAAGAGGGAACAAGGGCTCAAAGTCTTCTCTTTCTGTTTAAGAGGTACCTCATAAAACCAACAAGGGAACAAATAGTGTCACTATAATGCGAAGCAAGATTTGGCTTGCTCATTAACTCAATTTAGATTCTCCAATTTTATTCAGTTTTCAGTATCTTTAGTGTACGTGGCATTAGTAGTGCGCTACGTCAGTGTGTGTGCTATTGGAAGGTAAGCTTCTGGAGGCCATGCACAACGTATCTCCTTCGTTTCGTATGGTGTTAAATGAGGATTGATGTAGTAATACATTGCTGTTCACGGTGATGCCTCAGAAAGAGATTACTGCAGGATTTTACACCACAGGATGTAATTATAAGCATTATGTTTTATAGGAGCACCCAATCTTCAAAAACAAAAAGTTTAATGTCTTATGGCTCCAGAGTGAATGCGTGTGTGTGTGTCGGGGACAGGAGTGGGCATGGGCACGATGTGTTCTGCAGCCTCATACAGGCCCTTTTCTGCAGGTAGGGCTCAGCTAATGTTTTATGAATGAATGAATAAATGGAAATCGGATCATTAAATGAGAAGTTGGTAAATTAGGGGATCAGCTGATCAATATTTGATTTTCAGCCATAACTGGAACTTTTCCTGGTGGTTTTACACCTGTGTATTATTCAAGCTTGACTGAAATGAATGGCCATTTCCTTGAGTGCCCTCATTCCTCTCCCTGTCTGAGTCTGCACTTTTCCCTACCACAGAAGCAAATGAGCTTCAGCCTTTTAAATGTGAATAATAAACGCTCAGCCTGTCATGCTTTAGCTGGGGTTATTGATGGAAAATGGCTTGATGAAGAGTCCTTGCTTCAGTGATAAACTTGTATATCAGAAAGTAAATCTTGTGGAAAAGAAAATCTATCCACCACTTGTACTAGCAGTTGGGAGACTTATATTGACAGTAAGGATTCATTTCCTTAATTCTAAGTAACTCTGAGTCTTCTCTCTTTGTACCTAATCTTCTCATTCTCCAAACTCTCCCTGCAAAGGTGGTAGTATTACATGTTTACAGATGACAGTCACACCATTTCGAACTTACAAATCACTTCTTCATCTTTGAAACTCAAACATCTTACATATATGCTAACACCCAAATCAGACAAATACCCCAGGGAAATGTTTTTCTTTGAATGTAACTCATTAAACCGAAACACAAAATTTGTTTCTGTTTCTTTTCTTTTCTTTTCTTTTTTTTTTAACTGGGTTTACCCAGCAGTACCTAAATGAAACTCAGGATTTCAGAAAATAATAATAAAACCATTGATTATATTTCTACTATGATTACAGCACATTAGTTGTATATAATTTAAGCAAAAACAATCATATGAGGAAAATATTTTCTTCATTTTAGAAGAATCTATGGTTTGAAATTTTGTAACTTGCCAGAAATTATACAGCTAGTTAAGTACCTGAGTAGGGAACTGACCTCAGGTTTGTGTGATTACAAACCCCATGTCTTTTCCACTATTACACTACCTGTCCAGGCCACTGAAAAGTAAGCTGGCCTGTGCCCATTTTTTGGTGTGGATGAAGAGGTCATATATTGCATTTGAACATAGTTTTATCAAGTTGTCAGACTCTGTTTCTTGATGTGAAAAAAATATATATATACAATCTCTCAGAGATACTGGGAATTGGGATAGGTAGAATAATGGCTGCCCTAAAGATGCCTAAAACCTGTGAATATGTTCCCTTCATGGCACAGGGGAATTAAGGTTGCTAATTGGCTGACTTGAAGATAAGGAGATTGTCCTGGATTATGGGGATGGGACCAATGTAATCTCAGGGTTTTATTCTTTCTGCTTTTGACTATTATCAACATGGAAAGACACTTTCATCATACTTTCTGCATGCCCTCGCCACACTTATTTATGTGCTATCTTGACGTTTTTTTCCTAACTACTCCATGCATGTTATTATAACGCTCTAATGAATTCACGAATTTCTCAAGGGCAAGGAGCTTGTCCTCTGTCTTCTTTCTGCAACTATGACGACGCTATTTGTCTAGTGCTTGTTTGGTGACTCAGCCCTGCCCTGCAGCACCATTACTAACAGGTTGTAGGAGCAGAATCGAAAGCTCAGCTGTGCACCCTAATTTAAGCACCTTAGCCCTACGGGAACATTGTGGAGTCAAGAAGTATTTTCATTTTCCTTGCCCATCCTGTCCATTTGAGATGAAGTTAATAGTGATGTTCCAAAACCCAAGTCCACAGAGCTTCTGTATAGGTCTGAGGAAGCCAAGAAACCAGACTTCTGTGCCTTTAACTCAAGGTTGCAAAAATGGCAGCTTACAAGTCCAACTGTTTAGTCTGGCCTACAAGGGCATTAATTAGACGCCAATATTTAAAAGTCAGGGTATTTAACATACACATCAGACACTTGGCTTTTCTTGAAAAGGTGACAACTCTAGACCCACATCCCTGAATGATCAAAGTAAGAGGGAACTGAGTGGCCACTGTCCCCTTTCATCGGGGCCTATACTCTCTAGCTTGTCACCAGGCTGGCTTCACCCAGGCACATGACCTATCTGGCCCCTATGAAAATATGAGTCTGCAACCTCTGTTTTCAATGTGTTTATCCACCTCTGCATCAGCTCCAAGTTTTCAAGGTCTAAGCTGGCCTGTGCCAACCATGGCGTGCCAAACGCAGCCAACCCTCTAGCCAATGCCTTCAGTGGCAGCCAGTGCAGGCTCCACCACCGTGCTACCTGAGGAGCACACATGGTCCACTGGCACTTCCACAAGGGAAACCACAGGCCCCAGAACCGGCAAAACATCCATCTCTCCGTCAGGGAGCTCCAAGGATAAACACGCTTGGGAGAAGTTGGGAAGCCTCACTGACCACCTCTCCTCTTGGCTTTGATCCTCCAACAGAATGTCGGAAAGAAAATAGCCTTTTGGATCTTGGCGTTAGAACTCACTGTGTGTAATTAAACTTCTGATCAATTTAACAGGATGCTGGCCTATGTCATTGAAAGTGCCAAATCACAATGTTGCAACTGATAGGTGATATTACAGATGAAGACAGAGGAATACTCTCTTCCTGATCCGAATCGGCAGTCAGTTGATGCCTTAGAACAGCGGTCCCCAACCTTTTTGGCATAAGGGACCGGCGCTCCTATGAGAATCTAATGCCTGATGATCTGAGGTGGAGTAGAGGCAGGGATGCTAGTGCTGGGGAGACACTGCAAATACAGGTGAAGCTTCTCTCAGGGTGCTCAATTGCTCACCTCCTGCTGTGTGACCCTGTTCTTAACAGGCCACAGAAGGGTATCAGTCCATGGCCCAGTGGTGTATTTAGATGTATGAATGATATCTACCAAACTCACTGTGCTCAGCAATTTCCTATGATAAGAGTCTGCAGAAGCCAGTATCGCTGGCTAATTATAAGTTAGAGGAGAAAAATATTTCCTTTCAACTGAATGTCTGTCTTTAATTTTAGAGAGCCCTTTTCTCCTTGAGGGTATAGGGGGGAAAGTCTCTCCCTTTGTCATTTGTCATTTCCAGGAGCATCAGCTATGTCATATTATACTTTTTTTCTTGCCAGACTAAAAAAAGCACTTGCCTTTTACATCTTCCCTCACAGAGAAGACTGCTGCATAGTTTTATTGGCTATTCCTGCCCTTCCGTGGCCCTTTCCTATTTCTGCCTTCTTTTAAAAAGATAAATCTCTAACAGCGAATGTTGTCTATTCTGAAGGGACCTTTGCGGAGAGAGCGTTTGTGGCTCTTTCCTTGTTTGTTTTCCATTCAAGAGAACTACAGTTGACTCACTTCTCATATTTAAATAGATACCCCAGGGAAAGGAAGGGAGAAGGCTTGAAAGGGGGACTGCAGGGTCTTTCTTTACAGGAATGGTGTTGGGTTAGGCCCCCCAGCAGGGAGATGAGAGGAAATGCTATTACGACTATTAGATAAAACAGTCAAGGAGCCTTTGGTTAGCTCCTCTTGTCTTTAAAATAGATGCTGTCCAGCTGGTGGCTCTGAAGTAAATTAAGTCTGAAGGATGCTCCCATAAGCAAAGGCAGAGTGCTCTTTTCAAAAATTTTTGTGACTTCTATTATGGCTTTTAAGAAACAGTCTGAATGTTTTGGCTGATGTACTTCATTACAACTGCTGGAAGTTTAGTTATGGTTGTTTTTATATGTTGGTATTGAGAAACAAAAAACAAAAAAAAACAAAAATGGAGCAGGCCCTGAGTTCTGGAACATGACCTGGTATTCACAGCTATACCATGTTATTCTCCTACTGGATATGGGCCATGTCACAGAACACCAATCTCAGACACGGTCACTCCGAGACTGTGAAAAGGGAGACAAAACAAGGCCACTTCTTAATTTTATCTGTGCACAGATAATCTGATCACCATGCCACTCCTTGTGTAAGAGCCGCTGCTTTCCTCTCTCCTGGCTATTTTAATACTACCATACTGCAATCCTGATTTACCTGCTTGTCTACAGCTTACCTGTTAGACTATGACACCTTTAGGATAAGGGCCATGCCATTTATCACTTTAAGATTTATACATACAGTGCCTAGTATATAATAGATGTGAGGTGAATGAATGAATGGATAAACAATTTTTCTTCAGAGTATTTCTTGTTTCTTCACCCTTGAAAGTAATCCTTTTTAAGCATCTTTTACCCACCTACGAGTATATGGACTATCCTAGAAGAACATAAAATGTTGCCAGAAGCCTAGACACACTGCTTATATCATTAGAATAGTAACTCACAAAACTAAAACAAATAATCCTCTCATAAAGGACATTTCAGCAAAAGCTCATTGGTCTTCTGCTCATTTGGAGAGCTGAAGGGTCATCAATGTGCAGCGGATGACTGTATTGCATGTATCTCATTCCCATGTAATCCCACTGGGCTCCAAATAGCACATCAACATGCAACTGAACAGGCAATTCCCATTCTGGATGCATACGGCATGACCTGTATGGCTTTGTAATATTGGCACCTCTAACTCAGCACAGTAGACCTGCTTTAGAAGTCTCTAAGGTGTTCTGGAGGAACCAGACGCTTCTACATCAGACAGACCTGTTCTTAAATCCTCAATGTCATCACTTAGCAACTGTTCAGTGAACTTCAGTCTTCTAAAGTGATACTGATACATTTCACCATGGGATAAAAGATCATAAAGTATATAAAGAGGTGACAGGTAATAACACAATTTGTTTCAAACAGGTATAATACCTACGACTGGAAATCGGACATAAATGTTTCCAAGATCAATTCAGAAGAGGAGAGAAAATAAAAATTAAAAATGGGAAGCAAAGCTTCTTGCCATCCTCTGAGCATAGTGCCCCACCTGTTACTCTGGAGATTTCAATAATGAATTTCTATTTTAATTGACGCTGCAACAGACCCATGATTTACATTCCAACACGTTCACTCTCTCTGTAATGCTGTGCAGGAAGGAGCTTTTAAACCAGTCAGTGAGCATAATGAACTCAAATTTTCCTTCAACAAGGGCGAAATTACAAACGTGCTTTTCACTTCCAGACAATTAATTAATTTGTTTACATGATTTCCTTGCTTTGTTTTATTTCATAATTCCTTCCTCTCCACTTGCCTAATCTCAAGGGTTTATTATTAACTTTTTCAGGTGTTTCTCCGGGGTACAGTGGAGTATAATTTAAGGGGCATTCTTTGCTTTAATGAATTCCAGATTGAGAGATGAAGGAAAAAAGCAGACCTCAAAAATAGCTCTAGAAGATAGTTTGGACAGTTTTCACAGTTACACATCAAATTCTTCCTTTAAATGTAAGACGGCTTGTTATGGTACATCTTTTGTATCAATGTTGAGAAAGGGATCAAGGCTTCTTCCAGGGTGTCCGGCCACAGGAAGATTCATATGTGGTGTACATTCAACAATGTGAACCTGCCCTACACGAGCCCAGAGTGTCCACCTTCCTAGTGTTCCAGGATATTTCCTAATTCATTCTCATGCAAATTTTGTTCCTGCCCAAATGATCATAGCTGTATTTCCATTATACACTTATAACTCAGCGTTTTTGACTGCTAATAAGCTACTCTTGGCAGATGGGGTCTTGCCATGCTTTTCTTTTTTTTTCTTTTTCTTTTTTTTTTAACATTGCCATGTGTTTGATCGATTTGGGGCTCTCCCATAAATCTGTGTTTTTAAACTCTGAATAGAATTCACACAGGTTCCCCTAGGAGAGTTTCATTTTACAGAGCGAACATAAAAAGCCACGCAAAGTTCTGAGCTCTGTGTCATTCAGAGAGTTCAAACAGAGTTTAGAGGGGCTGAGTTTGAACAGTCATTTATTTCTTTTATAGATACAGTGTCTGGTATAGAGGAGGTACTATATCTATAGGACAAATAAATGAAGTGTCAGGCACTTTAGACATAAAACCTCTTTCAATTCATTAATTTGACATGATTATTAATATTAGAGCCCTTGAATCCCAAGCCCCCTTATAATGAAATATTCTGAGGTAGTTATTTATACAAAAGCACCATATTCTGTCCCATATCATGTCCCAACCCTGACCAGAAACTGGGCAGCGGACACAAGTATGCCAATCGACATTCTTGCCAATGGCCTGAAAGGTGACTTAAACAAGTCACTGGACTTCTCTAAGCTTTAAGGTTTTCATCTGTAGTATGATGCAAGTACATTAGAATGACCTCTAAGCCCTCTTCCCACAACATGACATACTGTAAGATCCTTTACAATTTTCTCAGTAGGAGATAGAAAAGGATGAGAAGGAACCCAAGAGTCCCCAATCTCAGACTCTTCTCTTAGAGAAAAAATTGTATTCAAAGTAAGAGGCACATTTATACATTAAGTAAATGTATTAGATCTTAATTGCTACAAGTTGTTATCAATTACTATTAATTACTATAAAGCATTAAGTAAGCTGAGGATTTTTACTCGGGCTGTTTTCCTAGCTCTGGCTAATTAGGACAGACTGATTTCCTATCCACTCTTTACCACTTTTAACATGTGTAGTTATTATTAGTTATTCATAGAATTAACACATTAGTGAACTATTAATAATTGCAATTATTACTGGTGTGCAACTAATTGATTTGAGGGTGAGGAAATTTATATATTTTGAACCTTCTCAAGGATAACTGATCTGCCAAAAATTTTTAGGTAGAACACTAGATTTACTGGGAGGATTCTTATGGTCTTTCAGATGCCAAAATATTACATAAACATGGAATCACCTGCCAAATTATAAAAGTAGTGACACAGTAGATAATCTATTTTAGCGGTTAACAGAATAACTTGCATTACCAAATAGGAGATCTGAGTTGAACTAAGATGAGCTATTAAAACTCAGAATTACAGCTCTTCTAAATAATTGTTGGTAATCACAAAGCTGTTTCCTTTTGTAGTGATTTTTGGCCCCAGGGTAGAGGATGACAATTTGCACGGAATGAAACAACATATCAGGCTGGAAACTTCACCACTGGTCTGGAAAGGGGAGGTAACATAGCCTGCTTTTAATGTGAGCTCTACCACTTCCTAGTTATGCGGTCATGAGAAAGCTCCTTAAGTTGTCTCTATGTTTTTTCATCTGTAAAGTCAGGATAATAACCATCATTAGTCATCAAGAAAATGCAAATTAAAACCACAATGAGATATTACCTTGCCCCCATCAGAATTTCTATCATCAAAAAGATAAGATATAACAAATGCTGGTGAGGATGTGGAGAAAAGGCAACACTTGCGCAAGGCTGGTGGGACTGTAAATTGGAGCAGCCACTAATAAAACCATTATGGTTCTCAAAAAATTAAAAAAAATAGAACTATCATATAATTCAGCAATTCCACTTCTGGGAATATGTACAAAGGAAATAAAAACACTAGCTCAAAGAGATGTCTACACTCCCATGTTCATAGCGACATTATTTACTATAGCCAAGACATTGGGAATAACCTAAGCACCCACGCACGCACACGCACACAGAGGAATATTATTCAGCCATAAAAAATGAGAAAATCTTATCATTTGGGACAAGGTGCATAGACCTTGATATCATTATAAAAGTTAAGTAAGTCAGACTGAGAAAGACAAATGCCATACAATCTCAATTTTATGTGAAATCTAATTAAAAACCAAAACAAAACACCAAACTCATAGAAAAAGAGATTGGATTTGTGGTTACCATAGGTGAAGGGTTAGGGGGAAGAAGAATTGGAAAGAAGTGGTCAAAAAGTACAAAATTCCAGTTATGAGATAAATAAATACTAGGAACGTAATGCACAACACAAAGACTGCGGTTAATGAGCTGTGTGATGTACAGGAAAGCTGTCGAGAGAGTGGATCCTAAGAGTTCTCGTTGCACAGAGACTTTTTTCTTTTTACTGTATCTACATGAGATGACGGACATTAATTAAACCTATTGTGGTAATCATTTCATAATATATGTAAGTCAAATCATCATACAGTGATGAACGTCAATTACTTCTCAGTAAAACTGGAAAAAATTTTCATAGGGATAATGATATCCACCTCATAGGGGTTTTATGTAAAATAAATAAGTTAATACATATAAAACATATAGCATCAGGCACGGCATTTAGTAAACACTTGATAAATATAAGGAACTACTATAATCTAGTTTCTTATGATGAATGGATAAAGATTGGGTTAACCTAATTGAGACAGTGTATACTTCAGTAGAGTTCAATTGCAGCTTTTCTCTTTTTATGATAAAAATTCAGGAATCAAATGGATGGTTCCTAACTGGAAAGATTTTGAGGGTTACTAGGAACCTCCTCCCTACTAATAGATATAGTCCCGTAAAAGAAGACATATTGATGTATGCCTCTAATGCACATGTATTAAATCATCGAATATTTGGTAAGAGTGCTAAGTCTTTCAATGGTTCCTTTTCAAATTTCTGTGATAATAATAATATACTTGAGAGAGAATATGGAAGAGAGTGAGGAAACAGGTATAAGAAAAGAAGATCTAGAATACAAGGTTAATCGGCACACCTGGATACCTAGACCCATAGTGCTTCTCTACCTTTTTCGCATTATGACACATATAGAAAATGATAATCTTATGGCACACTAGGATGAGCAGACAAGGCTGCCTGTGACTGATGATGACATGTCCAAAGGATCTGGCCTCCTACCTTAGCAAACTACCATAGGCTGAATGGACAGATATTTCAACACCTTGTCTCATGATGAAATACACTGGTTAGGAAGTTCTGGCTTTAGAGGCTTTCACAAAGGTCCAACATGAAGAATAGGGCCCCAAGAAAGAGAAGACCTTTAAGCTGGATCAAACCAACACTGTCTTCCAAACAACTGTTTGTAAAGCTAACAGGAAAGCAGATGCCCTGACCACAAGTACCGATGTGTATGGACTCTCTGTCTAAAGATGGAATCAATAACCAATCATGTATAGCTAAAGTGTAACTCAGCTTTATAGCACCAATAGAAATTATTTTTCTTCTATTCATGTAATTTTCTCATAAAAAACCCTTGGCCTCATCCTGTAATTGGGACACTATTTGTGTTACTGCCTTAATCTGTACTCCCCAAGCTGTAATTCTTTGATACCAAATAAATACTTGTTGCTTCTCATTTTTAGCTTTTTAACAAAAATCAGTATACTCTAAAAATCTTACAATACTACCCCTTCTCACCCTTTCCCTTAATGGATGTCATGACACACGTGATGTTCTGTTATTAACAGGTGTATCTCAATGTCCTAGTCTTTCTTCCTTAAACTGATTTAAATTAATTAATGCAAGGTAAATTTGATGAAGGATGATTGAATGCTTTAATGGAAGCTTAAATCCAAGGTAACTAACTCCATGTCCTCCATTGAAAAAAATGCTCCTTTGAATCAAGTCTTTGGACTTAGAGATCATATAGGGCAGTTGTACCCTTGATTTCTGCAAAGCTTAAAAATTAGGCGATGAGCGTAAAATTAGCCGAACGGATGCAATGGGACTTTACCACTTCAAAGAGGATTGAGAAGGAGACTGAGCACAGCTAATTAAGCTGTGTATTTATATACAATTGCAATAAATGGGACCGAGGGGTTGAATTCTTATCTATCTATGTTCTCGGTGCAAATGTTAGGACAGTGTGACATTTCTCCTGGGAGATAAAGGAAATGGGTCCCAGAGATAGAAAAATTTAATGAAGACAGTTCTTCATGTTTCTCTGAGATAAACAGATCATATCTAAGGGCCATTCATTATAGAGGGCTATCTTTGGTTTATGTTGTTTCTATATTTCTCATCAATTCAAAGAAAAAAGGAGCACAATAGGTCATTTAATAGTGCTATACCTATAAAAGACCCATTTTTCCTTCTAAAAAGAGTCCCAGCACAGAATTATTTTGTTCACTGGTAGAAAACGGCTACATACAAGAAGTGGCAATCCTATTTCGCCTTCCTTGGTTTCATACTAGCTCTATTGGCTTTCTTTCTTTTCCTCAATCACAGTCAAAATTTTGATAGTTTATTCAAAAAAAGGAAAGGAGGAAGGGAGGGAGGGAGGGAGGGAGGGAGGGAAGGAAGGAAGGAAGGAAGGAAGGAAGGAAGGAAGGAAGGAAGGAAGGAAGGAAGGAAGGAAGGAAGGAAGGAAGGAAAGAAAGAGAATGTGAGAGAGAAAAGAAAGTAAAAAAGACATTTCTTTTTCTTCAAATCCAAATATGGAGAGCAGGGAAAATAAGCAAGTATAGGATGCTACATTGCCTCTATGGCAGCGGTCTCTGACCTTTTTGGCACCAAGGACCAATGCTCTTGTGAGAATCTAAAGCCTGATGATCTAACGTGGAGCTGAGGCAGTGATGCTAGTGCTGGGTAGAGGCTGCAAATACAGATGAGGCTTTGTTCGCTTGCCTTCCACAGACCTCCTGCTGTGTGGCCCAGGTCCTAACATGCCATGGACCAGTACTGGTCCATGTTCCAGGGTTTGGGGACCCCTGCCTTATAGAGAAGGTATGGAAGGAGCAATTCCTTCCCAGTATTTTTCCAGGAACCATCAGAAGGGAACAATGAAGCATCCTTTCATGGTTCCCTGTGTGCTCACTCATGCATGTGCATCTGTCCACATGCAAACACACATACATACCCTAGGATATATAATTAAATTTTTTAAATTGCAACTTAAATAGAATAATCCCATTTAATCTTTTCATACAAGATTGTTTATTAATTTTTTGTTTGTTTTTGATCTAAAGCCTCAATTTAAATTTGGCTGTGTGAATGCTACCGCTTCTCCCACACACCAGCCTCCCAGTAACTGGACAAAAGCTTCCTGGGCTAGGATTACAATGGTAGGAGACTCTGGGCAAATGTTTGTCAGTTTGGAGATGTGCAACTATTTCTGTTTACAGTGACAGACGCTAAGGAAACTAAATGAGGGACCTTCTAGATGTGCTATATTTTTAAGGTATATTCAAAGTATGGTATTTTAAGGTATTTCCTCCTGCTATCGACACCCTGGACTCAATGAAACAAACTATAAAAATAAAATTACAAAGCAAAATAAAATGCCATGGGTTGAGTATAAGTAGTTTGAAAACAAACAAATAATTACTTGGAGTTCTGTTTGCTCAAGCCATGAAATGAGCACAGGTTGGCAGTTTTCAACTTTGCTTAGCATGATTTTGCAAACTGACAAATTAGCTTCAATTTTGTTTGACTTGACTAAAGAATCAGAGAACACACATGCGCAGGCACGCGTGCACACACACACACACACACACACACACACACACACACACACAAATTCCCTGTCAAAATCCTCTATTTACACGTCATTCTGTTTTGAAAGCTTTCCTACAAATATTTGGCAATAACATTTTAGGAAGAGAACTTTATTTTTCTAGTAAAGTCTAAGTAAACATATATTTTTAGAGCTTTTTGAGCTTTAAAATTTATTTTTATTGCATTCTCACTCCTGGAAAATTGCTATTTCTTCTAGGACAGGTGTTTTCTATATTCCATTAATTACATGACTTAACCATATTTTCTTCTTTCTCACTGGCATGGAAGATAATTCTCAGATGTAGGTGCTATGCTGGCACTTAACACATATGTCCCTATTCTCAACTTTCTGAAGAGAAGACATAGGTTTAATACATTGAATAACTTGTTCCAGATATGACAGTTAACGAGAAGTAAAGCTGGGACTTGAACAAGGTCAGTGTAACATCAAATCACACTTTTTCACTATACCACACTCACTTTTTGATGAAGGAGCTTATTATATCATATATTAGGCTGAAAAAAAAAAATCATCCATATTTCTTCCACCACACAAAGGCACATCATGTTTAGGAAAGTTTAACTGTAATATCTTTTGGGCCTGTTGTTTCTTAAATCATTTTCTAGACTTACTGAAAGTTTTAAGCACTATATTTTCACTGTAGAAATTTTAGGAAATACTAGGGAATCCAAATCACCTATAATCCCACCAGTCACTGTTCACCTTTGAATATGTGTTTGTGTGTGTGTGTATGTGTGTGTGTGTGTGTGTGTGTGTATACTTCCACTATTTTTTTCAATGCAGACATACAGAGATATTGCTAAATAGGATCTTTTATAAACTTTTCTACTTTTTGCTCCATATTTTATGAACATTTGTCAATATAATTAAACATTAGCCTAAATTTTATTGAATACTCTTCTAAAATGTTATATTGAAGTGCATGATATGTATTTATAAATACAGGAAGTATAATCTTATTACTCTGTACTCATAGCAGGAGATGATAATAAAACCACTGTTGACCAGGAGGGATAGGGATACCTGTGCTGGCCAATTCTTCTCAAATAAGAATGTCCATGAGAAACTATAACAAGCATCCCAATAACTAAAACTTTGCCTATTTTCATGATTACATCTATTGGTAAATGTCCTAAAGTGAAATTGTTGGTTCATATCAGGAATAGTTTAAAAGCTTTTGATAGGGTTCTCCAAATTTCCGATCAAGAAGACTGTAGCAACTTCCAACTCCATTAACAAGATATGGAAATAAGTGTTTCTCTGAACCGTTGCCAGCAATGGGTTTCATCTTTTACTGCTATTACTGCTGTTGCTAATATAATCACAAAAAAACCTACTAAAATCTCCTTTTAACTCACCTTTATAATGGTATCATTTATTTTCTCTATATAATTCTTCACAACTTAATATCTTTGAGATTTCTTGCCCTTAGTATTGTTCCCATGCTGTTCCTTTCCTAGAAAGACTACTTTCCATTCACAATCTCTTCATCTATTTGAGATCTTCTTAAAAGCCTCTCTAACCACCATCCCAACCAGAAGCGTGTTTCCTGCAAATTCTAAAGCAGTTATTCTTATGATCGCTTATTAGATAATTAACTGTGTACATCCTGTGGCATCTCTAGTTTTGTTTTGTTGTTTTAATTTTGAATAATTTAACTTTCCCCCATGAAGGTTTTTCTTTTGCATTTTGTGACCCACACACCTTGTGGATGCAGCAGAGTACTTGCATTTAGAATTCGATAAGCATCCACCATGTCTGTTTCCTTTGTAGCATTCTCAGGCGTACATTGTTCTATACATTTATTCCCTTGTTTATTACCTACCTTCCTCATTAAATTCTAAACTCTAGGAGAGCAGGATCTATGTGCAAATAAGTGCCTCGCTCTGTATCTGGCACATTGTAGGTCCCTAATAATTATTTGATGTTGGTTAAATTAGAGAAATAAGTAAATTTACTATGGAAATAATATCCCCTTTTTTTATTCTAATGAATACAAACTTAATAATAAGCAAACTTATTAGGGATAGATTGAAATAAGTGCTAATAGCATGAACAATGTACAGTTGAATAAATTCAACTTTTTTTCATCATGAACTGGATTAATAGATCTCATGGACAAATAGAGCCAATACGTGTTTTGTTGTAAAGACCCTTTGCCTTTTTTTTTTTTGTATGGAGTAAAAATAACTTGCAACTTCAGAGATATGATCCAAGCTTAGGCCAGAGAAACTTTAAGCTATTTCTTTTGTAATCATTTCCTTTATCACACTATCCAGACCTTCTGCTCTTTCCCAATCCACTCATAATATGTTTAATTTACTCCTTTTCTGATTTTGCATTGTCTGGAACTTTGAGCAACCTGCTCAATGAGAAAGGTCGAAAGCTTCTAATGAGCCTGCACTATTCCATGTCAAAGATGATAATAATAAACTACCTTCAGTCTGTCAACCCAGCACCTTTTCCCAGCATTACATTGACTTAAATCTTTTACAATGTGCATAAAAGAGACATTTAAGGCAATAAAACTTAATGTTAATGATGGGAATCTAGCAGTCAACACCACGCCTTCTCCCCACCTCACAAATCAAGAGCAATGCTAAAAGAAAATGAGCATCTTGCACTATAACCAGAACACTTAAATGCTGACCTGGAAGAGCCCTATAGCAATATGGAAAGGGTATATTTTAGCCTGAGATGATGACTTACTCGTTTGTGGGGGATGGTTGTGGCTACATTTATTTTATGGCTGCCAACATTAATAGGTTTGCAGCTAAGGGAAAAAATAAGTTTCATGGGTGTTCAGTTTTAGGAAGAATGCAGTGAGACTCACTAAATAACATGTTAATCCTAGAAATCTCTAATCATGAGTTGGAAATCTAGACATCTCCCTGCCCTCCACCACACACAGACACACACACACACGCACGCACGCACGCACGCACTCCCAATGCATGTATGGAATAAGAAGTGGCATTTTTTACATCTTAGAACTAGCACCAATAATTTAATTCATACATAAAGAAAAGGAGCATTTGTTAGATGGCCTTTAGAAATATTGCCTGAAAACCCTCAAGATGATTGCCAAGAGGCTTGTCTGCAGTGAGATCTATTTTGACAATATTCTCATCAAAAATATTTTTGTTGGTTATAATCATAAATGTGATCTTTGATTCCCTTATCGTCAATCAACATATTCTTTGTCCAAAACTATTTTAGGTACTGGAGAAATGTATGATAAAAATGTAAAATGGAGCTTTCATGCCTCAAGGGATTGCCTTCTATTTAGAGAAATAAGGACTACTCACAGAGTTTTCCAGTCTGATCTCTGGTTATTAGTATAAGAGAAGTTCACTGGAGGCAGACTATGTGGTATTGGGGAAAAAAAA
>CM053509.1:14430787-14507383 GCA_028627145.1 Eidolon dupreanum
GGTCTAAAATAGAGTCCTGTGATCTGCAAATTTACTCAGCCTCTCTTGGCCCCTCAAATCCCAACTCTGCCTTTCCCCTTCATTACTTAAGTCAGATTAAAACAATTTATGAAATGCTAGGGCTTAGAATTCTGATAGTTCTATAATTTTCCTGCCCCCCCCCAATTTTGGCAATAATAAAGCAATTCCTGAAATGCCAGCTGACAGCAGGACTGTGCATGCATAGCATTAGCTGCCAATCCCAGAAGTCCAGAGCTGTGAGCTCCATTTTTTCTTTAATAGAGGTGGAAGGAAGGCATTTTACATGGTGATTGGAACAGATATATTTTTTTCCATCACTATATTTTCAGGGAATTGGCTTATTAGACAGCATGGTGGACAAAATCAATTAACATCTTCCAAAACAAAGCCTGCCTTATCTATTCTGTATGTAAACATGGCAAGAGTCAAGCTGAGACCTTATTAAATCCTTGCTTCTTTATGTAACAGCTCTCAACATGAGAGTGAAGAAATTCTTGACTATTAGTCTACAATATATTTTTATTTTGTACTCACTGAGAATAGCTGTTTTGAGGAGATAAAGAACCACGGCTATCTGAAAATTGCATAAGGAGATGGAAGTGATCAGCTGAACAACATTCCTTAACTGCAGGGTATAACCAATGTGGGTCCAGCAAGTTCCCACACAGTAAATATGATTTTGTTTTCTATCCCAATGGAAATCCCACCATCCAGTTTCCTTTAGATGTGGCCCTTAGTGCTATTCAGCTAGAAAAGCAAGTAAGCAAGCAACAACAACAAAAAGAACTGAGAATCCAGTTGATTTTCTGATAGTCACTTTTTCTATGATACAATGTAAATCTGTCTATAAAGACAACATATTTTGCATATAGTTGACTGAAGATAAAAGAGCAACAAGAGGAATTTGACAAGGTAGTTTTAAAAACAATGTTTGATAAAGAAATATGTTCTAGCTCAAACTAGTTAACTCTCGCAGCTTTAGCATGAGTGAACTACAGTAGGTCTCCAAGAAGTAGTTTGAAAGAAGTAAAAGAGCAGAAAGCTCCCCATAAAGGATCTGGGGAAGGAAATGTTTTAGAACTACAGTGACTATCAGCTAGATTTATGAAGGTTTCCATGACATCCCTTTAAAAGAAAGTTCACAGATTACAGAGATGCAGGAATATATATCCAAGAACTGTATGCCCTTTTTTCTTCTTAAGAAGAGTGACTACATTTTTATCATTAAAAATGCTAACTAAGATATCCTTAATTCTTGTCTTTCCTAATAGTCAGGAAGGTAGTTAGAAATATAGCCCTAGCATGAAAGGAACTTCATTATTACAATATAGATTTATTTACTTTCCTGTATAAAAGTCACAGACTGCTAGTGAGGTTGGCAGGAGCAATGAGGAAAGACATCAATAGGATTGGTTTGTGAAAGATGTAATTTCTAGGTCTGCACTCTGATAGCACAGATTAGAATTTATAGGCTGCATGGAAGGGAATGCTCCTAGACTTCATTGAAATGAGAAGTTCTAACCATGTCTCTGATGCTTCACAGCATTCAATGGCATTATTCTGTCCTCCTGGGAGAAGTCCAGATACCCTGGTATAGCAAGTCCTTTGTGACCTATGCTTTTCTACCTCCCCAGTGTCGACCTGGACAGCTCTACCTCTTTCCCTCTACATCTTAGTTATCCTGAATAACTCTATCTTTCACAGAAGCATTGTACTCTTTTTCACCTCAATTGCTTCTATCTGGAACCATTTCCACCATTTATATTTTCCTGACAACCATTTATTAAAGATACACATAGACACTTCCTTTTCAAAAAAGACTTCTCTGGCTTAGCAGGACTCTATTAGTCAATTTTCAGAAAGCTCTTCACAATAAAAAGGAAAGTATTACCCAACATTTTATACCCAGCCAAACTATGCTTAAGTTTCAAGTCTACAGATAAACAGTATTTAACATGCAAGAATACTGGAGATATTTAGGAAACTACTAGAACAACTTAAGTCAACCAATATATGAGTGGAGAAACTACGACAAAGAGACTGGAGGTAAGCACAGACTACAGTCTCTGAAGAAGGACTACATCTAATCTAATAGGTTTATGTGATAGACCAGAATGAAAATGAAATATGCCCTGACAATACAGAAATGATATGACTAAAAGTGGTTGGGAGAGGAAAGAAGGTAGTGGATGCCTGAAACTTCAGATATTACCAAACGCTAGAAATACTATGTTTTCTCCTATATATACATACCTATGATAAAGTTTAATTTATAAATTGGGCAGATTAACACCAATAGTCATTAATAATAAAACAGAACTATAACACTAATAATAAAACAGAACTATAACAATATGCTGTAATAACAGGTCTGTGAATGTGACATTAAATAGAGTAAGGGTGACTTGAACACAAGCACTGCACCACCATGATAGTCAATCTGATCTTAGACTACTCAGTGACTAATGGGCAGATAGTGTACACAGCGTGGATATGCTGGACAGGATGATTCACATCCCAGGTGGGACAAAGTGGAATGGCATGAGATTTCATCACACTACTCAGAACATCATGCAATTTAAAAATTATGAATTGCTTATTTCTGAAATTTTTCATTTAATATTTTAAGACTGTGGTTGACTACAGGTCACTGAAATCATAGAACACGAAACATTAAATAAGGGGTTATGTACAATGAAGAAAACTTTTAGGAATAAAGCTAATAATAAAATGTGAGATTTATATAAAGGGTGTAAAATAAAATTTAAGCAAAAGAAAAGACATATCATGTGCTTGAATAGAAAGACTCATAGAGGCCATAATGGTTTCAATTCCCTTTAATTATAAATTAACATTATCTCAATAAAAAGGTATATATATTATTTGTTTTATATTTTTTATACATTTTATATGATATATTAATACACATACACAAATACTTTTTTAAAAACTAGGGAAACTGATTCAAAAGTTTATGTATTAAAGAAAACAAAAAAACTGAGAAAAGTGAGGAAAACTCTGAAAGGAAGAGGGAGAACTAGCTGTCCTATATTTTGAAATCTATTATACAGCTTCAACAACTAAGAAATGCATGTGAACAGAATGACCAACATAGCAGAATAAAAGTCCAGAAACAGACCCCACAATGTTCGGGAACTTTGGCTTAAATGGAAAATGATGGCCTATATCATATATTTATATATAATAAAATATTTATATATTTATATATAATAAATATATTATATCTATTTATATATTTTATATATAATAAATATATTTATTTATTATTTATATATGTTTTATTACATATAAATATATATAAAAATTTGTATTAACACTCCATACTCTATACATGGATAAATTCTACATATATTTTAAAAAATGAATATGAAAATAAAAAACATATTAGTGCCAACAGAAAACATGGGAAGATTACTGTGAAAAGCCTCTTATCCAACACTCAAAATATAGACACCATAAATGAAAGGTTTATAAAGGGCATGTCGGCAATATTTATTGAAGTTACAAATGCATGTACTACCTAACCTTGTAATTCTACTTTTCAGACTATCTCCTACAGATATAACCCAAACATGCATAAAATGAGTCATGTATAAAGTTATCTGCAATATTACTTACAATAGCAAACAACAGAGAACCGGTTAAATAAATATGGTATGTTTATGCAATGAAATATGATGTAGCTATAAAAAAGAAAGAATGAGGAAGTTATCAATGTATATGGAAAGACAGCTGAGATACACTAAGTGAGAAAAAACAAAATGAAGAGTTATATATACAGTATGCAATTATTTATTTAAAAGAAGGTGCAATGAGAACATATGCTCATATTTGCTTGTATACATATATGAAAATAGGAAGCACACATAACCAGTAACTGGTTGGTTTCTTGAGCAGATGAGAGACAGATGAGAAGGAGCATTGGTTTCCTTCCTTCCTTCCTTCCTTCCTTCCTTCCTTCCTTCCTTCCTTCTCTCTCTCTCTCTCTCTCTCTCTCTCTCTCTCTCTCTCTCTCTCTTTCTTTCTTTTGCAACCATATTATTATCAATTCAAAAATTTAAGAAACAAATTGAATTAAAAACTAAAAATCTCCCATCAAAATACCACAGAGAGAATGTAAGAATCCAACACTCCCCAAGATGAAAACACTCCTTGTGGTGATCGAAGCACACCTTAAAGTTGAGTAGGCAGTGGCCACTGGATTTTAAAATCATATTTACAAACTCTCATGTGACTGGAGAGAATCCGAGTGTAATATCTACTTTCAGTCTGCCCAGGGCAGTGACTAAGGTCACCTGCAAAGTAGGCAGCATAAAGTAGGCTACAAGCTGAAGGTTTTCTGATCTCAGAAGCTTATTGCCATTTGTTCTAACTCTAGTTCTCTGGTTGTCTTTGTACCATTTGGGGCAGGCCAGCTGGCTCAGGCTCCTCATGGAAATCAACCGTCATTAGCTAGAGCACTAATAACTTAATTGACCTGCAAAGACCAAAGCTTTGTAGTGCCCTAGAGGAAAAAAGCCAGAGGCCTGGCTCCTTGGAGTTCTGAGACGTCTATAAATTCAAATAAGTCTCTATTTCTCTCCCGGCAGTTTAGCTTGAAAGGTCACACAGTCTTACAAGGCACTTCCCCTGTTGGTCCACCTTTTACTCTTAGCCAAGCATTCCTTTTCCCAAATGTGTGTTTTGAGTTGTCCCCCTTGATTTAAACACACGAATCCCCCAGAAGGGAAGAAAGAAACCTCTTTAGATAGCATATGTATTTTATGATGGGCTAAACAATGCTACCCACATCCTGCCATAGTTTTTTCAGAGAATCAATGCAGAATTGCTCACTTATCTGTCAAAGTGTCATTATCTGTTAATGGAAAAAGGGCCCTTTAAAAAAAAATCATACTTGGAACACATCAAGGCACTCTTGGAAGGAAAAGAGATTCCTATAACATAAATGTTTAATTCTGAAAGTAGAAAAAATAAACCTAAAATAAGAGCAAGAGAAATAAGAAGGAGGAGGAGGAGAAAGAAAGGAAACAGGACTGATAGGCTAAATAGTACCCACATATAGAAAACTAGCCCTTATTATTGGGGACTTTGTAGGCGCCCTGATGGACCATCTTCCTTCAGCAAAAGCCATGTTGCCTCGCTTCCTGGGGATGCTGTCAGCAAATGGCATGTAGCTGTCAGCAGACGGTTTATAGCAATCAGTCTCTTCAGGGTTAGCCTCAGCTGCAGTGACTCTTTTTGCCCATGGTCACCACGCTTCCTGGAACAGCCCACATCCAGTGACTGACCATTGAGGAGCACAAATCGCTGGCATTAACCACTCAAACTGGGACAATTCCAAAGGACTCTGAGTTCCTGAGCTTCTTGTGAGGTTAACTGAGGCTGCCATGGCACCTGTGGCATTTCCCCTTCTCTCTCCCCACATCCCACTTCCTCTCTCTCTTCTATAGGGGTTGATCTCAAGGACACTCCTCCATAAACATCCTGTTTGCTAACTCAAAGAGTCCACCTCCCAGGAAGCCCAGCCTGTAAAAGGCAGGGGTTTTACATCTATCTCCCTCAACCCTCAGAGTACTCTGCCTTAGATGTTACCATTTCTCTTTCTTTGTGAATGAAGAAACAAAGACTGAGCAAGTAAATAATTCTCCCTGAAGTCCACAACAAGTAAGCTACACAAATAAGATTTAAACCTCCAAATATGTGACTGAAGAGTACCCGCTCTTTGTGCTCCAGTACTTTGCCCCCTAGACATAATCACTGAGAGAAAAGGCATCATCCCAAACTTTCTGAAGAGAAATAGTCATTTGATTTCCACACATAAAATGAGACCTCACATTCATTCTTCAGCAGGGAGCAGCAGGACCCAGATTACCTGAAGCTTCTGTTGGGTTGAGTCTCCTACAATTACCTTACCAGGTAAACTGTGGTTCTAGCATCAGCACCAGAAAGGCATGATCCAGGTAACAATTTATAAGTCCTTACGATTAAAATTGACTAAAATGGATATGTCATAGAATGAGCAATGAGTCTCCAACATAGTATCTCTGTCTCTACATAAGAAATAAGTTTAGGCTTCAAGGGTTGTTACTGCCAAAGGAACTGATGGAAGTGTTCCGGGTATTTATTTTTCTGACATGTGCTATAGCTCATGATTGGATAATAATGGGAGGGGAGAAGCACAGAGCAATAATGTCATTTTTGCAGTCCAAAGTTGAGCAAAACGACCAGGAGTCATGAGCTACTTTCAACCATGAACTGATAGGACAGTGGAGTTCTAGAATCTTTTAGAGAGAACCTTAAATTTTAAGCTATTCCTCCACTCTAAAATGCTGCTCGGTTTCTCCACTTACCTAAGAATGGAACTAGATGAAATTGTTGGAAAAAAGAACAACAGGTGTTTGAAGATTTTAAGGAGAAATGTTAGGAGGAGAGGAATAAAGTAGAATAAAAAATAAAATATGTACATGTTTCCTATATATACATATTGTGTGTGTGTACGTGTGTGTGTGCGTGTGTGTGTGTGTGTATTTCTATCAATCCCTCATTTAATCTTTCCTGATTCAGTCCTACGAAATAAATAGTTGTTTAGAAACAGGTTTCATGATGTGATACATTGTATATTGTGTTGTGTTTTTATTAGTTTGTGCTATTTAATTGCTTTATGATTATGTACAGTCCCTTGGAGTATAAATATTAATTTATTGGTGTAATAGTATTTTATATTATTGAACACATTAAGTTCAGAAATGTCCCTAGATGCTGCCAGCAGGACAGGCTTCTTATAATCAAGTGACTAGATGGGAGGTCAAATTATTTTGTTGAATTTGTACCCGCAGTTCTATGATTTGGTGGCAAGAATGTTATCAGCAGAGCCATTAGTACCACAGTAACCTCTGTCTTTGCACATTTGCAAATTACAGATTCACATCTTTGCTCTGATTAGTTCCTGAAGTGCTGAACAAGAACTTGTAATTATGCACTGCAGTCCCCTCTCCTGACAGACTGACATTACAATTTGTACCCAAGCCCATATAGCTACAGAATGTAAAAGTACTATTGAATGAAACTAGTTCATTTGGATCCACTTGTATTAATGGAATATGTCATTTATATTGCAGAACTGGTTAATCTTTTATTCACCACTGTTCTCAGCCTCCAGTGCTAAGGACAGATTATTCCCTCAGTGTTCCAGACTGAACAATTGCTCTCCTATAGAGCTCATGGCAAAGGGTGGTTTAGTGGGTGGTGAAATGTTTTAGTCATCATAAAATCTGTTTTCCTGTCATGAAACCACCAACTCTTTTGATCATACAAGATAGGACTCTTCATACCTAGATGCATGAAACAAATAAAAATGTCTAAAGGATCCACTCTATTGTCAATCATTGCAAGAATTAAAAGACACATCATATCTCAGGGAAAGTATCAGATTGCAAAAAAATAACTTTCCAACATTTTAAATACCTCAGAAAAAAATGCCTTATGTGAATTACTAATGGTTCATTGAACTTGCTTCTTCGTACGCCATTCTTAGAGTGTTATACTCCTGGTTATCCAGCAAGTCCAAATCTACTTATTACTTTATGAACATGTAATAGCATCAGAATAAATATTGGATATACCATTCAAATGTGGTATTCTTATCACAGCCTCTGCTGCAATCCCACTATTATGGTCTAGACTCATTTGGTCAATTTGCCAATACTGAAATAAATAAACTTTACATAAATAGCAGTGTTTATATCTGGAATAAGTGCCTCTTGTAAGAATCATAAAGATAAATTATACTGTTTTTGAACTGGTATTTAAACACTGACCTGGCACTTAAACTATTATATTCTATTTCCATGTTTTTATAATAACGATAGTTAACACTTTACAGAGGGCATATTCCATGCCGGGTATGGTACTGTGAGTTTTATATGTATCACCTTCTTAGAAAATGAAACTGTAGCTTTGACATATTGGGAAAATTGCCCTAAAGTGGGACAATTTCCCCAAGTAGTTGGATTCTAGATCCCATATCCTTACCTACTATTGGTTTAGTGTAAGTTACAGCTGATGAAACTATTACAGAGCTCTTTTTTGGGTGTCATTTTCAAACCTTTATAAAGTGAAAATACTGGATTTATAGTTTTTTTAAAGTTATTTACTCTGAGATTGGAAAGGTCATCCAGTTGAGGAATAAAGTCTATAATCAGAGGGAAAGTAGGATTTGGAGGAGGGCAAACCACGGTCATTAAGAACTGGTCAATTTATTATTGAGTTGATGAAATAGATTGAACTACTAAATGGGGATGAGTTTGCAATGTTTAAGGAAGCTCAATGTTCACAATGAGAGAGATGGGAGGTACTATTTGGAATTGGTAAAAGTTACCTCATAGGAAGGAAACCTAGGCTGACCAGTTTCAAATCAGTGCTACACTTAACAGCAAGCACAGTCAGCCTTCCACATCTGTGGGTTCCATATGTGCCAGATTCACAAAAATATTCCCCCAAAATGTTCCTTTGTTGCTGATGTGTTGCTGATGTGCACTATACAGTTAGGCCTACGATGGTTGTATCTGTACTGAACAGGTACAGACTTCTTTTCCTGTGTTATTCCCCAAACAATATAGTATAACAACTATTAATATAGCATTTATATTGTATTAGTTATTGTAATTAATCTAGAGATAGTTAAAAGTACACAGGAGGATGTATGTAGGTAATGTGCAAATACTATGCTATTTTATATAAGGGACTTGACCATCTGTGGATTTTGTTATCCTCAGTGGGTCCTGGTACCAACCCCCAAGGATACTGAGGGACAACTATAGTCTGCTTCCGGTAACCTGAGGTGGTTAGTGGTAAAGGAATCATTTGGAGAGCCAACACTTTGGCAACTTTCAAACACATAGAACATGAGGAAAACCAGCCCAGAGACTCAAGTTTACTTGGGAACAAATCTCACTCCTGTGTCCTTTCCTCACACTCCCATGGGCACTGTTACGAGTGTCAGATCCTGACCTTTGCAGCAGGAATGTTCTTGGCCTTCTGTTTATGTCTCCAGCAGCAGTTTAAGTAAAATTTCCCCTAGAGATTGTGCTGGGTAGCTAAAGCTTCAAAACAAATTTCACATCACATGTCTGGAGACTTTGTCTCACTTGCTGTGTTTCAAAAGGAATGAATCAGACGGCCTAGGGAGGGGCAGCCATCAGAGGACCCTCTCTGCTGTAGAACTGGGTTGTGCTGTTCTCTTTGCCCCCATCTTCTGTTCTTTCCTTACTTTCTCCTTTTTAGCAGAATAATTAAGAATCCTTCCAGAACCTAGAACCAAAATCTGTCAAGTTAACATTCTTTTGTGACCAACTCAAGATTGAGCAGGTTGCACGTTACATCGGGTCTCTTGCTCAACAGCTGGGGTCTCACCGTGGAGCAGGGGGCGTGACAACACAGAGGAGGCTGGGAGACAGAGTACTTTCCCTGCTTGAGCTTGGAGTTGTTTTTAATTACTCTCCGCCTCCTCTCACATGACAGGCTGCCTTGAGACATAGCTAAGCTGGAACAGCTCTTATTTCCCCAAAGGCCTCAGGGATATATATTGTCAGGAAACTGTTCAGAGACGTCCCTCAGATACTAATGGCAGAATGCTGTGAGCAGTGTCAACGCATCTGAGAGTCAGACTGTGGGGTATTTCAAAGATGGAAATGTTTCTCTCAATCCAAACCTCCTAGCTCTAGGTATAACTGGTTAAAAACTTCATTTTGTTTATTTCTCAGTCCTAATGCTAGCATCTTCTGTCCAAGTGTGCTTTCCTCTCTGGCCTTCAGTTTCTCAATTAGTGTGAAGAGTGCATACAGTCCAATCGGGCAGGAGAGCCACAACGTACTGGGAATGGGCGAGGTGGTTCCTTCTTGTGGCCTTTGCCAGTTAATCTTCCTTAGCTGTATTTGATTCCATAGGATGTTCTCTATTCATAAGCTTTTCAAGAGCCTGTTAACTTCCTTGTTTTCAGCTATACTACATTTCTGAATGTGTATATGCCTTCCTGATCTCTCACCTAAGTGTCTGTTGGAAACAGCACATGATGTATCCCTATTTGATTTTTTTCAGACATTGCCTCAAATTCAACTAATCTCAACGGTCTATAATCAAACCCCCTTTCTTAAAAGGCCATTTTAACAGTAATATTATTTAACTTTGACTCTCTTAGGGTGAAACCCCCTGGAAACATTTTTGGCACATGGAAAAGAAGTTCTTGGTTTACCCTCGCATCTGCATTTTGGTTTGGTCAATGCAACTGGATCTGCAGTTTCCTGAGGACTGTATCACAACTTACAACTAACTCTGAGCACTGCACACTCACCAACAGGTGAAGGCTGGTCGAGATCTATAGAAGAATCCTGAGCTGATAGTGTGGAAGGGCCTTACCATAAATTTCTTCTTTTATCTCTTTAGAGGGTGTTATTTCTCTATGTTGTTTCTGAAAATTATCATTTAATTGATTGAGTAGCAGAGAGATCCAATTCTTTGTCCTAATTCTGATTTTAGACCACTTCTTCAGAGAAAGAATTCAGTTCTCTGAAAATTTAATTCAGCAAACATTGAAGCTAATGGTCAGAACACTGAGCTAGGAATAAACCTGCACTCTTTTTTTATCCCTTTTGACTAGAATGACAAATAGTGTGTTTCATGAAAAATGGGTTATTATTTCATAAAGAAACTGATAGGATTTAGCTCTAAAAAGATATCCCCAAATGGCCATAGGGTTATAGTCACTGGAAGTCATAGGATGCTGGAAAGTATCAAGACAACAATGATTATAACAACTGCTATCTTTACTGAAAGTACACTAGGTGCCAAGCTCAGTGTTAAATATTTCACACATACTACTTCATTAGCTCCTATTGGTAGCCATATGAATTAGGTATTATCAATACTATTTAACAGACTAAGAAACTGAACTGTAGAGAACTTCAGTGATTGTTCAAGGTTGCAGAGCTCAAAAGAGAGCCCAAGTTCACTTGAATTCTTTATTACTCCCTAAGACATGCTGATGACAAAGTATTTGCTCACTCCAATATTGGGATAAAGAATATAAAGAAGTCTCTGAATCAGAACCAAGGCAAATGTGCATGGGCCCAGGCACCCCAATAGAACATCACAAATCTTTCAAGAGACAGAGAGGTGGTGAATTTTCTATCTCTATAGTTCTATCTACATGCCATCTTGCCTTATTCTTCAGAAAATGGAGGCGGGGTATCTATAATGGCTACATTGGGAGACTCAATTTACAAAGACTCAATTTACAAATCCAATGATGCAAAGTATCCCTGCGGCTTGTTCTGGGCTTTCATTGAAGCAAGGTCTGTTAAAGTAATTGAAAAATGACAGGCATTGTGTAGTTACATACCAAGCACATGGTGAGGCCCCTATAGCAGTTGAAAATCTCCATCTCTCTATTTCTTCCCATCCCTATTCTTCTCCTTCTCTTCCCCTTTTTGGTATTTAATTAAACACAAAACATAGATTTGCATTCAGAGAAATAGTTTGCCTCCATTTACTAGACTTTTGCAAGAGAAACTACTTCCCAAGTCACGAATTTAGTTTGCTTTTTTTTTCCTTTTAAAATAATTTTAGACAAAAATACTACAGAGATTTTCTGTATATGTTTTACCAACTCATTGGGTTTAACTCACACCAAATACATAAGGATCCTGTGAAACTTAAGGCTAGATAGGCTAATCTAGGAATGGATGCCTTGAGAAGAAAAAAAAGACTGATTCTACTGCTTGCTGTTTGTTCTATTCTCCTCTATGTATAACTTAGCATCATATTCCCTTCTAGGTTAGCTTTGGTATTAAAAGTTCAGGACTGTATGAAATGATTATTCTTATATTTTTAGCTGTTCAGAGAGCTGGAAAATATCTTCAGAATTTGGTTTTCCTTTTTAGAAATGTGACGCTCTCTATTAGAGCCTTTATAACTTTCAGTTTGATGCCTTGATCCTTTATATCTGTGGACTGTTTGGTAGATGTCCTGGAAGAATGAGCCACAGAAAGTCACAATTAGAGTTTCAAAGACTGGGTGGGAACGGTGAGGAAGGAAGCATTCTCCATAGCTGACATATAAATCAATGGCCCAGTTTCACATTTTCTCTTGTGAGACCTTGCTGGTAGAAGTTTGGAAATGGAAGAATGATTGATACCTTCTCCAAAGCAAATTAAACATGTAGACTAAAGTTTCATGTTAGAACTTTTCCTCAGATTTTCCCCTAGAAGAAATGCTATGGGGCCTTAAAGGATAACTGGAACCAGAAAGGAAAATGTCAAATAGGAAGACCAAGAAAAAATAAATCAACACCACCTAAGTTTGCTGGAGGAGTAGAGACAAAGGGGGCCAGAAAAGACAAAAAAATCAAAATGACAGCAAGGTTTCAAAATGCTATAATAATGAGGGCTTTGGGGTATTATTGGAATGAGACTTGTCTGTAACAGGTGCAAGATAGTCTCACATTATTCTGGATCCAGTTTTGAAGATGATCACTTGAATCACGGTTGACATCTGTGAAGGTTAGTAAATAAAGTTCTTGAGAACTTGTTTTGACAGCATCATCACTACCTCTTGGCCAATAAGGGCCACTTTTCTCTTGAGATTTTTAATAACTCGCTACAGTTTTGTGTGAAGAGGTAAGTTCAGATAAAGTGGCGGTTCACTGGCTAGGGAAGAAAGACTCCTATTCTTACAGTAACTTACTGTGCTGGACAGGCCCTGATGATTAAGGTGGGCAGGCTTTCTGGTATTCACTTCCTTATACAATTGTCTCCCTTTGAATATGGATAGGACTTGTAGTTTGCTTATAAAAATATTACAAAGGTGTTGCGCTATCACTCCTGTGATTATCTTATATAAGACTGTCTTGCTAAGAGTCTATCACTGGCTTTGAAGAACAAGCTGCCATGAAGTCCTAGCGCTGTGAAAAACCAAGCTGTCACAAGGATATGAAACCTGTCAACAATCTGAGTGAGCCTGGGAGCAGACCCCTCCCCAGTGGAGCCTCTAGATGAGAAGCCACCCCTGACATCTTGATTGCAGCCTTGGGGTATTATGCCGAGGACCGAGCTATACCACACCAGGTTCCTGACCGACGGAAACTGTGAGATAATAAACATGTATTGTTTTAAGCTATTAAATTTGTGGTCATTTGTTACACAGCAATACAAAATTAATACACATGCCAAGTGCCTAATCTGCCCAAACTTCTATACTATATGACATATAACAAAGTAATATGAAATGTCTTCTCAGAGAACACTCACAGTTTATTAGAAAAGACAAAATACCAACCAGAAGTGACTTTGAAAACTATTTCAGGTAAGATGTAAAAGCAGTTAGCTCCTCAGTATAACCATTTCCTCTTCTTTCGGGCATATTTCCAAGCCTCCGGTGAATCAAAGGTTGGCCATGTGGCTGAGTTTACATATTTTTCACCTCTTCTTTTTAATGTAGAATGTGAATGAAATTATTGTGGACTGCTGTCAGATCTAGCCCATAAAATCCCCCCCCACCACCATATAAAGTATTTATGTTCTCTCTTCTTCCAACAGCTGTATTTTGATACCAAGAAACCCTTGAAAGATATGGTGAAGAGGACAGCATCTCTGTTGACTAGGTTCCAGAATGACAGGGTAGGGCAGCCCCCTAGCCCACCTACTGGAGTCACATTGGACTTTATATATGTGAGATAAATTTATTTTATGTTTCAGCAATTAACATTTTGAGGACCTATTTATTACAGCAGAAACTGTCTTCCTGATTTTTCACACCTTCTTTTTAATGTGATTTGATATTTCAAAGTGAGTTCAATATTATGAACACACAAAAACATTAAAGTGATGATAATTTTACTTTATGCTTTTTTAAACTCCAAAGATACAGATATACCCTACAGGGAAAGAGGGAGGAAAAATGGGTTATGTACCCTCTTGAGAATTCCTCATTTGTAAACCAAATAAACCATCATTTTAAATTTGAAACACTTTATATTTCATCATGAAATATCCTAAATGGGTCAAAGAGCATGGAGAGAGAGGAGGTCGAGAGTTGAATTTGCTTCAAGAAGCCCTAGAGATCCTATCTACGTTGTGTCAATGAGGTTTTGGTATTTGTTTCCAACTGGTGTTACCAATTAATTCACAGGCAAACTGGGATCTGTTGCCTTTGGGAACTCATATCCCTACCACGTACATTCAGGAACAAGATACTTAAAACAAAAGTCAACTAAGGGTAAAACATTAAACTGGATGTAATAAAATACACAGATAAAAATCAGGAAGAGATAAGTAACCATTCAATATTGCAGAAGAAATGTATGTGCTGTCAAGTGATAACTTAAACTCTGAAGAGTTTTAGCCACAAATAAGCACCAGCCACAAGAACCTCCAAACGTCATGTCACTTGGCTGGCCAGGCTCTTTTTATCATTGCTAATGGGCAAAGAGGAAGGAAGTGGCTCCATTCAGCTTACTTAGGGGCTCTTACCTGATTCATTCTTTTATGTCACAAGCCAGTCAGTCTAAAATCTGGTGACAAGTGAGGAATGAGTGTGAGAGCTTGCAGTGAAGGGAGCTGATTGAGAAAAAGTGAGAAAGATGTTGGCAGAGTGCAGAGAAGCTTTGAAAACCAAGAAGATTATCTTAATGGAGTAGAAAAACAAAGACCTAGTCTCTTTTGCAATAAAATGATGCAGGCCAAAATTAAGAGAAAGTAGGCAGGCACACATTCAGGTCTCTTCCACTTGAGCCTTGACCAAAATAGAAGAGAACTCAGGTCAACTGCATAGAACATAGAAAAAGCCTACATTAATGTTAGATGTTGATGGTCGAGAGAGAGAGAGAGAGAGAGAGAGAGAGAGAGAGAGAGAGAGAGAGAGAGAGATGGACAAATTCTCCCAGTTTTTCTTATGTTTACTTAAAAACAAAGGGTCCCTTTCTTAGAATTGTAACTATTCTCAGAACATTAAAGAAAAGGTCAGTTTCCCTAAATGCACAACAGGCTCAAATGTGAGAAAGGATGCTTCACTCAGAGGGTCTGCCCTCTCTCTGCAGCTGTTAGGAAGGCAGAGCAGAGCATGCATGTGACTACTGGCTATGCGGTCATGTCACCCATTTTAGGAGAAAACAGTGATGATTTCAGCTTGGTTTTTAAAAGAGGATTTAAAAAGGTAGTCTGCCTCTAAATAGCTTTTCTTCCCACTGTTCTCTCACTTTCAAAGTGTCAATTCCTTGAGTTGACCAAGCCACACTGGGAGTTGGTCGATTAGTATCATTCACTAAATACACAAGAATCAGGTCATATGGGGAATGACAAAGAATGACAGTGTCTTTGTTTTCACAGACCTCTTTTCTCAGAATCCCCAAATATTAGAATCAAATATTTATTTCAAAATCATTCTCCAGTCCTGTGCCTTTACAACTATTTTTTTTTAAGTATCTAAATCTTTTTTTTTGAATACATTCTTAATGAAATTTCAATGTACCAACCAGATGACAATAGAGCAAGGAGAAGTGAGAGCCCCTCCTTCCAGTCCGTGCTCCCTCTTCCACGTCACTGTCATCACTGGTGGCATCCCAGGCACTTCCACTGAACTCAGGGTCTCAGAGAACACAGTTTTAGAGTCAATGATTTAGTCTAATATGCTTTGTTCTAAAAAGGAAACTGAGGCTCAGAGAGGAGGCCTCCTGGCTGTAGGAATCAGGGAATGGTGTTAGAGGGGGAGCATCAGACCCAGAAGCAGATTTAGTCCAAACTCTCCGTCTAGTTAACCGTTTGACTTTGGCAAGTCCCTCAATGGCCTCTGTTTCTTTATTTTTATCGCAATCAGGTCATAATGGATGACCTCCAACAACATCTGTGATATTTTAGAAGTCTGTTACTTTTTCTAACCCTTAACTTCTATCAAAGTAGATTTTCTAACAGGAGACATTCAAATGCTTTAGAAGTATGGTTGGCTGAGCTTAGATGGTTAGGCAGCTATGTTGACAAATGTCACGAGGTCAGCATACATTGTCATAACACTGATAAAGAAGACGATGTACTGGTGACCTCATTTATTCAGTTTAATATAAAAAACAGAAAGAGATCTTCATCACGCAATAACCCACATGGATCTTACTCTCTCATAGTACAAGCAGTGGACATTGGGGAAATTCAGTGTGGGAGATACTCTGAAGACTGTAATCTACGTTTAATCAAAGAAAGAGATCCAGGTATTACCCCAACCAGGAGAACATATAAACAACCCACTGAATATTATTAATATCAGGTTTTCAAGACTTTGCCTGATGATCAGATCACCTAGACTGCTTGTTAAATATATAGATCTGTAAGACTGTTAAAACCTTTAATTCAGTAGGGGTATATTGTTACCCAGTGCCACAGTTGATTCTGATGATTGGGTAGGTATAGGAAACATTGTGTTAATAGAAACCCTTTCTATTTCTTACTACTTATTTAAAAAGACCAATATAAATCATGTACCTGTCATACTGCGAATCAAAGCTATAGTGATTGCCAGCAGGTGCACGAAAACTGCCATTGGTTTGATCTAAGGTATATTAAGAGAAGTTCCCTTTGTAACTGAAGCTCACATGTGATATATATTTAGTTCTAGGATATATTTATTTTTAATCTCTTCTCTGCCATTTGACTGCATATGATTGACCTCACTGCAACCTACAGAGGAGGAAGATTTAGAAGCAAACCGGCATGACAGGGAAATAGCCCAATTATGCTGAGCCTTGATGTTCTCTTAGCAAAGCAGATACAGGCAGCATGCTAAGACACAAAGGGAAGTGGGAGGCACTGGGAGAATGTTGTTAGACGAGAAAGATGAAAGGACAGCAATTATTCTAATCATCTACGGAGAGGGTGCAGTAATGCTTCCTATAATTGCGGAGTGATGCATGAAGTCAGTAATTTTAACTGGCCTTTAAATATTTTTTTTTAGGAATGGAAACTAATTTTGCTTTTTATCCCTTGGGCTAGTGAAAAGTATTCATCAGTTCTCTATTAGACATTAGCCAGCCCAGTCTGTTCTAGCATCCTTCACTCAAGATGAAGGAAAAGATGACCAGGGGCCCATGTCTAGTTTTCAATGCTATCTGTTGGATTTGAATGAATGGGCCTTAGCATCTGTACTAATTCTGTATTTTTTTTTCTCCTTTTTCTCCAGATGTGATGTCTGTTAAAACTCGAATGTCAGGAAAATGTCCACAACAGAAAGCAACCTCTGATAATTTGAAGATATATACTTATAAACTAACTTACCCTTAAGCAGAAACAGGAGCATCTTTCTTGCATTTGCAAAACAATGTGCACATAAGTCTAGATACATAACTGCTATTTAGAAAGCACTTTTGCATTGCATTTGTTTTTTATTTACTTTATTCTCCCCCCAAAACACACACGCACACATGCGCACGCGCGCGCACACACACACACACGCACACACACACTTGGCTAAGATAACTAGCATAATGCTAACTATAGGAGGCCTATAGAGAAAGTCCTTAATAAATGACTAATGAGTGAAGAATGACAAATGAATGAATGGATGGATGAATCAATCACTCAATCAACCAATCTACCACTAGCATTACCTTATTTATAGAAGCAAAGTGTTCTTTTAGTATTTGTGCCTTAGATAAGATGGTCAGAATTGCACTGGTCATCACCTCTAGCCCATATACATGTCACAGAAAATTCATTTATTTAATTTTTTATATCTTCATTCAGTGACTATTCAGCATCTACTATGAGCAAGACACTATTCTGGATGCTGAGGTCAGGGCAGTGATTTAGACAGCCCCATTCCCTTTCCTCATGCTGCCTTCACCTCAGGGTGAGGCAAGTATTAAACATGTAAACAGGTGAACTAGCTAATTCAAGACTATTATTGGAGACAACTAAGGGGCATGGGATAGACTGATTGTTGGGGAGGGAGAAGGGAGCTTTCTAAGTTAGAATGATCAAAAAGATCAGCCTCTGAAGGTGACATCTGAGCTGACATCTAAATGATGAGAAAGCCAGCCATGGTGCTGAGGGGAGAAGTCTCAGGCCAAGGGGGAAGCCCCAAACTGGAATAAGCTAGGCACACCTGATTAACAGTCCAGAGTGTGGTGTCTGTGGAGGAGAGTGGCAGATGATGAGGCCTTGGTGGGATTGAGGGGTCAGATCCTGTAGGATATTCAAGTCCATGGAGATGTAGTACATTCAGATTCTATTGGTAGTACAATATTAAGCTACATTAGGATTTTAATGGAGGGAGGACAGAGACTGATTAAAATTAAAATGTGATTCTGGCTGCGTTAAAAAGAAAAGATTGGCAGGTAGTGGGGGGTATCAGACAAGAGTAAAAATGAAGATACTAATGAGAAAGTATCTGCAAAATTCAGATGAGAGGTGGCTTAGGCGGCTACAGGGAGCTTCTACTAAATGGGAAGCAGTGGTAATGAACAGCAGTGAGAAGTGGTCTGACTTGAGATGTGTTCTGAAGAAAGACAATAGAATTTCTGATGGAAAAGATATGGGCATTAGAAAAGGGAGGTATGAATCCTAAGGTTTTGGCTCACACAATTGAGTGGATGCTGGGTTTATTGAGACAGGTATTACTGTGTAAAGAGCAGGTTGAGAATTAAGAGTTCCATTTTGGCCCTGATGCTTTCCAGATGCCTACTGGGTATTCCAGCAAAACCTGTTCACACAGATGGTCCCATAAGTGAACCTCCCACTCAGGTGAGCGGTCAGAGCCGCAATCTGTCTGGTGTAAGCAGGAAAGGAAATTCATTTTATAAATAAAACTCTTCCAAGGGTTCTCCATAATCACATCTCACTATGTGTAAAAACATGATGTAAAATAACAATACAAAATCAGTAAGTTTCTAAGACGAGTTAGTGATTAATTTTTCACTATAGTCTACCTTTTTGTCTTTTCCTAACTAGAAAAGAAACACACTCATTATAGAAAATTTGGTAAATTCATTCTTTAAAAAAAATCATATTTCCAACACTCATTTTAACATTTTGGTTTATTTTCTTCCTTCCTTTTTATTTGTCAAATCAAAAAAAAAAATATGTATTGAGCCCCTATGTGTCAGGCACTGCCTATGTATTCTAGGCACTGAAAATTTTGTGATAAATAACGTAAAGAAAGTCAATGACCTTTTGGAACCTATATTCTAATGTGGGGATGCAAACAGCAAACAAACAAATAAACATCAAGTAAATACATATCAGATGATGTTAAATCTATGGAGGAAAATAAGGCAGAATTAAGAAGTAGAGATTGTAAGAAGGTGGGATGGGGAAGAAGGGCTGCTAAAACTCTATCATTTAGAGAAGTCTTCGTTAATAAGGTAACATTTGGGCAGAAGAATGGCATAGGCCAGTATGGTTGGAGTAAAGTGGACAAGGGAGTTAGGTTAATGTTATCATGATCTTGCTTCATTAGCTCCAGTAGCATAGGCAAATACAGTTAATTATACTTCTTGGCCTGGAACACTCCATTTAAAATTAACCATGTTTATATTGAAACCTTCTCTCTGATACTAAGATGGGACTTATGGGCCCAAGTTCTGAAATCAGACTACCTGAGTTTTAAGCCCTGCTCTGCTACTTACCTCATCATGATGGAGGATCAATTACTTATAGTTCTTCCTTCATGGAATTATGGTGGTAAGCAGGTATGTGAATTAATAAAGGAAGAGTGTTTAGAACAGTGTCTAGTGCCTAGCGAGTGCTCAGTTAATATCAGCTGCTGTTACTGTCATTTTATTATTATTAAAATTCCTTCTCCCTCACTGGGCTATAACTCCTTGAGGGTTTTGTCACCTTTTGGATCTCTAGGACCTAGCTCAGGGCCTGACATTAGTTTTGTGCTTAAGCAATATCAGTTGAACTAATCTGAATTCTACTTGGAGCCACATGGTCAATCCAGTAAATAAATTTACTAACATAGTTTTAGCCCTAATTCTAACTCATTCTAAAATCAACATTTGGATTAAGAAACACTGCTCATTAGGCCCATCAATCTAACCACAGTATAATTAGACCAGAGGCTGTTTTATCCAGGGTTCTGTAATTGGAGCTTCCTATTCACAAGCACTTACCCAGATTCCCACAATGATCACTGATGTTCATAATGACAGGCCTCAGGCAGTGCAAAACCCTTCTGAATAACCAAGAAGGCTTACACTGTGTTCTGTCTAGCTGAGGGCATTTCACTGCTTTCCCAGTCTTTGAAAATATGTAATCCCTGGTTGTTAGCCATGGGGAATCAGATTTCTTAGAGCACTCCGCCCTTTGATCAGATCCGATAACTGTTTACTGTACTAGAAGCTGGACAACTGATCTCACCCACGTTCATGTGTATGTGTGATACATAGTTAAGTCATAATCTGGTCTTTAAGGGAATGATCTGATTCTTTTTTCCCTTTCTTTTTTTTTTTCAGTAGAAAATTCTATAAAGTAGTTTAACAGAGACAGTATTCCTTCTCTTAGATCACTGGACTATGAAGATTTTTTCAAGGTAAAAAAATCCCAACATTGCTCAATGCTCTCCCTCAAACATTTCAAATTTTAGTTTATAGTTAATTCCTTTGATTTTAGTATTTGACTAATTGATGAAATGACACCTTTTAAAGATTTAAAGATAAAATAACTACTATCAACCCTGACGATTGTTTATGGCTTTTTTTTTTTAATACCAATTTAATTTGGGGTAGGGATGGAATAATACTATCATTGTAAAGGTCTTATAAGTGATTTTAATCATCAAAAATACTGTTATTTTGAATAGAGCAGCTTTTGGGAGAGAATTCTGAATTACTAGCTGTGCAACTTTAGACAATTTTCTTATCTACTGTGTTGCAGTTTTCTCATCTGTAGGATGGTAATAATAATCAGTCCTATTTCACAGTGCTGTAAGGATTAAAAGTAAAATGCTTAGAACAGTGCCCAGTATATAATAAACACTCAATAAATTATAAATTATTCATATAATTTGCCCCTCAATTTGCATACTTTATAGAAGTTCTAGGTCTTTTGAGGGTCTCATATATTTATTATATAACTATAATTCTATATTGCTAGAAGAGGTGGAGCTTTCTGAAAGAAAGGAAGGAAGAGAAAAGAAAGAAAGAAAGAAAGAAAGAAAGAAAGAAAGAAAGAAAGAAAGAAAGAAAGAAAGAAAGAAAAAGAAAAAGAAAAAGAAAGAATCCTCAGCTGCAGTTCCCACATCTTCCTGCTCCTGCCCTGAGGTCCTGAATTCAGAACTCTGACTCAGCATGCCATCATGTTCACAAGGGGTAAGTAAAGTTAAGTGTCCCTTTTAACATATTTCTCTTTGAAGCAGAGGTGGTTTGTCTTTTTCTTTCATGGGAGAAATCTTAGTTGCTTGGTAACGAAGCAGAAAATCAATAGCAAGCCCAGCCTCTGCGGCCCAAGGACTCCTCACACCCTTAGAGAGAAAGCAAGACACAGCTTCTTCTAAAAGTTGTTTGTGGTAATGACTGAAATAAACAATGCCAATGTGGACATAAGGAGTTCAGATTAACGGCTAATTCACCAGTCCCCAAGCCCACCTTGTCTCCTTATTCCTGTCCCCTATGAGTACCAACACAAAGGCCTGGAACATTTTCCTGTGAGCCTCTAAGTGGGTAACACCTGTATTGTTCTCTTTTCCAGGTAGCTTTGTCTCCCATACCACACTATTTGGTTGAGCAGAGGGACATACATGCATGAACCATACAATGCTTATGACCAACAGAAACCACTCCCATATACCTACACACCTTGTGCTACTGCCGGGACCTGGGCTGCAGGGTGAGGCTCCCCAGCCCTTCTTGTTCTGCCCCCGTCCCTGACCCCCATCTGCCCCACATCACTGTCACTGCTCAGGTTTGTATTTTATATTTTACAAAATCTTTTCTCATGCCTTATCTCATCTGATCCTTAATGTAGCTCCTTGAAAAATATAGAGCAGGTATCATTATCTCTATTACAGAATACCAAAAATCAACAACAACAAAAAACAAAAAACAAAACAAAACCATCTACCAAATATGGAGCCAAGATATTAACTTAGGCATTCTGATGTAGAATCTAGGAATCGTTCACTACCCTATACTGACTTCCTTCCTTCATTTTTTATGGTCAAAGATAACTATAATAAGAGTTTATGCATACTACCAGCCATGTGCCAATTAACTGTTCTGAGTGCTTTTCAAACATTTATTTTAATCTTTCATGATTCCCAGTTTACAAATGCAGAAACTGAGGTACACAGAAATTAAGTGACTGGCCTAAGATCATACAACTGGAGTGTGGATTCAAATCCAGGCAGTCGATCTCCAGAGTCTGTGTTCTCAATCACCTTCACTTTATACTGCATCCTAATGATGAATGAGAGGGAAGTCTGTTGAAGCTAGAGGAGTACTTTTGTGTACTCTATGGATCTGAGTATGATGCACATCCTCAACATGTGACCACATCAGTACACTTATAATTACGTGCAATAGAAAAATAATCAATGCATAAACTGAGTAAATAGCCAAAAAAGTGACTGATGCCCACATTCAGTGGAGAAAGGAACAGGAGGAAGATGAAAGTGATGTAACAAACACACTTTTAGATAATTCTTTCAATTAAAAAGTACTTGTGGGATGTCATTTTGGAGAAGACCAAAGTGCTGTGAAGACTAAATGAAATGTGGTATCCTGAACTGGATCCTGAAGCATAAAAATAACATTAATTGAGAAGCCAGGAAAATCTGAGTAGAGTCTGCAGTTAACAATATTGTTCAGACGTTAATTTCTTAGTTTAGATAAATGTAATGTAGGGAGGAGGCAAGAGAATTAAAAATGTTAATTAAGCTACATTTAGAGACTGCAATGTGCTGATCAGCCCTGCAACCAGGCCAGGAGGGCACCTGCAGAACAAAGGAAGATTTCTACTGGGATTGTGAACAACCCATTCCCCAAACCTGTGACTGGGGAACCAGGAACCAAGGGTCATTCCCTATGGTTAAAACCATGGGGACCTATGGATTAAAGGCTGGGAACTACCAGCAGGCCTTTCACTCTACATATCTTTTCACACAACGTACTCTTCCCCTTCTTCACTGTACGTCCATATCAAAGGAAATGGGTTAATAAAGTCTTTTAAACAATAACTCACAGGAACTAAAGAATGATACATAAGCTGAATTCCCTGAATACTCACCCCCCCCCCCCGCACTACTCATTATCTTCCCCAGACTCTCTTGGTTCCTCTCACTCTCTGCCTCTGAGAGGAGACCATGCTGTCTGTGGAGTGTTCCTCCTTTTCTAATAATCTTTCCTTTTGACTCTAACTTTGGCGTGTGTGTTGAATTCTTTCCATACTCTCCACCAAAGGACCCTCTTCTCTCGGTACAGGGCTTGATCTCCCCATCACTTGGGGAAATTTGTTTGCCTGGTCCTGGATCAAATGGACCATGGTTTTGTAATATGAGTGGCTGGGTGAAGGGTAAAGGAACTCTCTTTACAATCTTTGCAATTTTTGTAAATCTATATTTCAAAATAAAAAGTTTTAAGAAATTATTTGTAAGAAAAGTATATTTCAGACTAAGTTTGCAAACTATGTCTTCCCAAAGTAACAACTTCAATCCCTATTTTTTCTAAACACTTAACTCTTTTTTAACTACATCTTTCAAAGGTAGCCCTTTCTGGTTCTTTGCATAAAAGATCCATCTTAATGTTCTCTTACCTACTTTTGTGCAAGGCCTTTAAAGAAAAATGGCTTTGGAGATGATCATGTTTGATAAAACTGAAACTCATTCTTCCTTCTGTTGCTCTTTGCATACCACCAGTTTTCAAGTTTTTGGGAGATTATTTGAAATTTTGACAGAACAGAAATATTCTCCCCATTTAGGAGTCTTCCTATCTCCTAAATGTACTCATTTCTCAGATACCAGGCATCAAGTATATATTTAATACATATTTGCTAAGTTTGCAATTAAATTACACTTTTGGAGCATTCGTTGAAAAAATATTTATAAGGATGAACAGATTTAGGACCCTGTCTTTAAGGAGCTTGTAGTCTGGTAGAAGGAACTGTATGAGAAAAGAAATCATGGCACTTAGACACTGTCCTTAGTATGACCAGCGTTGTCATTCAGTAAAGACCAGAATTTTTTTTTTATAATTACTATAGATTATGTGAAAAATTTTGTTCAAATGCAATGCTAACACTTTATAATGTCAGGCTTAGTAATGATATAGTCTGTCTAACCAAATTCCATTGGAGAGTCAAGGAATGAAGAGGCTCTGAGTTTATATCCTAAATTATTTCCCAATGTATTATTGATGGATATAGTGCCCACTTTTTATAGTCCAAGAAAGCATGATAGATCATGGAGTAAAATCTACACTCATTCATCCCATGGTGGAGTGTATTTCAGGCTTCATTTGTAAACTAGCTTTAGGACAACTTCAATCCCTGTTTTTGTTTTTGTTTTGTTTTTTTTTTTTCCCTAAATATTTGGATCTTTTCTAGCTACTCAGCTATGCAAGAAGGCATATCTCATTTACACAAAATGTTTTTGGATGCTTGCCCAGAAGAAGGTGCAGCACGTATCTCTCAAGAAGACATTGTTACCACTACAGGTCTGTCTACTTCTGCAGGCACCATTCTGGGCTAAAGTCCTATAAATCTCTAAATCCATTATGAATGTATAGCTTTCAAGCTTTCAATCTATTCACTTGCTTTGAATTGTCTGTTGTACTTATTAATTACCTTTTTGTGGAAGGAAAAAAAAAGAAATCTCTCTCAATTTCCCTAAAGCCTCAGCCCTTTCTTAGGATTCACCAAGAAAAGCAATTATCTTTTTATGCAGTATTGATCTGTGTGGACATTGTCTCCCAGTGGATCATTCATTTAGTTCGTAAATTTAAAAATCCTCACAATGGCAACCTCTGTGTCACAACCTGAATTAATGTCCACATCTCATCTGCTGGCTCCCAGCACTGGTCAAGTTCACCATCACATTGAGCTGTCTTACACTGGCATTTCGCTCATGAAGAATAATACTTTGTCATTCATGTTGTGCATGTTTTTCAGCATTTCTTCACTTAGCACCATTTAAGCCCTTAAGCACTTATTCATCAACAAATCTCCCAAACTGAGTATATGTTCTTTGGGAGGAAATATATGACATTATTCAGTAAAACCTGGTAGAATGTCACAGTACTTTCCACATGTGACTGATAAAAAAAAATGTGTCAAGTATCTAGCCATAGAAAGCCAAAAATAATCTTCTGAGACTTTACACAATTCACTATACCAATAAGATCCTTGGAAGTTTCACTGGTGAGTATATCACAGAAGATTATACATTAGTATTAAAACTGAAACCACCTTGAAAAGAGAGACAACATTGGAGAACAGGGACCTATTGACAAATTCAAGTGGTTTTTTTTTTTTTTTTCTTGACTTATTGATACATAAAATTATGTGTAGTGATTTTTCTAGCTTACCTATTTTTCTCAACATTAACATCCAACTGCAATTTTAATTAATTCTTTTGGAGCTTGGGCACATAGGAACTCAAGAACTAAGGATTCTGGATAACATTTCTGAGCTGACCAAGTCAGTTTAACACAGCAATTGATGTGGGCTCTTGAGTTCAGTGGGTGTACTAACAAGTTCTACAGAGGTATTGATGCCTCTTTGGGAAAATGTTGAGGGTTCTGCTCGCAGTATATAATTCTCAAGACTTTCTCAAATAAGCACCAATAGTTTCTTTAAAGCCTTGTGACTGACTGGCTTTCTCTCTTGTTTCTATAGAGAGGAATTGTTCTGGCACATGAGTGGAAAGCTGATAAAACAATCTTTTGGTTTCATCTTGTCACCTTCCAGTTTAGTGACCAGTATGGTGTGTACCATAGAATAAAAAAGCATGGAGGTTGAGTGATTCAAGGAGCAGACTGTGTGGAAATTAGGAAATCTCAGAAGAAAAAAGAACCTGGGTTTTGATTATAGGCACATCTAGAGTTTAATCTTGTCTTAGCGTTTTTCAAGACCAGAGACCTTGACAAGTCATTTAACCTCTCTGAATTTTGGCTCCTCAACTGGGTATGCGGATTAAATAGTTTCTACCTTTGATACCATTGAGGGGATTATAGGGAAAAACAAAATAAACAAAAGCATACACATGCAGTCATATATACAAACCCCTGTACTGGGTCATGCTTAATAAATAACAGGCATTTATAGAAGAAAATTGCCACTCCATTTGAAGGATGTTTTTATTCTTATGAAGTATTTCAATTGGGTTTGCACATCACCTGGGGTTTGCTCATGAAAAAGGTCCTCTTCCCTCCCAGGTCAACTTCCACCTACATTCCAACTGGAGTGAATGTGCACATCTGTGATGAGCTACATTAATGTAATAAAGAGGAAATCCTCAATGGCCTTTATAAGAAGGGAACTCTAAAAGAAGGTCCTTTGCATTTATTCTCAGGCCAGTCTTTGAGTAAAATGAGCCATGTGTCTGGTAGGTGGTTCAAAACCAATGTAGGTGCTAAATTACCTGGCTTATCTGTGCAAACTCTACAAATAATTTTTCCTTCTCAGCCAGGAGACAGATGTGGCTTGAGACTTATCTGATTGGATTCATGTGCCATTGGCACCCATCCAGAAGCACAGGAAACTCATTGCATACTACTCTGAGACCCACTTCCTCTATCCAATCTATAATGAAAGGCTATGAGCAGGTGGAAAATTAGGAAGAGAAACGCGAGGCATAAACAGCTGAAGACAAGCCTCTGAAAGGAAAGTGTGTACACACCTATAAATAATATAATTTAATCCTGGTACAAGCAGATAGGCCAACACAACCCAACTTCGAAATTGGACACTCTTATTTAGTGAGCTCTCTCTCTCTTTTCAATACCAATGGTCAATCAACGCCCATAGTGACAATCTGAAATGGCTTCTTTTGCATAAGGTCACCACAGCAAGTTCCACTTTTCTTTTGTCTCTGGAGCATGGAGCCTGCCTCATACATGGAAAAGAGCTGCCAGCCCCAAGTGCTGGTGCTCTGCTTATGATAAGTGACGTATCTCTAATTATCACGTCCCCCAGACATCGTAATCTGTCCTCCCAGGTATGAAGGCCCATTAATAACCCTCTGGGGAAGGGAGGCAGCAGCGTCCCAGATGCAGTCCTCTGACACGATCTGCTCTCTGATACGAAGTTCCCATAATCAGCAGTAACATGCCCTCTAATGTGTCACAACACTCATTGTTTCTCACCTTCTCACAATATATAACTAGAAAGCTAGCCCCCTTATCATTTAATAACACTCTCTCATCGTGAAAGCGGGAGAAAATGGAAACACTACAAGGGGGTGGAGGAAACTAGTTATGTGAGGTGGCTATTAAGGTTGTAGCAGGCTCTCACACAGCTGAGAGTTCAGACGGATGAATGCACACCCCTTTAATCCCACTGTTGCTGGTGTTCTTAGGCTGGATGGGCTTCTGGCAGGATAGAAGCCTCCATGCACAAGAGGAGATGCTTCAGGGGAACAAGAACAGAAAATTATGTAGTCTGTGTTCCCGGTCTGCTAAACAGGGTTAAGAATCATTGTTTTCATCCCGAAAGTAAATACAGGCTAATAGGGAACGCGAGGCTGGGCATCTTTCCTCAGATTCAGGACTGATTTTGGCCATAAGCATACACACGAGCCTCAGTGTGCATGTTTGTGAAGTAGGAAGGAAAATGTTTTTCTTTGTTTAGCACGAGGGCATGCTACAAAATAGATTGCAATGATATGGGCAAGGTACTTTAAGCTTTCAGGAGGAATTATTAATAAAATGCTAACAATAATAATAGCAACATTTCAAGTACACTTAGGATGGGGTCAGGCAGTGTGCTGAGGGCTTTACAGGTAGGTATGATCTCATTCAATGCTCACATCAACCCATATGAAACTTTATTATCCTCGATTTCAACAGATGAGGAAACTGAGACATAGAGGAATTATGTAACCTGCCGAAATTCACAGAGGTATTAAGAGAAATCGCTAAGTAACAGAGTCAGGATTTGAACTCAGGAAGTGTGGCTCTAGCAGCTGTGCTCTTCTCTTGCTAAAGAGGTCTGATAGTAAATCAGAAGCTTGACTATTAAGTTGGAAAGAGACAGAGAATCTATAAAGGGGGCTTAACAGAAGTAACATGAAAGAGCAGAGATCACTTAGGCAAACAATACTTCACCATTAAGAAAACCTAGTGACTCACCCTCTCCTCCTCCATCATCAAGGAGCTCAATCTCCATTTTCATCAAATTCCAGCAAAAATAGAACAATTGGTCTTTTCATCATGCATCACAATCTGAAAATTACAAGGCTTGTGTTTTGCCCCTGGCTTCCTCATTAACCAAATCTGTGACCTAAGTAGGTAAGTCTTTGCGCCTTCCTATCTTCATCTCTAAAATGAGTGTTTGAAGGGCCTGTTTTTGTAGCTACCCTCCTGCATGTAGCAGCTCATGCTGGGCTTCCTGCTGAGAATGCTGAGAATGGCAGATCACGCTGGCTGCCTGGTGATCCCACCAGAACAGTGCTCACCAAAGTAGGGGAGGCATCTCGTGGGGGTGCCAATGTTGATTTACTGATGTTATGAGAGAAAATACTGAAACACCTAATCCTTTCAAAATTCTGGTGTTTCTTTGTGTTTTATAATGTAAACAATATATTAGCATATGAATACCCTACATCAGTGGTCTCCAGCAGGGACAGGTGCTCCTATGAGAATCTAATGAGTGATGACCTGAGGTGGAGCTGAGGTGGTGATGCTAGAGCTGGGGAGCGGAAGCAAATGCAGATGAAGCTTCACTTGTCTGCTGCTCATTTCCTGTTGTGCTGCCCAGTACCCTAAGTGGCCACTGACCAGTACCAGTCTGAGGCCTGGAGTTTGGAGACCCTGCTGTACTTTTTATTTATTTATTTATTTATTTACTTACTTACTTACTTACTTACTTACTTGCTCTGCATGGCTAATTTTTTTCTAGTATGTGTGGACATTCAAAAATATTTGGGGACCATGGTGACAGAGCGCTAATCTTGACTTTTGCTCTTTGCAATGCCCCTCAGAGGCTATACCCAATTTTCCACATTGATGAAATGTGACCAATGCTATCAGACACGGACTGAAAGAAACTTAAAGTTAGTAACCCAGGTGGTTCGTTTTGCAATTTGACTTGTTTCTTCCTAAAATTAAATGCCTAACGATGCTTCTTAATTTTAAACCACAGATGCAGAGATAATATTATTAATAACAAGATCAAAATTGGTTTAAAAGCTTGTGTACTATAGGAAAACAAAACAAAACAAAACAAAACAAAACTTCTTATTACACAACCATATTTGAAGCCTGGATTTTTAAAGAATATCTTAGCCTAAAGGACAGGTTCAAATGTCTAATGGAAGTAAAATATTCTCTCTTGGAAAAACCATCGTTTCCCCTTAGGCTTCCAGGATTATTCTAACAGTATGTTAAAATACACAGAAGCATGTTGACAGTGCCCTGTTAGCTTCCTTTGCCATTTTGTTTATATTTTGAATTACAAAACAGATTAAGTTCAATTTTGAAGTAATCCTCTCCCTTGATTTCCCTCTCTAAAATCAGATATTCACAGTAATACCTGGGATATGATGTGTTATTCTGACCTCTCTAGTTTGAAAAGAATATTGAAATATCAGAGAAGCTACAAAGATAGGCTCAAAAAAAAAAAAAAAAAAAAGAATGCTACAAAGGCTAGAAGATAAAACATATGCGGAGAGGTGGTGGGAGCTATATTTCTGAGTCAGGCAAAGCAGTGACTCCAGAGGACTAGATCACAGCCTATAAATACCTGCAAGGTAACAATATAATTGAAGGGAAAGAATTATTCATAGTCTCAGAAGATGATATGACTGGAAGCAATGGCCTGAAGCAAGGGAAGAAAAAGTTTAGGTAAAATTGTCAGGAGCAGGAAAGGGCGGATACTGAAGGGAATTCTTGACTATCTGAGGAATGGAACAAGCAAAACAATCCCTAGAGGAGGCATTTGAAGCATTTTGGTATCCACAGCCCAAGGCCCTTAAGTGAAACAGGGATTAACAATTGTGTCTCTCAATAATGTGTCACCTTTCACTCTTGTCAGAATTCAGAGATCTCAGAAACACCCCTGAAGAGGTGGCCCCCTTAAGAGAAGGCTAAGGAATCAGAGATTTATGTAAAGACTCTTAGCAAGAGGAGACTAGTCAAGAAAACTGACAGATATTGTAAAATTATAAATTAAAATATAGGAAAAATGTGTGTACTTTATGCATGTTATAATGACATTTTAAGAAATGATACCCAACTTCCCCCCCAAAAAAAAATTAATGAAATTTTCATTTTTACATTACCATTCTATGTTCAATATGAAAGTTCTTAAAAGAGCACAAATAAGTTGAACCATTGAGTTAATATCATTAAATGTGTTATGTTAGGTAACAAATCATATACATGAAATATATGAATATTGAGCTCCAAGTACTCCTAAGTAGGCAAACATGTACCGTTAGGATAATAATGGGAAAATCAACTTCTAAGCTCTCCTAAACTAAGTGTCTCTGAAAATGTTTGGGAGGATTGTTTATATGTAATATACAAAGGTATGGCCCAAAACTTTAAAAACAACTGTGTGAAAAGAGTCACAAAATCAGATATCTGCAGGCAAAGAGATGAATGTAAAAGCTGGGTAACATGTATGACAGAGATTGGGTGGAGATTCAGGTGACTGGAGAGGGTAATGGCTATAAAATCGGCCAATGTTGATCAACTGGTCTCCAGCTGACCAAGGCCACACAGGGACAGTCTGGCCCAGTGTAGCTGAATCTTGCCATTTTTGAGAAACTGGAAGTCTCAATTTGTATATGGAATACCTGAATTTTAAAATATATTTGTATATTGGATGAAACACTAGCTGAACCCGGTCTCTAAACCCCTCACACTGCCATCTGGAAGACAAGAGATGCCCCGTTCTCTGAATTAGGACCCAGGACCAGTATGATTGAACCAAGTGGGATAAGTGGGCTTGCTTGTGCAGAATCACCAAACACTGGGGAAGGAGAAGGAAGGAAAGACTTTATTCTTGCTCTTTTGTCCAATGAATCCAGAAGGAAGGAGGTGCCGGGGTAACGGGAATAGTTCTGTTTTAGATGCCCCACAGAGCTGCCCTATATACGTGCAGGAATCTAAGTGTGCTGACCTGGTTCATGACCAGTGAGGAGGGCGCAGCTGGCTCTGGCCTCACTGGCAGTCGCCAGGAACAGTAGAAAGTCTCCATTGGAGGGAATCAAATCGTCAACTACTCTAAAGACAGAAGGAAGCAGAACGGTGCCTTCTTATGGACATGCACAACAGCTTGGTGGGAGTTTGAATCCAGACGGTGCTGAACAAAAAGCAGTGGCTACGTTTCCAAAATCTAGGTCCGTGCTAGGTCAGGTTTACAAGGTGGCTTTTGGTGGTTAGTAGAGTTTGAGCTCACAGAACAGTGTTGTTCTGTTTAGGCTTTTTAAAACAAACACATCACATACAATTTTCCTGCTGTGTAAAATAAACTATTTTGTGTCAATCCTGTGACCTTGGCCTCCACGGCACAGAAACGTCACTGTGCGCACAAAACCTTCCGACCAGCTCCTGTCACATACAACTAAGTACACTGAATTGGGCATGAAGTCTCACTATTTTGCAGTTGTTCTCATGGAGAGGACATGATAGATCAATCTGCAACCCTCAAAGAGAAGTTTGGTATTCTGGCCAGGGTAGGGGTTCATACCATAGGAGACCCTTTTGTTAACATACCTTTTACACCAAACACTATTGACAAAGAAGCAACTCGTGGAAACAGGGAAAACCTGACCATCATGCCATCTCTGTTTTATCACATTGAATATAAAGTGTTTTTTTGTTGTTGTTGTCTTTATAAAAAATTGATAGTAATTTATAAAGAAAGTGCTAATGACGCGTTCCCAGTTCCAAAAGGGGATCCGTTATCATATGGTGAATACCCAATTTTAGATGAAATATTTAAGTGCTGTTTGGAGAATCATTGTAAAATAACGTTCTTTGAATCTCTACAAAGAGCTAGCTCAAATAAAAGATAGAGATTTAGAGAAATGAAAAAGATTTTGGTTTTCTCCAGTGCTGACTTACTGTGCCTATATTTCAGTCCAATATTTGCATGTGTTTAATGCACACACACAGCTTGAAGGAGGAAGCACACACTCTGTTTTGCAGTGTTTGGGTGTGAATCAAGGGGAAACATGTGGTTCCATTCTGTTTCCCGTAGCATTCAGTAAAGTGAAGGGAAAAACCTAATTTGTACTGATACTGTCACCACAGGGGGTGATCTAGTAAATGACTGGGGTTGGGGATGAGAGGTTCTAGGTCAATAGGTAGACATGACAGTCTAGGTAGGCTTGGAAAGTACACCAGAAGTGGTATGGGTTGTCTCTCTGGGAGGGCAGGTTTTCATTTGGTAGATTTTTTTGTGTATCTTTTTTTCCCCTCTGTTAGTGCTATATACGAAAAATAGATGTTCTGAAGGAATCTTGCACGATTACAAAAGAAAACAATGGGAATGGTGACAGTCATTTCAAAGAAAAAGGAACAGAAATTGGGAGTGAAGATTTTATTCTTCTTAGTTTTTTTTTGTTTTTTTTTTGTTTTTGTTTTTTTTTTTTGATACTGAAAACAAATTAGAGTGCCCGATACGGTGGTCGCAGCAGAAACCCCAGCTACTAAGGTAGCTGTTCTTTTTTGATTTAAGAGTAACAGTGTTTCATATGGAGATTTGAGAAGCAGAGAAAGGTACAAAGATGAAAATAAAAGTTTGGTGAGAATTCACCAGTTTGTTAATAAGTTAATTAATTAAACATACATGATATCGTGTTTTCATAGAGTTCCGTAAAACTCAGGTTCTGGCTGCTTGTACCCACTTGTACCCACTGAGGTACCTACTAGCATGTAAGAGTCATAGTACAGGGAGTTTGTCTATCTCATTCACTCCTGTATCCCTGGTATCCAGAACTTACTTGATACGTAGCAGGAACAGCTCAGAAAAATTAACGAATAAATTGTTTTTCACTAAAGCAGGTTACTAACCTTTGCTTGTCTGGCTAATTTTACTTTGGAAATTCTATTCCTTCCACCTGCCTCTCATCTAAAGCTAAGTTTGTCATGCTATACCGCTTGCTATATGACCCCGTATATATTCCCAACTAATTCCAAAGAGATGTTTATCTTTTTTTAAAAAAGAAAGCTCTGCTTTATGGATAGTCAAAGATCCTTACTCTTCATGAGCTGTGTTCTAGGAAACACCTCACACCAGATTAATTTTCCTCTTTCATTCTTTAGTATTGAATTTAAGCTTTTCTGTTTAGCCAAGCAACAAAACCAGCTCCAGTATTGCTGACTTAAGTAGCAAACATGAAAGCCTGCTAACCTTAAAAACTGGGCATCAAGTCAGGCAAATCAAATGGAATCTGTTCCCACTTCAAGAGATGTGATTTCCAGTAAAAATGTCTAGCTTTCAAGTTTTTACGATACTTTGCCACTGGACATTAGTAATTAACATACCAGTGAATGACAGCCCAGGGCTGCTATGAATACACTCATACTTGTTTTTAAATTAGAAATATAAATAAATAGATAAATAAATAAATAAATAAATAAATACTGACTGCAGAGAGACTAAATATGTTTCTGTATTATTTGAGATCATTTAGGGTTTTCAAGCAAGAATATCTGAAGACTTCTAATATGACATTTATCACACACTGAAATATGAGAATGAATGTATCCAATAATCTCTGCTCAGATATACTACATTTGCAAGGATTTTGTTGAAATTCGGGAACAAAAGTTACCTCTGAACCTAATGGTCTACCATACTGCATTCAAAACTTCAGCTCAGTTTCCAAGCCCATTTTGCATAGGGGTGTTTAAGAAAGCAGTTTGGGCATAATTGGGTGCCTTAATTCTGTTGAGAGAAAAGCAAATACTTGGAAGCAATAAAACGTAATGTAAAATGAAGAATTTCTTTCAATTCAAAAAGAAAGTGACTTAGTATCAATTATGTATTCTACCTTAGCCAAAACGCTACATTCCATCCCTCTATTTTTGCTAACAATTCTTGACTATGTTGATTAAAAAAAAAAAAAATTACAGGTCCTGCTAAAATCACCACATGCAACCTCAGGAGGTAAATTTAGAAAGCAGTGCATATGACATTAAAATCAAACCTACCAATATTTTGGTCCTCTTTCCTTCCCTTAACCTTGTGAACAAATGGTTACTTAATCATCTGAGCTTTAGTTTCTTAATCTCTAAAATGAAGGCAATCCCACAAATCTGACAGTGCTGTAGGACTAAATAAGTTGATATATACAAAGTGGCTAGCATACTGCCTGGACATTGAATAAAACAGCAAATACAGAAGTGATTTAAAAAATATGTATACAGGCCACCAGGTAAGGATATGAGTTCATAGCCATGAAAAGCCAATCAGTAGAGCTCATTTCCAAAAGGGTTTTGCAACCTAAGTACTGCGATTTGCATTTAAGAAAAGGTATGATAATTTTATGACCCTTAGTAACATCTATAACTATCTGAGCTATGATAATGGTAAGGGTAATCAGAGTCCATACCTCACTGCATGTGGTGATCACTGGGATCAGAGGATTTGTTTTTGGAACTATAGCATGACCTTAAATATAAACTGCCTTCCCCAAAGTGATGCTCCAAGGTGTAAGGGGAAATGTCTGAAGACACATACCAGATAAAAACTTGGTTTAAGGACCACGGCAGTTCATGGGGTCTGGCAGTTGAGCCTTCCACATTTTGGCTCTGATCTACCCTTTGCCATGCTGCTAACCCTCCTATGGAAAAGTACAGCCACTTTAGCATCTCTTAGGTCCTCATTTCCAGGTCTCCAACCGCAATCTCTATGCACCAAGAGCTCTGCTGGGTGGTAAGCATACCAATATTATTATGAAAATGATTTTATTGACTTTGTAGGTCTTTCAATGGTAACAAGGCACATGCACATGCATTCTCTTGCTTGATCTTCCCCATAATACTATGAGGTTGGCAGGACAATATCTATATCTCCACCATTTATATAAGACAACTGCTAGCTGGTGGCAGAGCTAGGAATAAACCCTGAGACTCTGGCTCTGAATTAATAATGCCCATGACAACTACCCAGGGAAGAAATGCAGAACGACTAATGAGAAAACTGAAATAACAAAGACTATATGCCATGATAAATACCACTATATACTAAGAAGACATTCCTACAAATTCATTTCAAATGTAAGAGGTGTGACTAAAGGATGTGGGGAAAAAAATAGCTCTGGAAATACATGTGTTTGAAAACCTTTCTCAATTATTTTGATTTCTGTAAAACTTCACTACCTAGGTTTTCCCTGACCCTTTAGCCTTTTCTTTTTTAACTTCCTTCTTTTCCTTCTTCATCTTATGAAGTTATATATACACACAAATTCCTACTCATTTATCTCCCTGGAGATCTTAGCATTGTTCAGAGCTTCCATTGTCATTGCCAGCCTGAAAATTTTAAATCCCTACCTCTAGCCTGTATCTCTCATCTGAGTTCATCACATCTTTTCAATAGGAAAGAGCTAGAGATTGTCTCTTGGATGCCTTATGTTTTGCATCACCAAAGTCAAACTCTGACCTTATCTAAAAATTTGTTTTTGTTAATATGTCCATTTTATTGTCATTGTTAATGAAATCGTAACCTTCCCATTCCAGACATTCCTTACTTCTCTCATTAATCATCCAACATCTGTTGATTCTGTCTCTGAAATATCCTTTTGTTTCATCCTCATTACCTTCTTATTATCATCATCATTGAATAAGTCCTTTAAAATTATTTTCCTGGGCCACTTAAACAATAACCTGCTATCTATTTTCTTTCAACTCAGTGAAAAGCATTCTTTCAACACAGCCAAAGTAATCTTCCTAAAAATTAAGCCTTGGGCATTTTATCTTCTGCTCAAAAATTTTCAACGTCTTATTGCTTTCAAAAGCAATCTATCAGTATGGCATTCAAGCACTTCTCACTACAGGCTAAAGTTCTTTCCAAGAAAAAAATAAACAAAAAATCGTAATTATTTAGTTTTACATCTACTGTGGACCAGCTACTCATTAAGAATTTTCACATATATTATTATAAATCTTCACACAGACTTGCAAGGTGGCATTATTATTATGTCTATTTTACGGAGCAGTCAATTCATCCAAGGTCATAGAGCTGGCTAGAAGCAGAGCTAGACCTTGAATCACAGATCACTTGCCTCTAAAACATGTGTTCTTTCTGCTTTTCCATACTGTCTGCATTTTCCCTCAAGCCACTTATCCTGGTCAAACTGAACACCTCACTAATTTGAGACTATAGCCTATATTTCCTTTTTCTGAGGTTATATTCACCATTTTTTGAGGTATCATCAGTTGGCATGTTCCCTTTTCAGGTTCTACCTGTCAAAATCTGACCTACCCTATATGTGAACATTTCTTTAGTCTCTGCAAACGATAATATTTTACCCTCCATGGTATACAGCCAATGCTGTCTTAAAATTAAGTTAGATGCACAATTTTTATTTTCCTCCTTTACGTTAAATTTCTTTATATATCCAACAACTCCAAATAAATTGCTGTTCCATAAATATGTGTTGAATTCAAAGTATCACGGCTACACTTTCTACTCTGAAACCTTCATTAGGAGTATAATAGTAATTAAGACTCAGCACTAGGTTTGAAGGCCTGCTCAGCCATTTATTAGCAGTACTATATTGGGAAAATTCTTTAGCTTCATTAAACATTAGTTGCCTCATTTACAAAGTGAGGATACTAATAGTGACTACCTCATTGAGTTGTTGTGGGCGTATAACAAGGTAATGTAAACACAGTTCTTACACAGTGTCTTGTACCTGGTATTTTGTCAATAAATATTAGTGGTAAGTGATAGCAATGATAGTAATACGAGACAATCTCTAAAGATATAGTCCTAAGTAACTGTGGGAAATAATCAACTATGCCATTAAATTACCTGCCATTTTAAAATGGAGTAGGAAAATAATCTGAATTAAAAGAAGTTAACTGAGGAATCAAGAATAGGACATGAGACTTAACTGCCAATCATCTCCTGTTTCCTGGGTATGAATTGACTCTGGGATGATGTTTAGCTTGGTCAATCAGCAGGGCTTATCTAAGTGTCTGTAAGTGATTCTAGGCTCCAAAGGTGTCATCTCAGGCTGGGAAACAACAGGTCTGGCTGTCAGTACTATCTTTGAGGCTAATACAGTCATACAGTTCCCTCTGCCATCCATCAGGGAAACACTAACAAGTTGAAACAGCAGCAGTGGTAGCATCAGGATCTAAGCATGTGATGCTATGGGGTGGCTGGCTAATGAATTCCCCATCCAGTACGGTAAGCTTGCCTGCCTTCTGAATGCAGCCAGGGATTGAAAATCCATCATCTATAGCTTCAGGGAGTCAATGAGTTATTTCTTGCCCTGTTGCACTGAACAATACCCCAGGAGTAATGACTAGTAACAGTGTAAGCGGTAGGTCAGTGAGATAATTCATCCAGCCAACGGTGTTAAGGCTGGCTTGCCATTAAGTCATGTGAGCCATAGCACTCACTTGATGGTAACTGGAGTTCACTTCATTCGCTGCTCTTTAGGTTCATGTGTCTAAAAAGCCTCTTCTATTCAGAACTTGTTTAGCTATTTGACCACTGCCATCATCCAGGATACCATGATGCTGGCTTTAAATTAGTAGCATCCTGACTGCTCCTTAGAATTTTATGCTACTTCAGTGGAAATCCAGAGGTCTGATTAAAGTTCATTCATTATTTAGGAAAAGAAAATATATTGTTTTATCTGACTAAAAAACATTTACTGAAGAAAAAGTACCAATAATATTAAAACCTATCCATAATCGAAAGCTCATTATATACCAGGAGTTATGTAAGAGTTTTATATACATTATCTCATAATGTGTAAAAACCTGATTGCTCACATTTAATTACTGTGGTTTTCCAGTCTGTTAGCTCTAGGAAAGCCAAGGTTGATCACAGTATCCCTAAAATGTAGTACTTTGGCACATAAAAAACACTCAATATACATATAATGAATGACTCTCATAAGCTAAATTCTCTTAATCCTAATTTTTATGAAGTTATATATGCATTGAGGATTCTGAAACATAACTGTCATTACTTAATAGTGAAAGAATCATTGTTGGAAGTGATAAATGAGAAAGATACGGCCATGTGGCCTCTGATTCTCATAATTGTCTACCATTCATAAAATATTTTCTACACACTTCATCAACTTGATTCTTATGATAGTATTATTGTGCATTTCACTGACACACTAAATTTATCATTTGTTTTTCTTTCTGATTTTGAGGGATCAAAATCTATAAAATGCCTTTATTTGTATATATGTCTGAAGTAGCAGTAGCTATTCACCTCCACTCAATCTAGTTGTGCCCACATTAAGACCCTGGTTTTAGCAATGACTCTTTGGGGCTCTATTAATCCCCATATATAGGGCCAAGCCCTTTATGTCTTCATCTGAGCCCACAGTGGGTCTCAAGCTACTTTCGTACCACACCTGCCTAGCGAGGCTCTGTTCTCCCGATGCTGCTGCTCGTTGCTATTTTTTTGTCCTTCTCATTTCCCTCCTTCTCCTTCCCCTCTCCTCTTTCCTCCTCCTCATCCTTTCCTCCTTCTCTTGGAAAGATGGGATGTTTTCATTTTCCATGGTTCATACAGTTGGAGAAGGAACTTCAGTACAGGGTAGGTTATACTTTTACTGGTGAGTACAGAGCCCTTTGGAACATTACACAAAAGGGCTACAGAGGCACAATGCATCACCTTGTGACACTGTATAAAGACATAATGTCCTACAATGAGACACTAAAGGAAATGCAGAAGTCCACTTATCCTATCAACCTACCCAGGCCTCTCTCAGATGGAATTGGGCTCTTCATTATGAGTTAATAGGACATTCCAAAAGTTGCAACTGTGGATCTAATTTTTTTAAAAAAAGACTTCTGATCAGATAAAATAGGAATTTGTTTTCAGAAGAAGACTTTAAATGCACTTAAAATGAGATTCTACTTTCTCCTTTGACTCTTTTTGTTCTCGAATGAAGTCATCACCTTCTGGTTATTTCATCGAGTGAACTACCTTTCTACATATGAGCAGCCCTTTGCTGATAACAAACAACTTCTAAATACTTTTTTTCATTTCATTTGAACCTCAGGAAAACCCTATAAGATTTTTGTGCCCATATAAAAGAAGAGGAGGGTCTATGGCCATGCCACCCTGAACATGCCTAATCTCATCTGATCTCGGCAGCTAAGCTGGGTTGGGTCTGGTTAATACTTGGATGGGAGACCACCTAGAAATTCCAGGTGCTGTAGTCATTTAAAAAGAAGAAGAGGAGGAGGAGGAGGAGAAGGAGGAGGAGGAGAAGGAGGAGGAGGAGGAGGAGGAGGAGAAGGAGGAGGAAGAGAAAGAGGAGGAGTGTTTTGCTCAAAGCCAGAACTAACTGGATACTGACAGAAACAAGACTCAAATCCAAATCTTTTGATTTCAAATTAAGTACATTTCTCCACTATGGCAGGCTGCCTCACAAAACCAAGTGTGGAATCAAAGTAAACAGATTTAGATAGAAATACCTTGGGAATAATAGAGATCTGAGAAATCACACACCAAGTCCCATGCAGGCAGCTACCTCTGGTCCAGTTTATGTAAGCAGACACTTCATCAAATCCTCACTTCTTCCACTCCCTTCTCCCACCTTCTTCTCCAGCTCTGCCGGGATGGAACGGCTAAGCTGGGAGCCGCAGAGACGATCCCCAGCAAGCCCTCTCCACAGAAGTGGCTAATGATCTGGAAAAGCCCCTAAGCCCAGAAAACCCAAAGAGGCCTTTTTCACTACGAACAAATAGCACTGGAAGGAAGCACAGAGCCATCCTGCAGTGCGCAGCACTCTGTGGGAAACGAAATTGCTTCTGTTGGACACTTCTGCTGTTTTCTTGTTCTCTCCCTCTTTACTTGCTTTACCGGTCTCAGAAACGCCTACGTTCCTCTGTACGCCTCTGCAGATTCCCTCAAATGCAGTTCCTGAATCACATCCAGTTCTGCCACTGGCCAAATCCAGATGAATCTAAGGCACCGTGCCTCAGTGAAGACTAACCCAGCAAACGGTGAAGGTTTGCTGTGAATACCCCACACAGAGACGGTCCAGTGAAGCATCCAGGCCAGCAAACTATATATACAGCAGATATGACGAACAGATTTATCATTTTCAGCTCTGCTCCCACTTATCCTCCAGGAGTCTCTTCAAATGCTATAAATTATGGAAAAACTGTACTATTCAAACCAAGCTTAATAAATATCTGATTTCCCCAAACAAGTTGCTGAGAGAATACTACCAGTCTTTTTTGGGGGCTGGGGAGGGGCGGTGGTTTGGAAGGAGAACATTTCATCATTATAAAAAGGTGGTCAGTCTGGACAGCAATCCTCTCTCTTCTCCTATGCCATTTTATGTAAGTTATCTACATTGAAAATTAGGAAAGAGACCTTTGGGAGGGGTTATAGATTCTTATCAAACAAAACAGATGCCCTGACACATAAATTTTCACTGTTCCTGAAAGGCTCATAATTAAAAAACGAATCCAAGAGGATTAACTGTAAATTACACACAGGGAGAAAGAAATTAATAGGATGTCTTTTTTATACTCTGCAGTAACTACATAAAGAAAAGCTAATTGTTGCCCAGTTCTCTCCGACCTTCTATTTTGTAAGTGGTAAAAGGAGACTGTCAAGAGTTTCATGACAGCAACAGCAAGCACTTCATGGTAATCCTTTCTCTGGTCTTATTCAATTTCTTTCCTATTGTATAAATGAGGGTGAGTGTAACACGACACAGCTCCATAGAGCCTAGATGTGGGGTCAATAGGCAGATGTCACTTGCAAGTAATAGCAGCTTCTCTCCAAATGTTGAGCAGATTAATTTCTCAGCAATAGATTTCATGGAGAACTAATATATTTGAAATGCTAATTTTTAAAAATCCCTCTGCCTTAAGGTACCCTCCCCTTCCACAGAATTTCATTTCATGCACGCATACTTCAACGAAGATCCTTTCGCCTTTGTCAAACGCATTTCCTCCATGATTTCATTAATATTATCATTAATAACTGACGCAGAAAAAAATAGTGTATCAAGGAAGTCTGAACCCCCCCCCCCAAAATAGTAAGCTAATTTGAAGGAAACAATCTAAATTTTTCAATCTCTTGGCCTTCTCTGATCTTTAAAGATCTCATTCTTGTTTTGTTCGACACTATTGTCAAAGCCTATTTAACCACCATGAGGCCCAGATGAGTAGAAAACTTAAGGTTTTTTTTTTTTTTTAAAAAAAAAAAGCAAAAGGAAGAAGAACCTGTGCTCCTTTGTCCAGGACAACAGATAATTTGAGCCAACTGTGAAACAGGAAAAATTGTGTGTACAACACCCCCAGCTCTATCTTGGCGTCCCCCTTTCTTTGCACCAATTCTTTACCTTACACCAAGAAGAATTTCCTTTTGCTTAAGCTCTCTCCACATTATTTCTGCTGTCCTCAAAATGTTACATGTCCCCAAATTAGTCGTGCTCATTTCTCCACCTTTCTCCCTAAGTCTCCAAACAAAACTCAAATTCTGTTAGTGCAGCAGATCTTAGCCACATGTGGGAAAGACCACAGTGAGACTGACTGTCTTAAAGCCGTCAGTTAATGATTCCAGGGACTCCAGTGGAATACGAGTTTAAGAAGACAGCTATTTTCCTAGAGTTTTTAAAACATGGAAATTTCAGGATGACAAAGAAAAGGAAATAGGAAAGGTCAGGTATGTGAGGGAGGACGGCGTGTAGCCTAGGGCAAGTGTCATAAATGCGCAGCTTATATTTGTCCACCGAGTCCCACTGGTGCACAGGTAGCAGACACGGCTAGTGGAAGCCAGAACTCCTACCTGCTGGATTTGCCTGCTGCCTTCACAAATCTCTCCACTGTAAAACTTGAAGTGAGGGAGTGAGAGGCACTGAGAGCTGCAGGCGAGAGGAAGCCTGCTTGCCATTCCTGCTCCGGGCACTCCATGGCAGGCAGGTCTCTTCTAGAATGGGTTCTCAGCTCAGGGTCAGACTCCCTGGTGTTCTTGGAAGGGTACTTTCTCTTCCTTCGAATAAGTTAACTTGGGGGTAAAAGCTTATTCCATTGACAGTGTTACTGCTGCTCAAAACACTTCAAGGATTTTTAGGAATTGCCTACAATACCAGTTTCTAAAACACAAACTCTCAATCTCTTTCCCTCGCCTTCCCTCCTGCCTCTCTTCCTCTCCCTCCTTGCTCTCACTCTAGTGCTCACCTTCTCTTGCTCACATACTGCCCCCCCACACACACACAGGCACAGGCTTGCTAATTTCAGAGTTCACACTTTGTTTTTGAGCAACTTACTGGCTTGAAACCAGAAAGAGCACCAAAGTACTCTTGGTTGTTTCCACGGCTAACATCTACACTGGAAGAATGAAGCGCCCACATGGGAACCCTTGCTGAGCTCACCTGCAGGCGACTCAGCTCTCTCTCTCCCAGGCCTACTTCTTTATTTTGTCCCCTGTCCCTGGGATTTACCCTGCTTTGAACTCCTCTTCACATCTGCAGTCATTTTTTTTTTTTTTTCCTCCAGTGGGTTTCTTTTCTCCTGAGGGAACTGTAAAGGGGAATGACATCTTCCCCCTTCCTGCCCACCCCTTTCCACTTTCATTAATGGCCCTTAAATTCTTTTCTTTCTGAGTAATTTTCTTTAGCGCAAGGAAACAAACTGCATTCAATAAACAAATCCGCATTTTACAGACTGTAAAAGTCATAGAAAAGTATCTTAGTAAATATTGATGTCTTCACTCTCCTGATGCATCTGTATAAACGTCCAAAACAAGAGGCTGGTTTTGTAATCAAGTCTTTTGATGTTCCACTTAGATTCTCGATTCCCAGGTGTGGTAAGGAATCTTCCCTTTGCCCCGCCCACTCTGGTCTCGGTTTTTAATCCCATGTTCATTACATCTCTATGAGGATATCTTCAGCCTATGCAGAGGTCACCCAAGTACAGCCTGAAATCTATTCTTAAAAATAAATTTTTATTGGAATACAGTCTCATACAGTTTTTTTTCCTCTGGTAGACACCAGAAATAATTCACTAGGGAATAAAAAATGGTTTGAAATCACTAGACAAATGAAGTGACCCTGTGCTCGAGATGGCCACGGGTACTTCAAGTTCATCCCAGAACAACGAGGTTTCTCCACATCGTAGGGTCTCTTTTCCTTTTCTCTGAAAAGAGCAGATGATGTCCTTTCTAACCCAAACTCTGAAGGACAATCTGTTGGGATTTTCTAGAATGATTAAACAATGGCAGCATCTCTGAACTAAGTCCACAGTAACCAGTGGGGGTTCTATGCATTTTGAAGTAAAATTTCATGTATTTTTGCTTGTTAGATATTAAAAGGGAATGCTATGGTTCAACCTAGAAGTTCCGAGGCTCCTCACCTTCATTTCATAAAAACAGTGCCAGTTTCAGGTAAACTGTCAGAAAACAAGAGAATATTTCTCTTAAATGCTCGACAAAACATGAATGGGAGAAATGCATAAATTGGTAGCGGATTATCTGACTCAGAAAAGATGCTCATGGCTGCATCAAATCGTATTTTTCTTAGTAAGTCATAGTGAACAAGAAAGGAAGATAAATCATTGCAAAAATGCAAGTGAGCTGGTAATAATCGCCTAGTTATAGCTGCCATGAAATAGTCATTAAGTTATATGCAGCATAAATCTCACAGAGTTTTGCAAATTACAGTAGTTCCTAAAGGCCAAATAAAGATAAACTGTACTAACTATGGCTGTCTTCCTCTGTGCTTCTTGGCATGGCTTTTCAAAATGCTCAAGCTCAGGCTCATAGTGCCACAAAATTCCTGAAGCATCTCGGAAAGCACTGGAGGGTCACGACTCTATTCAAGACCCCTCTTCCACATGCTGAAGGCGATCATTTCTAACCAGTTCTTCCCTGCACTCCTAGGCAGAGTCTCGCTCTGCTCTGGCTCACACTGAGACTAGACGGGCTCCTGGCTCAAGCCTTTCACTCTAAGCTGCACCTGTTTCCAAGGCATGTTGGAAGAGCAGGTGCTGGAGATGGGGACCACCTTGAGGGCTGAGCTCGCTGCTCGTCGTGGCAGCCAGGCAGCCACCTGCACTCTGGAAACCAGTGATGAAAGCTCACCCTCTGCTTTCTTTCCTCAGCAGACCAGCACATTAGCAAAGCTCGGATTCAAAGATCTCCCGTAAATGTTCCTTTTCCTCCTTTTTGGAGGTTGGTGGTAATCCCCAGTTGATCTTTCCTCTAAAACTGCTTTTCCCCCCTGCTATTTAAGCTGAATTCTTATTGCTCCAAATTAAATCCATTCTTTCTAGCCTTGTCATTGCTAACTAATGAGAACAATTCCTCTCTTTGCTCTTGGTGGCTGCACTTTGGGTCCTTATGGATGAGAATCATCTCCTTCTTTAGCCCACTTTCTTAACTGTGGACTATACAGGTGATAAAATAGGTTTAATTGTTGCCATAAAAATATTTTCTATCCTCATAACGAAGTAATTTTTCCCCTCCAAATCATTTTAATTTCTTAGAATTGCACTGTGTTTAATGATCGGCAGTGGCTTAGGTGCTTATACACACAAGCAAACTGTGCCTCCACAACACACAGGGACACACTGACTTTTGGTCATAGTGCTGTTTCCTTTCTGCCTCATCCACTCTGGCGTCAGTTTTCATCACATACTCTATCTCTCTGAGGAAGTTTGCAGACTAGGACAGGGTTACCAAAGTATAACCTGCAGCCTATCTTAATAAATACATTTTTAGGGGAATATAGTCACATACACTTTTTAAAATATATATTGCCTACAGCTGCTTTCACACTACAATGGCAGCATTTAGTAGCTCTGACAAAGACTGTACGACTCGCAAAGACCAAAATATTTACTGTCTGACCCTTTACAGGAAAGCTGTGTGATCCCCAGCATAGGAGATCAACATTCAAGTCGGCTTTGCTACTTGTACCAGGTGAAGATGAACCACACAGGTAAATCTCTCACTGACATCTAAGGAGTGTGCTAAATATTTCACGAAGGGCCACACCACACAGGGAAGGCATCTGGACAAGAAGAGTTTTTCATTTTTTATTCCCAAGGCATTTACGGTTCGCATCTGAACGGGCGAATAGGCTTACCACACAGACCACCCCTTGGATACGGTGCCAACAGACACAAGCAACTCTTACAAGCTTGTGCTCCTTTGCCATGTCTACTTAGAATGCTCTCCTGCATTTATCTGGGTTAACAACTCAGATCGCCAGGGAGGAAAGAGAATCCAGGTCGAGGCTGGGTACTCACTATGTGAAGCTGGAGGAAGTCACCGAGGCCTGGAGCACTGTCAATGCGAACCAAGATGCCATCCTTCACAGTGGTGCTAAAGCCCACGGCAAGGCGGTCCGAACGCGTGCTGGGCCTGTCATTGGCCGGCCAGGTGTAGAGGATGAGGCCTCCACTCTTCCCAAAGATGTATGTAGCGCCAGCTGTGTAAACAAGGAGAGAGGGAGCCATCAGGGCACTGTATGGTGTTGTTGCCAGCGGTAGGCACACTGTTGAGACTCCACACAGACAGCTGTGGAGAGGGATGGCCTCCATAGCCTGTAAAGGTGGCTGTCACCCCAAATTAAAGATGCAGCAAAATGAAGTACTAACGAAGCAGATGTTAGCCAGAGATATTCCTTCCACTGTCAATTCCTGTTGCCCAAAGGCAGAGGGCAAGTTACATGCTATGTCCAAGAGCTCTGGAACGTGTGACAAACAACTCCTCCATTTTCCTTGACAGCAGGATTAATTTTCTATCTCTGTCAGGACAGGCACCAGATAGAAAACTAGTTCCTCCAACTCGTAGCTATCAGGATATTCTGGTCGGGGGAGCTAGGATACGTTCCAGAGATACGTCACAAAACTAAAGGAAACGTGGACCCAAAGCCATCATTCCTTGCATGCCCGCATTGCTACCACCCCCACAGGAAAGAAAGCTGTCGCTGAGAAAACCAACTTACGTGACTAAAGCATTTGCCTATTTCACTATTACACTGCAATTAAAAAAAAAAGGCGATAAAAATTAATTCCAGAGGCCTTTGAAAAATTAACTGTATTTTTTTTCCCCTAGCAGTGGTGTTTATCTGGTATTATATAACAGATTCCATCTCCTTCTCCAAACTAAATTACAAAAAGAAGATACAGGAGACAGGAAGAAAACTTTCAGTATAATGAATTTTGAACACGGTAAGTGGTGTTGTCAATTATGATTAGTGGGTTTATCGGTGCCTTTACTGCTATTTACAATAATTACTTATGTTCTTACTATTATTATTTATAAACCCAGGGGGTTAGTAAGAAGATATTAATTTAAAAATATTTAGAAAGCAAGCTGGAAGAAAAATTAAGAAAACAGTTTCACATCATAAATTTAAAAATTCTATTTAAAAAAAAAACATGTTTTTAAATCTGAACTTGGAGAAAAGCATTTAGATTTGGGAGCTAGAATAGACTACACCGTTGCAGTTCCTATGGTTGTATGTATGTCAGCAACAGTGAGTACTTCCATATGTTACTTATCTCAAAGTTCAGAGAACATTTGGCACCAGATTGTATTGTGTGTTTCCTACTGAACATGGTCCAATCCTTGAAACTATTTTAAAACAACATTAGACAAGCATTCAGATATCTTTAGCATTTACTAAAAATCTCAAGCACTGGTCTACATTTAGTTTACAGAGAATATTAGGTTGAATTATGTTGTTTAAGGAAGAAATGAGTTATGTAGCTCGTTTAAAAATAATCAAGTAAACTGCTATGAGACTAGAAATATGAGAATATGTCATATGTCATCCTTTAAGCACTAAGCCACGTTATATTCTGAGGCACATAATCTAATTTGTCCTTTTTGAAAAGTCACTAGTTTAGTTGCTCCAACATGCTCACTCTGTATATTACATGTAACATAACATTATCTTCCTCTCATGAATCTCTCAGTCCTTAGAGGATGGTATCTGAAAAGTCCTCCATAGTCATCTGGAGAATCTGGGCTTGTGGTATGGAAAATTTATGATTAATTCCATGTGCAGAACAATGTTTGCTCCTCACTATCCACAAACACACTTAAAGCTTTTTAAAATTAGAAATGAGACTATAATGATTTACCCTTGATATCTCTCCATCTGTGAAGAATTTAAATAATTCCCCTTCTGTGGATGATTACAAATGTCATCACCATTCCCTTTATTCTCTATTTGGAAAACTGAAGGTTAGTTCGTGATTAATGTATAGAATCGCCAAAAATGCAAATGAGTCTATGACATCTTGTGGCAATTTATAAAATCTTACTCTCGTCTATCCTAAATACATGGCGGATTCTACGACAAAAATAAATCTATACTCTATCAAGAAATAATTTTGTTACTATGAAAAGAACAAGCCAAAAGTTGATAACAGCGGCATATATATATGGTGCTTTACAGTTTGCAAAACCTTTTCAAATTCATTACCTGGATCTTCCCAAATGTTCTATGAGCTATGTCAATTGTTTACCTTGTTTGTAAACAGATACCTAAATATCTTACTTAAATAAGTGGCACCTCCTTTATGTCTCCAGCTTAACATTCCTGCCTCCAAAAGTCTATCTTCACTATATGCCATTTATAGCTTAATATAATTATATAATAAGCTATACCAATGATGCAAAGTTGATTACTTCATGCTTTTCACATTTTCTCTTAAGGCCAAAGCAAAATGAAAACAAAGCCATAGCCCCCAGATTTGGCATGTTTTCAAAAGCTAGTCTGGTCTTCTCACCATACAGATAACTTTACAAACCTTCTATTCTGCTGATATTACTTACCTACTGCCCTTGTTCAGTAATTTTCAACATAAAAAATATAAAAAGGAAGAGCATTTTAAAAGATAAATATATAACTTCATATATATAGTGGTTAGGAGGTCACCATGGCTTTAATTTTTAAATAAAAATGGTCCAAAACCCCATTATGACAATATTAAGGTAAGTGAATATAAAATCTGATTAAAAATTATTTGTATATCTTCCGTTATTTTGAATTTAAGAAGTCACTATATTAGATAATTCTAACTCTGCAGATAAAAAGAGCATAAAAGATGCAAAGTCCTTAGCATAAGACCCTGAATGTTCCATTAGTGTGATGTCTGCTTTAGAAGAAGTTAATAGTTATGACTTTCTACTCTGACAACTGGTTATTCTTTTTCTCTTTAGTTAGCTTTGCATGGTTTTTAAAGATAAATTTGAGCTTTCATTTAATTTTAATATAAAATGCTGAGTCTCAAGGGGAACATGAAATTATTTTGGTTTAAATTTTCAAATTAAAAAGTTAACTTTGTTATTTTAAAATGCAGATTACAAATCAACTTTTCGAGACTATCCCAAGAACTATAAGAAACCCTCCTTGATCCATTAAAGATTTTCATTTCTGAGCCATGCGATAGCATATCACGTGCTTTCTCCTCTGAGCCTAGTAGTTCTGACTGCTTGATTCTCATCGTGCTTACTACACTGGTGCTAAAATCACACGACATTTATTAGTAATCATAACCTTGTAAATTTTCTGCCTGCTAGTAAAAAGTGATCAATTCAACCGAAGAAAAATTATTATGGTGGCATTTTGGTCATTTAATATTGAGGAATTTTCAAGTTTGCAAGCAGCTAAGGTTGCTTTGCTGAGTTCCAATCCACACAGTATTTCAGGAATGAAATCTCCACACTGTCACCATTAACCAAGATAAAGTGGATATATCCCTTCTTCAAATAGTCAGCAAGTATGACATTTAATACACAACTTCTTTTGTTTCAAAGGCACCCCAAATGAGTTTGGCTCATTGTTTTTACAACTGATTAGCTATTTACTGAGATGGAGCTGATGGTGATTTTGACAGAGCTGGATGTAAGGGTATGAATATTTATGTTTTGGTGTGTGTTTTATGTGTGGGGTTGACAGGTGGAAAAGGGTAGACTTCATGGAAATCATGAAGGAGTCCTGGGGAGCAGTTATACAATAAGCTGATTAAATAGATGATCTATGATTTCTCAAGGAAAATTAAGGATAAATTTTTTTCTAGTCCACACATTTCTCCAATAAATAGTTGCTAAATCTGTGGTGCCTAATACTTATTATTTTACTAGAATTTAATTGTTGATGGCAACTCAACTTTTCTTTATTTAGGACCCCTTGGATAATTATTGTTATTGTTTTGACGTATAAACCTCATGGTCCTGCCATCATGATATTATTTCACGATTTCTAGTCCCATATCCAAATAGCATATTACTTATTTGAGAGATTGTCTATAGGAATAGAATCATGATCCTATTTAAGATTTATGTTAGATATAAAAATAATATATACATATATACATGTACACATGCATGTGTGCGTGTATGAAATAATGAAAGTTTGGTTATAAAATACAATAGAATACATGAAATTAATTTATTATTCTCCCCATCAAATAATCAAAGATAAAGTAGTTCCAGAAAGGCATTTAAATATAATGTTGGTTGTATATTGTTGGTGTTAAAATGGAATGAGTTTGTAAGCATCTCTCAGGGGAAGCCTGAGAGAGTTAAACTTAAAGAGAACTAGATAATTTACTTGTGGACAAGTGTCACAGGTAGAATAATAAATGAAGTAATAAAATAAGTCCTAATGTGCAAAACCACCTGGTAGGTAAGTTAAGAAAATGAGCAATGTCAAACTCCTACTCTAGTGCTCTTTGAACATTGCCTAAGAAGTCAGTATAAAATTTAATGAAGCTAAGGTATATGTCTGTCTTTCTCTAGTATTTCAGATTCCTATTCCTTATCTCTATGTTATTATTCTTTCATCAACCTTATCCACATTTGTGTTCTTTATTATAAATTGATAAATCCTTTTGGGAAATAAGTGTACTATCAATGACCTAAAATATATTATATTAGTAGATGTAGTTAGCACTATTAAAACTATCGTTTATTCATGTCAATTACTATATAGCTAATAAAACCAAAAATGGAAAGACTGACAAATATCTCTTCTGGCTAATGGATTCATAAAGCTCAAGGATCTCATAATGACTGATGGCTTAGAGAAGACACCATCTTGATTGCTTTTATTTAGTTTGTTATATGGTCCCTCCCTCCACACTTCTGGTTGTTTTGGGGTGTTCATAATAGTAGGACCTTACACTTTCATACCATTGAATGGTTTTCCAATTGCTTTCTTTGGGAGTTTCTCATTTGATGCCTCTTCCCCCAATACCCACTGAAGTGTTAATGGCAAATATTTTTGTTACTGTTTTAGTAAAAAGGTAAATGGATCCTCAGAGAGATGAAATGACCTGACATGGTGTTAAGTGGTGGAGCTAAGAGTAGAGCCAGGTCTTCCCTTTCTTGACTCTGTCTTCTTCTCCCTTGAGGAGTCTGTCCTGCTGACCCAGGAGAGGGAGCTTCCCTAAAGTAATCTCCAGAGACTGAGAGCTCCACAGGGAGGAAAGGAGGGTTCATAAAAGTTAGAAATATGGATGGCCAATAGACATATGAAAAGATGCTCAAGGTCACTAATCATCAGAGAAATGCAAATTTAAATCACAATGAGATATCACCTCATACCTATCAGAATGGCTGACACCAATAAATCAAAGAACAAGTGTTGGCAAGGATGTAGAGAAAAGGGAACCCTCATTCACTGTTTGTGGGAATGCATATTGGTACAGCCACTATGGAAAACAGTCCGGAGGTTCCTCAAAAAATTGAAAATGGATCTACCTTTTGATCCAGCAATTGAACTTCTGGGTATTTATCCAAAGAAAACCAAAACAATAATCCGTAAAAATCTATACATTCCTATGTTCATGACAGCACAATTTACAATAGTCAATATTTGGGAAGCAATCTAAATGCCCATCAACAGACGATTGGGCAAAGAAGTTATGGTTCATATATATAATGGAATATTGCTCAACCATAAAAAAAATGAAATCCTACCATTTTCAATGACATGGATGGAACTAGAGGTTATTACACTGAGTGAAATAAGCCAGAGAAAGATAAATACCATATGATTTTGCTTGTATGCAGAGTCTAAGGAACAAGAAACAAACTAATCAAAAACAAACTCACAAATACAGAGGACAATCTGGTGATGGCCAGAGGGGAGGGGGGTTGGGGGGCTAGGAGAATGGTGTGAAAGGATAAAGAAGTACAAATTAGTAGCTGATAGATGGTCATAGGGATGGGGAGCAGGCATAGGGAATGCAGTCAGCAGTAAGATAATGGCTGGGTATAGAGCCAGAGGGAAGATAGAGTAATTAGGGGGATCGTTTCATAAACTATATAAATGTCTAACCAATGTACTGTATACTTGAAACTATTAATAAAATAAAATTTAAAAAAATGAACAAAACAAAACAAAAACTATAAAGAGCAAAACCTTCACATTACAGAAGGAGCCATTGGGGAGTACAAGATAAGTGATAAGTGATATATAGATTTCACAAATGGCCCTGCAATGTATTTATGGAATGCATGGTTTATGTGATCTATTTGTCTACTCTGAAGTTTTTTTTAAATAAACACCAAAACCAATGATAAAGTAGCCTTAAATAAAGCAAAACTCAAGGGAGTGAACATTAAGAAAGAAATTTCATCAGTCTTAAAGGACATCCTTCATCTTTGGCAAAGAAATAATCAGATTTACTGCTAGCTAATTGAGAAACTGACACATTACCTAAGAGTTAAGTATATCTTCAGGGAGAGGAAAGCCCCATTTCTTAAACAAGGCTCAGGCAAGGTGAGGACATCCTCAACATGGGCAATTTCTCCCTCTCTCTTGAAGAGAGAATGATTAGAAACAAAAAAGCATGAAGACAGAACAAGACAAAGGTAATGTTTCAGAGCATGTCCCAGTATTCTAGAAGAAAGATTTGGACTCAAAGACTTCTCAGAAGAACAAATATTGGTTTAGCGTAGTATAAAATCTGCTTGGTAAAACTGGAATACAAACTTGTGCACAGAGTGAAGCTCTTATATATTGTATCTAATGCCGAAAGTTCCACAGGAGCTGGAAGGGGAAAAAAAAGGTAAAACCAGTAAAATTCTACCTGTTAACCCGTTATTTTACATGAGTAAAAAATAGTCCACCATCATTTAATTCTGGTGGCAAATATCATTCTTCACGTATATGACATGTGTAAATCATGTTCTTGCAAATGTTTGGCTGGACCTTTTAATGGGAATGTTACCACGGATTTTCCAGAGAGTCTGAAGAGGAACTAAATAATTGTGCGATTTCCAAATCTGATACCAACTACTGAGATGGCTCACTTCTGTGATTCCTCATATACATCTGTGCTACCCTGAAGTTTGAGCAAGATAAAATCACACGCAGATTCCAGACACATTCCAGAGTGCTTACAGACACAACATGGCCCTTTCCGAGTCTTCGAGGTAATGACATTTTCAGAAATACATTCCATCAAAAAATATTTATAAAAAGTTATTTTTACTGGTTACTTCAGGATTCTTCCACTAGGAAAAAGAAGTCAATTAATAATAAAAAAATATGATGCTTTCCACATTGAAACTGATCTAAAAATAAAGCTTCCAGGGACACACTTAAATTCCCTCTTGCTTAAAAGAACTATCATAAGCTCATTGTTTTTCCTTTGGAGCAATTATTTCTCTCACAAACCTTTGGTAATACTTTAAAATACTAATTATAATACTGTTATTAATACTAATATTAACACTCATACTTGCTATATACATGAATAATTTATTATATATTATAGTATACAGTATAACATTTCAAATCCCTATACCTTTCACTTTAGATATTGTTGCTGTATTAGTTTGTTAGGGCTGCCACATCAAGGAACTACAGACTGGGTGGCTTAAACAACAGAAATTTATTTTCTCACAATTCGGGAAGCTGGAATTCTGAGATCAAGGAGTCAGCAGGGTTGGTTTCCTCTAAGGCCTCTCTCTATCCTTGGCTTATAAACAGCTATCTTCCCCTCATGTCATCACATAGCCTACCCTCTTTACTCCTCTGTGTCCTAATTTTCACTTTTTATAAGGTATCAGTCATATTGAATTAAAATCCAACATAATGACCTCATTTTAACTTAATTACCCCTTTGTAGACCCTATCTCCAAATAGTTACATTCTGAGGTACTGAGGGTTAGGACTACAACATATGAATTTGGGAGGACATAGTTCAGCCTGTAGCAATTACTATTCCAGTTTTAGAGATAAAGGAAGCTATAGAATTAGATAAAATCACTTTACCAAGGTCAAGTGGAATCAGGATTTTAATCCAGATCTAACTAACGATCTACTTTCCTCCATTATGCCAAACTGTCTCCCTAATATGCTTACCCTTTACTCGTAACTGTGTATCTGAATGGGGATAGGGATGACGGTGGGGACAGGCATGATGACGGGGAAAAGGATAATGGTTTTCTAACATGTGGGGGAAAAGCCAAAAAACAAAACAAAACAAAAAACCAGCAAACAAGATAGAAACTCAGTTCCCTCACAATGGAAATAGCAGTATAGGGGTGATCATTTTCTTTTATTTAAATGGCAATGTTTTAATATGAAGGTGTTCTCTGTGAACTGTTTAAGGCAAGGTCGGACAACAGGCAGCTCCTGATTAATTACACCATACTCACAAAACTCTAAATTCTAAAGAATGAACTCTATATTGAGATATATTTCAGAGATTATCTCATAGCCAACTTAATTTAATGTTCATAACCAAGCTAATTTCTTATATAGCAAAACAAAATAATTCCTAAGAAATTACATAGTATTCAGTTTTAAGAAAATAAATAAGTTTTATCGTCAAACAAAATGAAAATCCAGAACCCTTTTGCACCATGAGTTCCTGGAGGACGGGGTGATTTAATCTCTCTATCAACACTGTGGATGCTCAGAAAATAAATGCTGTTAAATTAATCAATAAAACTTGGCTCACCTAGTTTCATATCTTCACACTGTCACTCAAGCATCTGCTCATTTATCCATCTCAGCTTTGTGTCATTTCATCTCAAAGTGGAAATATTTTATAAATATTTATCAATTAGGGTTCATGATATCTCTCATGATGGAATAAAACATAGCTTCCAATTTACAAGAGAAATCTAACCATAAAGACATTTGAATAATTTGTCTTTGGTGAGTTTTTGGCAGGCTCGTAATAAAATCACACCCATTTTTAGTCCAATTCTTTTATGTTACCCATTGTTCCCAAATCACATTGCAGACTGCTTTTAGTTTTCTATATCATTATCTCTATACCTTAGATTTAACCTAACAAGAATATATAGTAGATAAATATATTTAATGCAACATATTTAAGAATAGCAATGTTACTCTATTTTACAGAGGATTACCTTAATGCAAAGACCATCTATATGTTTGTCCTTAGGCAAAACATAAATAAATAAAAAGAAACAAATGATCATTTTACAATTACTCATCAGCCTTTTCTGTAGCATTTTTTTTTAAACTCATTCCTTCTGATAACACCTCATGGGACATACTTAGAATAAAAAGGTTTGGAGCACATTCATCTGTCTCCTTTTCCTCCTTTTATTCCACAGCTTTGAAATACCATCTCTAATAAGAGCAATCAAGGAATTGTTTAGTATTGAATATTCTCTGAAAAAGAAATACACATCAAGAGTAGTTGCTTATTTCCAGTGCTTTGATTTTAATGCTTGATATATGGAGACTTCACACTTTCGAGGGACCAGGGACTATAAACAGATGAGTTTGGTGGATGTGTGACTCTAATTCATAAACATAATTTTCCTGGAAATGTTGGCTAATATTTTGAAGGATAATGACTCTTGCTTCTATGACACATATATCTCTATCATAAAACACATGCTGGAATTCGGAAAAAGGAAGAAACCAACTATTGTGGTCCATTCTCCTATAAAAATCATTTATCTTCACTGTGCCCCAATTTCCCCATGGTTAAGAAGGTTATAATACCTCTTTTAACTACTCATTTCAAAGAGTTGAAGTATTTTCCATCATTTTTTTAACTTCTGAAACACATAAGATTTATTTAGTAATATGGTATAGTCACTCCAAAATAAAACTTTTTGAGGAATAATTTTAATGTTTAAAACATTTGAAAATGATGACTTTTCAATCAGTAGGAAAGGATGGTCTTACCTGTGTTTGAGGAAAGTAACTTTGGCTGTGGTGTGGTAGATGGAAGGAAACAAAAGTGTCTCCATATGAATTAGATGGAGGCCATTGCCATAGCCTGGACAGAAAAGGCGGGAGCTAAGACTGGGTCAGTGAGAGTGAGAAATGAGAGAAAGGAGTAGATAGATACTAAAGATGGGAAGAATAAAAGGACTTTGTGATTCATCTGATACTTGGGGAAAAAAAAATGGGAGACGCGGACACTGATTCAGAGTTTTAAAGTTTGGGTAAATAAAACTCTAGACAAAAAAGAAGTGCAGCTTAGGGAGTAACAACGATGTTTGATTTTGGGTTTATTGAGGTTTGTATGCCTGTAGGATAATGATGTAAGGTTTCAGTTAGAACTCTAGGACTATAAAAGACCAGTGCCATGATTTTAAGCCCCAAGTGAGATGGTGCTATTATGTCATCATAGAATGCACCCAGATTTTGCTCAGCTATTTCCCAAATACATATTATTTGGCATTTGGAAAACCTGAAATATTATGCAAATTGATTTGCTAAAATAATATCCACTGAATATTTATAGCTATTGGCCTTTTTCCCTGGTCTCCATTTATAGAAAAACATAGTTTGCATATGGTTATAATCATAGTGCTTATATAATTTTGCATCCTTTTTCTATTATAGTATTTGAATCTCTCTCTATATTATTAGATCTGTCATTATAAATGGTTGCATAATATTCCATGAGGTGATGGGCTCTAATTTGCACTCTTCTCCTGTTGAGCCCTTAGGTTGTTTATCTGTGTGCATAACTTGGGGTGGAGTGCAAGTTGATTTGAGAGGACAGAGAGGATATGTGGCTGAATAAAGAACTTTTGATTTCCTTCACTTAGTAGATAAACAAGTATTGGATCAGCTTCCAATCCAAGGGCACTTGGGCAATGTCTAATCTTATCACATGATTGACTTAATCAGAAGGCCTAATATAGTTTTTGTATATTTTTATCTGCTTAATATACATAACATTTTCAGCCTTTTGAATCAAATTAATCTCCAGGAATATTAGGGCAAATTATATTGCTCTTCTTAAAACAAAGATAGTAGAGCCAAGAGTCACATAAGAGACCAAAATTTATCAAAGTCAGCTCCTGGTGTTCAAAGCCATTTTTCATTATTCATCCAACAGAACTTTACCCCTCCCTTCTTATCAATGGACAAATGCATTACTGAATTATTATGTACTATTTTGGTAATTAGTTTCACAACTGATTTCCTCTGAGTACATAAGCTCCTAATTTTCTTAATATTTTATTCTCTTCAAAGGCTCAGCTTATAGCTTCTATTTTTCTTCCTTTATTATTTGTAACAAGACAATTGCCCTTTGCTAATGTTTGGTGATCTTCATCCCACCTTCCTAATTCAATATATTTCAAACACATCCTTGATCTCAGTCTCTCTGTCTCTCCTCAGTATTTCCTCATCCCTTGAAAGTTTGCCTATTCCTCATGTTCTGAGCATGAAAACAATTTTTTATTTATTTTTGACCCTGAACCTAATGGGAGGTGACTATGTTATCTCTGCTTTAAAAACTTGCCCTCTAATCATGAGGTCCTGGAGTAAGGCCCTTTCTACACCTGGCCTTACACTTTTATTCATGAAGCCATGCTGCAAGTCTATAAAAAACTAATTTCCCAGGCTCTCTTCTTAGTTCTAATACGATAACTTTAGCATTGATTCAACAGTACAGATATGACATTCTGCAAATAAACAGCAGTCACTTCCATCAAAGCTTAAAGATTTGTTATGATGGATATATTCAGACACACCAGTCTCTTTTTAGAAAATGCAATTTTATGAAAAAATACAAGATAATTGGTCTTTAGCTCTTGCAATAAACTTAGATAGCACCTGCCATATTTAAATTAATACAGTGATTCTTCCTGTTAGATTAGGCCTTCTGATTAAGTCAATCATGTGAAAAGATTCAGACATTGCCCATGTGCACTCAGATTAGAAGCTGAGTTTTTGATGTGGGTATTTTTTTTTTTAATGATGTGAAACTTGCCCATCTATTAAGCACAGGAAATTGAAAGTTCTTTATTCAGCCACATATCCTGCCAGCCCTTATCTCTCAGCCTCAGCTTTTGCTTCACATTGTGTCACATAGGTGGTGGGTTTTATTGGGCATGGGAAGACTCTCCTAAGCAATGACCTAGTATTCCAAGCCACCATGTGAACATGGGGTCCGCTTGCTAAAGAACGCATACACATCACTCTTGAGAATTTACTTTCTTTCCCATTGTCCCCATTTCCTCTGACTCTGGCTGCTACGGTGCAGATCAGGAAACTAAGAACAGCTTTGCTCCATTTAATCTCTCTTAACTCAGCAGCAAGAACGAATCAGACTCACACGGCTGGAGCAACAGAATGGAAAGTGCCAAGGCTGGCATTTCAATCGGCACCCCAACTTCCAGAGAATGCCTGGATAAGGAGTGAAGAGGTTCCTTCTAGGGGAAAAATTAGGCTCAAGAGGTCCACTTGCGTTGAAGCAATTGGTGACCTAGTGGCAGGGCTGGTATGACTTTTTCAGTAAGAGGGGAACTGATTTTTTCTGAAGGGAATCTTCTTACTGGTCACAACCAGTAAAGGTCCCATTTCCCTAATCTACCCATTTAACTGGTCCCTTAGCATGTGTGCAGAGTTTTACCTTAAGTAAACATTCTTCCTAAAGTCATAAATTTGGGGAAGAAGCCCACAAACAACAGGAGCAAAAAGACATCTTGTGTTTCAGCCATAGATCACACCATTACTTAAAAAATCATCCATTTTTCACAGTCAAAGATGACAATACAGACCCAGTACCCGTGTTATGCTAGAAATTGTTGCTCAGCAGTGGTTAGGGTTTGCGTGGGCATAATTAGACTATGAGTTCCTTGTAGGTAATGGTGATGTCACATGCTTTTTTGGGTCCCAATGATGGTTGAGTCCCATCCTGGACACATAAAATCCTGTGATATAAGAGTTGGAAAGAGAATTTGAGAGCATCTGTTTGATCTCTTCATTTATAGATGTAAATACTGAAGCCCAAAGAGGTTACAGAATTTGCCCAAGGTCACAGTTCATGAGTGGCAGAGCCAATTAGAACTCTACTCCAGACACCAGTGCCCTTTCTATATTTTTTCTGCTGCCTTTAACATAGGTGCTTAAGAATAACTTGTTTATCGATCAACTTTAATTCATCTATTTACATCCCATCACTTTAAGATACTGCTTGGGTAGTGAGAATCACTATGGAACAGGTTTAACATGTGTGCACAGGTGTGGGGGAAGGGAGACAGAAGTAAGATTCCATATCTTATACTCAGTTACATCAGTATTTACTCTGCATGTAATTGCTTTATTGGGCATGTAATAATCTGAAGCCTTGTATCTGAATGCATAAAATAACAAATCATATATAAAGGAGTCTTCTTCTGAGTCATTATTCTTAGTCCACAAAGAAGTGGAGGCAAAGAGAGGTGAACATATCTGAAAAAGTTACAGTTCAATCATTTCAGAATGAAAGCTAAAGCTGAAATTTCTCTGTTCCCTAGAAAAGGATCTACTTTGAGCTTTATGGCATTTTTTTCCAACCCCCTGAGTCTCTATGATAGGTGAAGAAGCAAACTGATGTGCTAGTACACAGATCTATTCAGTCGTAACGAGTGTAAGGCTGATGACACAGTGCTCCTCAGATCAGATTCTAGACACCTAGGGAGGCAAGAAATGAGCAGAGGCTGGAAGGATATGCTATAATTCGAATGGGATCTCTTTAAAAGCACTGTGTAGCAGGAAAGACAAGCATAATGGCTATTTAATCATCTTCACTATGAAGTGCCAATTCTTTAGACTCTTATGACATTCATGAATGATGCAGGAGGCGGACATGATGAATGCAGAGCAATTCCCTGCGACAGATACTTTCAGAAAATTTATGCCCCCCTCCCCCCAGGACAAAAGGGCTCCTGGACTCAGTTATCATTTGTTCTGGGAGAGAATTTACAGTCTCGCCAGCAACTCCTTTTACCCTACTCAATAAAGCGCTTATTTTGATATACTGACTGTGATTGTTCAAGAACAACTGTATCCTTGGAATTCACGTGCAGTGAGCAGTCTTGCTAGCTCACTTTCCTTCACATCATGCTCTTTTGTCATTTTCCAGGTTCTGTACTCTAGGGCTTAGACACAGATCTCCAAATAATGTGCCCACCTATTTGGTCAGAGACATACACACGTTACTCTTTGACACCTGAAAGCACAAATACTGTTTAGGTTCACTGTGAGTCAGATGATTCTCTAGTGCATGGCTCTTTGCACTGTTAAATATGCATTAAACATCTTACTCTTTATCCTCTGCCCACAGATAATCTGTACGTAGATAGTAAATTAGTCAATATGTTCATCACAAATATTTGTTTATCTTCACCTCTGTAAAAGGTACTTTTCTGGGTGCTGCAGAGACAGCAGTGAACATGACAAAGTCCTTGCCTTAATAGAGGTGATACCCTTATAATGATGGCAGACAAAACACAAATAAATTTACAATATCAACAAGTTTTAAGTGCTAATAAAGCATGATGGGAAAATAATTGCGTCAGGAGAGGCCTATTCCAAATGAAATGGGCAGGACAGGGCCATCTGAGGCAATGGCAAGTGTAACTTGACAGCAAGAGAAAGGATACCATGTGTCTTTTGAGAAAAGAGAGTTCAAGGCAAGTGGAACAAGGACAAAGGGCTGAAGTCAGAAATGCACTTGGCTAGCTTGAGACTTAGCAAAGACAATGGTATAGAGGGCACAAGAGAAACTGTGGGAGAAAAAGTGATGGGAGAGGTATGGAGAGACTAGGTTAGGTCTCATAGGAAGTACTTCATGTGAGGGAGTTCCTTTTTCAATTCTGCTCAGAGACGACGGCTCAGCTTTTGATGTAGCTCTGCTTGCACATTTTAAGCAGGACATTCAAAATCAAACTTAAGAGGAAGGTAAGTAGACTAGAAGGGCCTTAAAGGGATGTTGTATAAGAAGAGTTGAGTGAGTTCAGGATATTTAACCAGAAGGCCTTGGAAGCTGGGCAGGGTAGCCATCTTCAAATACATAGAATATCACATAGAAGGAATCTGCTGCTTGATAAAGTAGAACCAATAAGGATGGATGATAAAAATTTCATCACCAGATGTGTTCCAGCAGAGGCTGAATAGTCACTTTTCAGGGATGTCTGCAGGTCCTTTCTAGTTGGTTCCAAAACAGCCTAACAAAGGAAGACTATATGAAACAGAAATGTTGGACTCTGGTAGAACAAACACAGTCACCTAAATCAATCATCTATTTTTTTCTTGATTAAAAAAAACTCATTTTCCATTTCAGTAAATTGCTGCTGCTTCTTTATTGAGGAAATCAGTAGCCATTTTGAGAAAGATGAAAATTCTATACAGCCATATTTTCCTCACAAATACTTTAACACAGTTGGCAGAAACATCCTTGAGGGCTATAGATCCTCAAGGATATTTTTGGTCTAGAGTCCATCTTCTAGGAAAACTCTAATAAAATCACCCACTTAAAAATATTCCTTTGATCACTGAAATAGTAGCTAAACACAACTCCTTTCTTCTTATCATGAAAATCCCATAAGTGGTGGGAAGGCAACAGGCTAAAAATGGTCTTCCAAATCCTACTGGGCAGGCAAACTGTTTCCTCCTATTAATTTTCCACAGCATCTACAATTCTTTCTTAATAGAACTTAATCCACTAGCAGCATTAATAATGAGGGTTAGGGTTCACAGGTGGAGAAGCCATGGCTAAGAAACCTTCTTTTAAAGAATCTTTAAAAATGTCTTCTTTTTATTGCCTCACTGTTTCTTAACAGGAAAAGAAACACTGATTTATATATGAGAGTTCATTATGAGGAAGCTACACTTAAAAAATTTTAAAGGACAGACAATATTTACCTAGTATCTTTGGAAGAAGAAAGGAAGAGATGGAGGGAAAGAGGGAGGGAGTGAGGAAAGGAGAGAGGGAGAAAGGGAAGGAAAAGAGAAGGAAGAAGATTAGTGAGCATCTTATAAGAATCACGAAATAATTCCTCTGCTACATTCTGCCTAAAATATACCTGAGTTAATATTTTTCCCAATTTTTTTCTGTACTGTTATGTGGCAGTAAAAATAATAAAAGAGATAAAAATAATAGAACACATGAGGAAAAGCTTTTAAAAATTAGAGTCTCTAGAAAAGAAATTAAAAGAGTAAATTAATTACTGTTTGAAGAGATAAAGTATTTTCTCGAGATAATGCTTTCAGGAAAAGGCTGTGTACTATATATGGGGATAAAAGAATAACAAGCAACAGAGAGAAATGAAAGCAAGCAAAAACAAGACTTTCTTGACCATCAAGGGTTATAAAATTATCAAAAAACAACAAAAGATAAAACTGAAATGAGTTACTGAAGGAGCCATAGAGGTAGGTCTTCAACACAGTAAAATTTCTACCATCACTCATCATCATGTAAAGCCTTGGTATTTTATTCATGGTCCTCGTTAGCTCTTGTCTATCTTTGCTCTAATAGAATGGAAGCTCAATAAAGGCAGAGACTTGTCTTGCTCATTGCTAAACCCTAGAACATTGCAAGGCACATAGTAAATTTTCTTTAATAAATTTAAATCAATAAACAGATCTTTAAGAAGGCCTGTACCTAAAAATAGGAGCAAAGGTTGGATTATTTACTATCACACACTGGCCACCAATCTCACTACCACTTTCCTGTTTACAATCCTCAAATGGATTCTAATTGCTTAGAATAAAATCAAACTCCTTAAAATAATTCCAAAGACTCTCTATGATCTGACTCTTGCCATCCTCTCCTCCCTCACCTGGCATCAAACTCCCCTTTGCTCACTATATTCCAGACACTGGGATTTCTTCTATTCTTCTACCAGGTAAATGCCATAATGGCTCTGAGATCTTTGTTTTTACTCTTTTCTCTCCCCACAGATATTCACATGGGTGATTCCTTCTCATCTATCAAGTCTCAAGTAAAATGTAACCTTTTTTCTTGGCCACAGAAACAAAGGTAACAACTCCCCACCATCCCACATCCCTGGCAGTTATAATTACATAATTAGTAATATTTTCTCCATAGCACTTACCACATCTTTTCTTTCTCCTCTGACTGGACTACAAGTCCTTGTGAATGTATATCTGTCTTGCTCACTACCATAATCTCAATGACCCAAACAATAGCTAGCCCAGAGTAAGCACTCAATAATATTTAGGAGACAGATGAATACATCTTTTTAAAAAACTTGTTCTTAAAAATAAGACCCGGTAATTTCCAAAGTCCCTATAAGCTACCACTTAAAGTTATCACTGCTACTTTAAATCCTGGTAAACCCAGAACACATAAAACAATGCTTATTTTCACAATCCCTGTCATATATGTCTTTATTTGATCCATTTTTCAAATGGAAAGAATGATAGCGACGTCTCTTTCTTTTGTATATTAGAGGAATGAATCAATGTACACGAAGTCATATTGAACTTATTCAAGGGTAGTGACGCCCAGACCCAAAGCAGTGGTATGACCATTATTAGCTTGTGGCTCCTATAACAAAAGTTTTTATCATTATTTTCTCTACCCAGTGGAGTGCCAAAAGTAGGTCACTCAAAAGGCAAGGGAGAGACATCACTCTTTGGATATGATTTTTGGGGGGACACTCTCTCAAAGGGGTGGCAGTAAAAGAGTCAAATTCAATGGAATCAACACTCTCAGCCCAGTGATTCACACAGGTATTTTTCAGAAAAGATGAATAAACTCTGAAAATCCTTTTCTTTCTTTTTCTCTGCTGTAAATGCAGTTTATTGATTCAGGTCCCACTATTTCATGGCGTTCACATGCTTCAGTAATTCAGAGGATTTATTTTCATCCCTTCTTCTCAAGGAGCTGAGGCTGCTCTTAACCCCCATTGTGAACAACTCCTTTCTCCTCCTCCTTTTTTTCCTTCTTTATCCAGTACCCTGACAGTCAGATAATGGGCAAACAAGATAACTAGTACATAAGACACTCGGTTCTCACTTATTTTAATCTTTTTTCACTTTTCCAAGGCCAATGGGGACAAACTCTAAAGAATAAATTTGTTGGCAGCAGATAGGATGAACCACGGTGAGGGGTGGGCAGGAAATCCAACTGTTTACCTCATAACAAGAAGTAATTGATGTCAAGAATTGAAAATAACTAGGAATGTTTTAAAAATAGCTAGATCAGAACTTTTCATGCCCCAATAGATTCCTCATTCAGTATACCGTGGGAAAATTATTCTTTATTAAGCCATTTTAAATGTTTTAGAACCTTTCCTTTTGGAAAGTGAGATTATTGGTTCAAACAGAAAGATTTCTGGACTAGATAAGTAGTTTATTTCTGCCTTTGCTACTGGCTGGACTATAGCACTGGTTAATTTACTTGAATTCTCTGAGGCTACTCATTTGCTAATTCCCCCTCATTCCACAAAATGCAGTATAGGATCATCTTCTCTGTGAAGCTTTCTCATCCATTTGATCAGCCATTCGGCTAATATTTATTAAGCACCTATTAGTCCCTTAACAAACATTTATAAAACCTACTATAGATCAAACTTAAAATAGGTGCTGCAGACACATAGAAAAAGAAAAAAAAAAGTTAGCCTGTCCGAATGATGTTGTCTTTATTCTTCCAACATATAAGAGATACTCAACAAACACTGTAGAGTGATGGAGCTAAACACATGATTCATAGTTTCATAATTTCCTCATTTGCACGATAAAAGAAGTGAATGTACATGAACTCTGAGGGTCTCTACTGCTCTGATGTAAATGATTGTAAATGATTTTCCATCAACTGTAAATGTACCGAAGATAACTTTGACTATCACCAAGCTGTCTCTGAACTCTTTGAAGTAGAAATTATGCACACAATGCCTGCCTATCCTAGCAAGTCACAGATGCTGCTTTTGGCCTCACCTGCTAATTTCCCTTCCCACTGGGAGGATTGCCATAAGCACTAAACTTCATTGAAAAGCACATTGCAAGGATTCAGACCTTTCAGGGCAAACCTGCAGACACGGATTACATGAAGCAGCTGAAGGCCTAGGGTAGGGGTCTCCAAACCCCCTGCTGCAAATCAGTACAGGTCTATGGCCTGTTATGAACTGGGCCATACAGCAGGAGATGAGCAAGCAAAGCTTCATCTGTATTTGCAGCCACTCCCCAGCACTAGCATCACTGCCTCAGCTCCACCTCAGATCATCAGGCATTAGATTCTCATTGGAGCAGTGGTCCCTGGTGCCAAAAATGTCGGGGACCGCTGGTCTAGTGCATCCCTGCTCATTTAGAATAATCCAATGAAGATAAAAATGAAGCAAAAAGAGAACTCTGTGTTTATAAGAAACTAAAATAACTGGACAAACGAATAAAGGAAAAATCAGCCAACCGGCTTTGTGTACAGACCCAACATTAGTGTATTTTTTTTCACTTGAAAGGCACAAAATCTTAAATGTCTGCCTTTTGCAATAAAGTAAAAGAATAATCAGGGTTTAGCCATGTTTCTTCAGGTACCTGTAACATTTGTTGAGTATCGCCCCCAGTTGCCGAGCATGGCCTGTCCCTGCTGTGTAGCAGCAACTCTATTTTACCTGAATAACTGAGGTTATAGCAAGACTCTATTTTTACTTTCCATAAGCCAAGTGGCAAGAAGAGCCCAAAATAGCCAGGTGATAGATTTAGCACTCAGTTCAGAATTATTATTATCTGAGCCCTGGTAGAAGCACTTCTTTCAGATAAATCATATTCAGCAACTCCTTACAAACATTAGTTAGAGAACCTTAGCTTCATGTCTCTAAATTAAAGCAAACTTGTACTGTCCAGTGTACAAGGCTGTTAATAAGACTAGAGGGGATGATCTAAGTCAACAGCACAACGATTAGATCCTCATGAGTGCTCTGCGTTGGTCACTTTTATTAGCATTAGCACAATTGTTGCTGTCTTTCCCTTGTCCTTAACTGCTTTGCAAGGAATCCTTACCTTAGTGGGAAGAATAACTAATGCATTATCTACAGTTCCCTCTCTTCTTCACTGCAGTGCCCTTGACCACAGGCCTTCTCTGGCCCCAGCTCTGACACTGATTACATTCACCTAAAATGAGAAGAGGAACTGAGGAAAGTATGGGAGAGAAAGTGAGATAGAATAATAATAAATAGACTAATAGCACAGGGGCTGGTAAAACACATATGCTGGGTTTAAAGGAGAAGGAGGTCAGTTTTTCTTAAACTTTGCATCCATCTCAAGTACCATTTAACAGGTCACTTCAAGCTTTGCTTTTGCAAAAGATCTTTATATTCCCTTCTTCAATATTCACAGTCTCTGTCCATGTAATTTGCTTTAATGCCCTTCGAAGATGTCCTATTCGTCCAGGGTTATCCTCTCAGCATTTTATTTGGACAGCTGTTTATTTCCCTCAGGACTTTTGGAACTGGAAATGGAAGCCCAGGCCAAAACCCTATTACTGAGATCCATTGCTCTTTGCTAGCTTCTCAAGTGTGGGGTTTCTATAAGCTCTACTGTTTGTTCAAAACCCCATGAGGTTACTTAAAAGGTGATTTTGCTAACAAGGAAAATTTTGAAAACTATAACCCATAACAATGTTAATTCAGTGCTGATCATATTGTTGATTATTTTTGGAAGAGAACTGTCCTTGCCACACTGGTCAATTATCACATTTGTTGCATTAACCTAAGCATTTCTTCCACTTCAGTTCATTTTTTTATGCTACTTGATCCTGTAGCAAGGTCACCATACACTAAATTTATCTCCTGAATAGCATATGGATCCAGCAACCCATTACCCCAGAGCCCCATACACCTATTTATAAAGAACTAGAGCCATCTAAGCCAGCACACCATATGGAACCTAATTTACCCAATAACATATAACTGTAAATAGTCATAATTAGCACTCCTACTAATCATGCTTGTTTCTAGAAATAAAATCTTTGAAAGCAGACATTTTTAAAATCCTTGTTTCAGACCATTTCTCTTTTTGTTACAATTAAAATTATAAAAAAATACTTATTACTAATTTTTTATGCATTGGTCATTGAGTTAAATTCTAAGGTTATTAGGATTTATAAAATTTAGATGCCACTTCTCTAAAAACATCTAGGAGCAATTGGTATTAGAAAAAATTGGTATCAACTCATCAGCAAGACTTATAATCACTCAAATTAAAAATGTGGTACTATAAGTGTAAGTATAATAGAACGAGATTAACCATTCAATAAATATCAGTAATATTAATAAAAATTAACTACCAATGAAGGAGCACACATTATTTACTAGGCATGGCTTTCATACATCTTGTCATCATCCTTTACAAAGATGCTAGCAAACTATTGGGTAGATAGTAGCATCTCTATTTTAAAGATGAGGAAACAGGCATAGAGGGTAAGTGAATTTCACAAAGTCAAGCAACTTTAGGGGCCAAATTATAACTCAATTTCTGCCTAAATCTAAATCTTGGGCTCTTAATCATTACATCAAACTGCTTCCTCATGTTAATTTTATCTTGCCATCCAGACTGTAAGTTTCACAAAGGGCAATGCCAAAAAACATCCACTTCCTTCTCAGTGACCCTTACTCCTCTAATGGGCTGTTGCTCAAATAATATTTTTTGAAGGGTTTGTTTTAATCAGTAAATGTACAGCTCCTTTCTCTAAGGAACGGTGAACTTTCCAGTGCTCAATATTTGCTTTGTACAATTTATATTGCTCTACTTTCTCACATTATAAAAATGGCACGTATCACTCCTAAATCAGCATGGGGGCTTACAAAGAACTGAATGGGCTTGGAAAGCTAACCTTTTGGTATTTTTGTATTGATTACTGATTATTGTTATCAATGATATATTGATTACTGGGTTATCACTGTTTGCACATATATTGCTAAGTAGCTTACATTTAAACCCATTTTAAGAGAAGGTAAACTAGGAAAAACCTAAAAATCAGAATAACTTTAAAATTTTGACATGAGTGGACAGAGTAAGGAAATAATTCCCTGAGATATAAGGTTGAGTTAGAAAAACACTTTTAACTTCCCTATTGAATTTTTTCTTTAAATAAAACATCCAAATGATACCTGGCTGGTAGGGTCTCCAGAGACATAAGCTGAGAAGCTAAACATAGTTTTTGGTTTTGATTTTTAGAAAATAATACTTAGCTCAATGCAAGCAAAAAAGGATTTCATCTTTGATCCTCAAGCAATGTCACTGGAATGCAGTTCATCAGATCTGACACTGCAGTTGGCCTTTGGAAGTGAAAGATTTCATTTTTAATGCCCAGGGCAATGAGGTTATATAGGTAGATAGATACAGATATAGATATCTATTAGCATACATATAAAGATATAGATATGTAGACAGATATATATATATATATATATAGAGAGAGAGAGAGAGAGAGAGAGAGCGCGCGCGTGCGCGCTATCGGTATACATATGTATTAATTTTGTTAATTACATATTAAATTGTATTTAATTTCTACTTAAACCCCATAATTTAATGATTTGTGAATGGAGTGGTCACATAACTAGTGATAAGTGTAGTTTATATTCCAAGTACAGTGTCAACTGAACCATTCCATCACACGTACTTACACACACACCTACATGCTTTCTATATACAATAGATTGTATAAAGACTCTCTTTTGTGGGTGGTATAAAGGTGTAGCATTTCTCAGCAGCTTGTAGAATCAAATTTGAGGATTCACAATAGGTACCAAAATTCATCTTGCAGAGAAAATAGCATGAAAGCAAGTGGGAAATGCCATTCTATTTATTTCAATACCTTGTTTCAATGTATTGTACATGACTCACACTTACCATCAGGGTAGAAACTATGTGTATAAGGTTTAGTGTACAATAGATATCAAATTGCAATGAACTGCACTTCTGGGGCGATCGGCTGAGCACTAGTGAAGTAAAGCATCAGGCTTCCACTGTGACGCTCAATTACATTCATCTTTATTATCTTATACATTTTGGTTCTCTCTATACATACACAGATGGTACAAGCAAAGTTTTTTCCAGAAATGCTCTTCCAGATACTCTTGGCTGAAATTCCAGTTTTCATTTCACATTCCATTGAGATTTAATTAGAAATAATTTTTTAAAATAGCTTTTGAGGTAAAAAACTAAAAGATACTGCTAAAAAACTCATAACTCTTGTTACTTCTCTCCTCAGTTTATGAAACTCCTTGAAATAGTAACAGATGTTATAAAATGCTTACTTAAAAAATCCAGTCCAAACTAATCATAGGGAGACAAACTTTAGTGACAGAAAAACCCATATATTAATAAAGAGAGATTTTAGTAGTTATTTCTTTAACTGGAATCACTTTGGAAGCCATCTTTATCAAGCACTTTATCAAGTACAATTCAGGAGGCGAAGCACACTCTTTCTTTCTTTATCCTATCCAGAACGGCTCTCACAATCGCACACCAAATGTTTACTAATGAATTCAAAAAGGATCGATGGACAGATAGATAAAAAGATGAATGGATGGATGGATGGAAGAATGGATGGATGGATGGATAGAAAGATAGATAGATAGATAGATAGATAGATAGATAGATAGATAGATTATATCTTAGGTTGAGCCCCCCAAAATAAGGGGATCCTGAAACAATGATTCATGTGCAAATGATTTAATAAGGACACGTACTCCAGGGGAATGAGTAAGGTGGGAGTCGGGGCAGGGAAGGGAAAGAGGAAGACAGGCAAGAGCGAAGTCTCAGGTGAACTTCCACAGAGGAAGCCTGATCCCACAAGAGAAACTGGAGTGTATACTGCATCTGAGATTTTTCCAACCGGAGGGAAGAGAGCAGTAGACTGAGGACAATTTTTCTAAAAATGAAAAGTATACTGGCTATTACTAGAGAAAGCATGTTGCAGCTGGGGGATCCACAAAAATGATAAAAGAGATCCAAAGGGATAGGGGCAAAGCACCAACATTACTTGATACGGACAAATCAGAACATGGGAAAGAAAGGTGATAACATTTAAATCCAAAATCTCATTGCATATGAGGACAGCATGATGCAAAGAGGTCAAACGACTTCCCCAGGATCCTGCTGACTGTATGTTGCAGACCTAGATGAGGACCTCGCACTCCAAACTTCCAGGTCAGGGAACTTCCCATCTTCCTCGGCTGCTGGCAACAGCCACACACACTCAGATTACTCCCAGAATCTATAAAGATTCCTTATATCAGAATTATCTGTGTAATTTAGCAGCCACTCCAAATTCAGGGGCATAGTTTTGTTCTCTGAAATAAGTCTTCTGTCATGCTTTCTCCAGTAATGGCACCATTTCTATTGTCCTAGAGATGGCTGAGGTCCTAACAACATGATGCGGCATCAATCTGATATGACCATATTTTTTCCCGAGAAGACACTGCAGAGAAGACAATGCAAATTCAATTTTTGAAAATATCTGGAAATTTAAACTAGGGACTTAACAATTCTCACATAAAGCTTTGTTTTAGAAATCACATTCCAATCTTCAATACTCGTAAAATAGCCTGGGGAAATACTGTGAGAGCAACTCATACTATTCATCAGAATGAAAATTTAGTTTCTGAAGTTGGGACAAAGATATTTCTTGAAGTGTCACAATTCATCTAGAAGATCGTTCCAGACTGTGGGAACCACATTCTCGAAAGCCCTGAAGTGTAAATCACTATGGTGAACAGAAAGAACATACAAGCTATTGGGAATTTTTAAGGCAAGAAAGGCGCAGAGCATGGAGGAGAGATGTGGGTACGGACAGGATGGAGAGGCAAGAGACAAAGACCAACCTAGGTAGGCTAAAGACAGATTCTGAAGGGATCTATGGATTTTACTAAATGACATCAACTGGTTTTAAATAGAGATGAGAAACTCTGAAAGATTTTACACAGGAGAAGATGCAATGAGGGCTGAAATTTATGAAGTTTAATTTGGCAACTGGGCATAGGATGGACAAAAGTGGTCCAAGAGAAAGGCGAAGGGAGTAGTTAAAGGCATGTGATAAAACCCAGGAGGTAGTTAACACAGAGCAAGCTGAGGAAGTATCTGAATGGAAAGCAGAGAACAAATTTTAAAAGTATTTGGTTGGTAGAATAGAGAGGACTAATCCAATTAGTAATGAATAGCAATGGTTATAGTGGTAACTGTTGTAAAAAAAATAGTACACTCTAACCAAACTACTGTCTTTCAGTTCTCCTTTTCTCTAAGATGCTGCTTGTCCAATAAGACAAACAGTATGTGTGCCCTTTTCTTAGATCAAGATCATTTTTATATATACTCTGGACTTGAAAAGATCTTGGTCATTCAAGATGTGGGGCTTTGCAAGATAGAGGCAGGTTGAAGTAGGGGTTGGGCAGGGAAGGAGGAAGAGAAAAATGTGATTATTCCTGAAATAAAAATAAGCCAGTGGAGTGCAGCTAGGTGAGGGGTCTGACATATTTACAGACAGCCCAGGAGTGATTATAATTAAAAAATACTTCCTTGGACCTCCACACAGTAATGCTGTAGTTCTATTATGCTTTCAGTAAATCATTGTGGACTGCTAAATTGAGACTGAAATGCATTCAAAGACCAGAAAGGAAAAGAGTCTTTTACTAAAAAATAGAAAAAAAAAAAAGTGGGGTGTGGGGGGAGAGATTAAAAAAACACCAGAGAAAGAAGTATTTTTTTAAATCAGTTTTTAACACAGTCACAGAAATAGTCTTTTATTATAAAAGCCCTTTCACTCCATATGTGGTTATAATCTCAATAGTCTGACCTGGTTACAGGTACCTTTTGGAGCAGTGGCCCCCAGTGGAAAGGTAGCATCTCTGTGAGTGATGCCATAGGTTACTTTAGACACACAGAACCAGTGGTCAGAGGTCACTCAGAGCAGACCACACTGCAGTGGGCAGAAAAATCCATGGCCTACTGCTTCTATTAAGAACAGCTTCTCTTCCTTTTCTCACAGAACAATTAAATATATTTATCTCATAGCATCCTACGTACTTGGCAATCAATAATTAAGGGAAAAGAAAGAAGTATTCACTGCTAGGGCCATTATAAAGACAGGGGATCCTTTATTTGAAGGTTAAGAGTTTATTTGAAAGTAGTTTTGATTCCTGACTTGACTTTTTAAGTGACGTTGTGTCCCACAACACCTCTTACGTTTCAACCTACCAGCCACAATAAAAAAAAATTATTATTATTATTTTTTTTGCCTTCTTAGCAAACTCTGGGTACTGCAAACTTTCTCCATGTGTCTCATCGCGAGGCTCAATTAAAGCAACTGCTTTTATTTGGAGCAAATTTCCTCCTTCCTTCCTTCTGCCCGACTTTGATTCACCTGTCAATTGACATTCTTGCTTCATTACCTGCTGACAGCTCAAAATGCGAACCTGGTCCCTCAGCAAATTGCTTCTAATCATTTCCCTCCTTAACATTATCACTTCAGTGGACTGTCGGGGGCATTCAACAGACTGTGGAAGATCAGAACGCTGTTGTGGCTATGAGCTCCATAATTTTTGGCCTTGAATCAGACAGCTGTAGTGAACGTGCTACTGGATTCCTCCCTCAGGATGGGGTACTCTATCCCATAGGCACTGGGAGTGTCAGGTGCTAACAGCTCAGTTCAGCCCCTCTCTAAAACTGCCCTCAGTCAAAGGCGGTTGTCTCCTGCAATGACGGGGTCAGTAGATAAGGATCGGGAGAGGTACAGAGACTCAGCTCCCTTTACTCAATTTGGGACATCTCCAAAGGACTAACCTAACTCTAGAATTAGCGTGGGACTGGGTAAAGCTTTAGTTATGCCACTCAAGCCTGCTTCTCTCACTCTCATTCAGGAACTGTTTCACAGCACACTCCCCAACTAACCTCTTGTACACAACCTCCATCTGTTCCCAGGAAACTCAACCTATGGCAGCAGTGAAAAGTTCTGCCTCTTCTTGCTCTGTGATTAATTTGCATATTGTTTCTCTCAAAGAGATTACACTGTTATACCTGCATCAGTGATGTGAGTTTTTATTTGTTAGATGGATTGCTCATTTTAAAATGCCTAACGGGGTCTCAAGCCATGGGCCTTTTTACTAGCCTGATTCACTTTCAGAGGCCTGGTCATTATTCACCAGATGACAGGTGCTCATTAAGGGATGGAAAAGGGGGGCCAATTGTAAGGGGATTTACATTTTTATTAAACTTCTTTGACTTTAGCTTGATTTTTTTTTATAGGACTGGTTTCATTTTTTCCAAATCGTGCACCTGTGCTCGTGGCTGCCACTGGGCTGAATCCCATTCTTTAATTTCTAATCTGGAGCTAAGTGGGGCACATGTGGAAACAGGAGAGCCAGTGCCAGAGGTTTCACAATATCATATGCCACTTGTTTTGTTTCAGAAAAATGTTATTGCTTCTAGGTCTTGCTTTCTACAAGTCTGGCCAGGAATTGAGCCATGTTTGATGAATGCTACAAGGTATATATAGGTTAACCTCCAGTGATACTTAACCATCAGTATGCGTACATATTAATTGGAGAAGTTGCAAAATGCATATTCCTGGGTGACATTCCTCAGTGATCCTATGTTAGTAGGTCTGTGTTGAGAACCAGACTTGTGAAAATTTCCTCCAGCACTCTAGGTCTTCCTGGTGACTTCAAACTCTACATTCTAAAAAACTTTACTTTCTCTACAAAAGGACTGTACCGAATGTGATAATTATACATCCGGTTAGTATGAAGGCTTTTAAATAAGTGGGGGTTATGCTTTATTGAATGAAGTTTCAGCTAAAAAATGGAAAGCATCCAAATGGGCCAGTGTCATCCCATGCAAAATGTTGCCATGTATTAAAAAGCTTATCACACCAGTTCCTTCATATCTCTCCCTCATTTCATGGTACCATAATTTAACATATATTAGATACTACAAACTTAGAAAATGGGACACTTCAAAGTGGTCAGTTTCTTTCTTTTTTCTTTTTTTTTTTTTTTTTAATCTGGATGATAAGTAAAAGAGAATTTGTATCCCATTGCTGGTTATCTCTGTACTTTTTAAAAAATCAGCATGATCCTGGAGTTATTACAAAGCCCTACCCTCACACTCAGGAAGAGAGAATCATAGCAGTCAGAAGAACAAAAGGGACAACAACTTTCACAGCAAATTTTATGAAGAGCTACTTATGCTTCTAACTTTCAGCGCTGTAATCTGCGAGAAGGGTAGTTGTCCTTGTGGCTGGAGTCCAACCTTCAAACGACCAGGGTGTCTCAATACTCCTTCTTCCTTCTAGGATTCCCTAACTCTGAAATGATCAGGTCCTTTACAGAAAGAACAAAAAGCTGAATTTTCCTTAGGAGGAAAATTGGAAACTCCTCCAAATGTTTCAATTATGGAACACTTGGCATTCCAAAGAAAACTGGCATTTCTTCCCCTTGACTTTCTTCCTTCTGAATTATGAAGGACAATAGATCCAACCTCTTTCATTTACTGCACTATAAATTTAGAACACAGCACTGCATTGTGGAGATTGCATTATTAGGTGCCAGGGGAAAACCAAAAGATAACAAGAAATATATGACTCTAAATTAAGATGAAAGTGAATGGCTAAAGGAGAATTACTCGGGCATCTAGGAAACACATCTTCTGACAGTCCTCTTAACTTCAGTCCACACATTTTTTTCAATACACTGTAGTTCAAAAACCCTGTCACCAGGATTACACGTCTTTGCATCTCAGTAAAATGTGCCAATCACAAAGGACTGAGCAGCCACTGAACAAGACAGACTGACATTCAAAACTGTGACAGAAAGACCTCATGACCTTTACATTTGTATCCTTACGGCCAAGGTTCATAGTACAGAACTTTCAATCTTCTAAAAAACTTGCTTCTGAGAACAGAAAAGCAAATTTTTCAATGTACTTGAGAATATCAAAACTATTAATTCAAATTATTAATTTATGTGTGTCATTGGAAAGCGGGATGGGAGAGGCAAAATAGCCTTCTATATTTTTCTCCTTTCAGATTGGGAGTCTTCTCAAGGTTAGTATTCTAACACATTTATGAAATATATTCAATAACAGAAGGTTCTAATGAACCGAGACTAGAATAACAGCACCTTACTTTCTATAACAGAGGTACAGAAGTGACACTAAGGAAGAAATTGGCTTCTCCTAGAGTTAGGGTTGAAGGCTACCAGGAAGTCTTCACGGAAGAGAAGACATTTGAATCTCACGGATCAGTGGTAGTGCTGGTCAAAGGTGAAATGGGAAAAATTATTTTTAAAAAAGACTGAGATCCTGAGCAAAAGTCTGGCAATATAAAAATGTAATGCAACTTCAAGATACTGTGGTCCAAAATGGTTGGGTTTAAAGACACATCTTTAGAAACAGCAGGTGCTTTCTGCAAAAATACAGAGTAGATGATAGAGATTAGAAAGTATGCCAAAGGGTCTCATTCCTCAGAAAATAATTAATCTTGTAATTATTGAGAACCATTAGTGGTTTGTTTACATGCGAATGACATGATTGGGTCTAATTTATCAATGATAACATTGCCTGCATGCAAAAGACAAATTGAAATGGGGAGAAAAGAAGTAAGAGTATCATTAAGAAGACACTATCAGGTAAAAGTTGATGAAGTCTGTTACTAGATCACTAAAGAGAAACTAAGTGAAAGAATTAGATGTTTCAGATGCAAAGTCAACATAGAGTAGTAATATATTAGAAGTCTAATAACAGAACCTAAGGCTGCATAGTTTTATTTTTTTCTTTCTTTTTATCTTTAGTATAGCTGGTTCATTCTGAGCTTATGAACAATTAAAACTTTCAGATCTTGTTTTACAAAGTTCTGTCAAGCCAGATCACCTACATATACCTGGTACTTGTAAAATTGATTTATTTTAGTCCAATACAGGATTTTAGATATATTTCTTTTAAACTGTATTTTGAAGGTTTTTACCTCTTTATCCAGGTTGTCAATATCAGTTTTTAATTTTGATCTATCATCTATCATTATTTGTAAATTCTACGAGTGAAAAATTTTAATTTTTATTAAATTTTATTTGACATTGGTTAAATATAGAACAGTTACATTCACACAGAGATAATCTTTTTAAAAGGCTTCATTCTGAGTCAACATGGAGCCAGCAATCAACATTCTCTCTGTGTTAGAAATTTTATTTTAACAAATGCCAACTGTAGAATCATGAGAAAGAACTATAGAACATCAAAAAGGCCAAGACTCTTCTGAAGAATAGTTCTATATATAAACAATTCTCAGACAAAAAGCTATACAAATTTGCAAATTAATGGCAGAGCCAGGAATTCTCTTGTCATACTGCTACTCTGAGGTCTAAGTATTGACCATCTGGTACCTCAGTTCCTTCATCTGCAAGATTATTTTTTTTAAAAAAGAACTTTCCTTTAGCTTTAGCTTACAGGTTGTAAATAAAGACTCAAGCCCTCTGTTCAGCTATGTATTTGGCCTTGATTCTGGGAAAGGGAGTGAGAGCTAACTTTGAATACCATGGTGAAGTTGGTGACTTCCGGGTTGCCCAAAATTTATGGGAGAGGGGTTGTAGGGCAATTCAGTCATCTTTTGGGGATGATAACATGTCTTTGCAGATTAATATTATTCTCTAAAATAACAGCAACAGAATCCTATGGATTCTCAAAGAGATCAAGTATTGTTTACATGTAAATAATCATGAATAAAAGAACGTCAGGGGAAAGGGAAGCTAATTCATAGTAAACAAAAAGTATTTCTTTATATAACCATTTCTAGAGCACTAAGTTAAAAGACTCACAATATATTTCAAATATTACAGACTCTTCTCAATGAAGACAGTTATGTGGAACCTGGGGTATTTTCCCATTATAATAAGCAATGAACTCCCCCATCCAACCAACAGACCCAAATATTGCTAATGAGCTTTCTATATTAAGGACATACAGGCAATAGGGATTTTTTTTTTTTTT
>CM053509.1:14507883-14540968 GCA_028627145.1 Eidolon dupreanum
GGTTAAGAAATTTGGCCAAGATTAACAAGGAAAGCATTCAAACTAAAACAAAAACAAAAACAAACAAAAGCAAACAAACAAAAAACACACCTCACTCCACAGGCAGAATTCTAAATCATGACTCCATACCATCACTTTGTCCGATACTATGAAACAGACAAAGAAGCCCTAGTATTAAAGAGGAAAAAGCAGTCCCCTTATCTATGGTGGGATCAAACCCATTCATTATCCAGGACCTGAACCATCCTCAAATCAAAATCTCAAAAACTGGCATCAGGCATCCCAGATGTACCAAAAGAGCTCATTTCCATTTACCTAACTTTGAAGGAAAAAAACGTCAAATGTGCTGTGATTTCACGTCTCCTCTTAACTAGGTTGCATCTGGCATGAAAGACACCTGCCAGAGGGAACACGACTGGTGGAGGCTCCACAATGCACAGTACTAATTTAATTTAATATGAGGAACATCTTCCCAGAGATCACTAAAACCCACTTTTCTCATAAGATTTTGCTTAATAGTCAAATAAACCCTCTATAAAAAGTAAAATTAATTGACAAAAGATAATGGTCTACATTTAGAGTGTTCTCTTTAAGAACACGTCTGCCTACTCTCTTCTCCCCATCCTTGTCAATTCCCACTGTATTTCTTTTAATAATGGATTTTATAAATCTGTTGCAAATTCAGAACTAAGAAGATTCCCCGGTATTGAATTCGCAGTAAGGAAACCCATCTTGTGATTCTAATCCTCAGCCTTGCTTACTTCTCATTTCCCACATTTTGCACCACTCAGAGAAAAGGAAGGGCACATTTTAAACTCCTTTGCTGAAGTTGATGTTATGTGCACATTTTTTAAAAAAGAAATATCTGAAATCCCTGAACAAGTTTTAGAAGTATCATTCTCCAAAACACTTGATAATTTTACATTTTCTCTTAGCTCTTGAAGGAACTGAATCAAATATTAAAAAAAAAATACGGACTCATTATTTTAAATCAGACTTTTATCAAGGTTAAATGTGGAGGTGAAAAAGGGTGAAGAGGACGATATACTTCATTACCAGATATTAAGCAATGTCCCCCTAATTGGGGTCAGGCACTCCCAATGTTCTTTTAAGGACGTTTATCATAATACTTATCAAACTGTTAAAAATTTGCATAGGCATCCACCTTACTAACACTATACAGACACAGACACACACACAGAGTCATAGGATCCTTGAGTATAGAGCCTTATCTTTTCTTTCTAACTCTAATGCACAGCAACAGTGACTAGCCCCACAGAAGGCCTCAGTAATCCTTTGAATAGATGAATGGCTACATTGAGACTGCAAGTTTTGTTGTTGTTGTGTTGTTATTGTTGTCTGTTTTTTAAACAACCATTGATATCCATGTGTTTCAAGAACAACAGTTTTTTCTCTCTCCTGCTAAGGAGGCTGAGATAGAATGGGCAGAGTAAAACTTAAAATGTAAATTGCCTACATTCAACTTATAAAAGGACCATCCTTTCGAAGATAAGTTAAAAAAAAATTCCAGTAAATTATTTTGATGTTTCCATTTGAAACATTCGAGTGATTGGCTGAAGTTTCTGCTTTTCATCTCATATTCTGGAGACTCAGACAGACTTTCAGTTTCCTGAGACTGTTTATAGCTCTTCCGTTGCTTTGGTAAAAAATGTTTAGACCTCCCCTTCAGTCAGTTGAAACATGTCTCTTAAAAAGCAGGTTAGTGGGATTGCCAGTGTCTGCCTCTATTATGACATGACTCCTAATTCTAGTTTTTCTGTCAAATCTTTTATGAAAGGGGGAAAATGATCAAATGATAGCAGAAAACTCCAAACTTCAAAACTCAAAATAAACTAAAATGCTCAGTGTCACCTTAAAACATTTTTGGAGAAATCCCAAAGAACAAACAACAACAGAAGCAGGCAAAAGAATAAAACACCCAGGGGAGAATTCTTACTATCAGCTGACACGTTTAAAAAACAACACTAATATAAAGTAAGGACTTTTTATAGCACTTCTCAGGGTAAGGAAGTTATTCCAGTTTCTTATCCATGCTTTTATCTTTTATCTCTTGCTTTCAGCAACTACAAAACCCAGCAAACCCTCCCATCCTCACCCCCAACAGCTATCTTATCCTTCACGCCTACACACTCATCACTCGGATTCTTTTGAAAATTTATTAACAATGACATTTGGAAAAAACAAACCCATTTCTATTCAATTAAATAAACACACTATGTTAACCTTCAGTAAAAGAAGTGAACGTTCATTTTTATAGGTGGCTGTAAACAGACTTTGAGCTTCACAAAGCCAAGATCAATAGCGTGTTGGCAAACAATAATAATCTCATGCACACTCTATCGACAGCTGCTCAAAAAATATAGTTTGATTCTGATGGGCCTGATGATTGGGCACTTGGCCAGCTTTTTGTCTTTCTCTCAGCAAATGTCAAAATGTCAAGAAAATGCCTCTACATGAGTGAATTCCACTGCAGAGTCTTCTGAGCCAATTTTTTTGACATCCGGCAATGCAGACCAGTGAAGGGGAAGCCAAATCTTGAGCAAGAGAGCTGCTGGAGATGGTGATGGTGGTGCCATATGGCTGTGCGGATGTCACAGGGAGGTTGTCATCAGTACTGTCAACTACATCTGATGTAATCACCGTGGTCCTATTAGTGATGGAATGTGAGCAGCGATAAATATATTACAGATATAGTCTCTTTCTGGTTATTCCTGCCTTTCCTGCCAGGTAGAAATTCATTCTAAAAGAGGAAAGCTTTGGTATTCAATACACACTGACCCTCATTTAACCTTCCTATATAACTTTATTATTTTCTCTCCCTCTCGCTTGACTCCTCATCCTTTTACTTCTGCTTCATCTTCTCTTTCCTCCTCTACAGAGTACATGAATTACTACAAAGCCACAAGTAGCCTAGGAATGATGAAACAGCTCCAGACTTGCAACTGAGGCTTGGGGTCTAGTGTCAGCTTTACCTCTAACTTGCTGTGTGACCCTAGACAAATCACTTTTCTATCTTAGAGCCTCAATATTCTGATCTGTAAAATGAATTGAGTTGTGATCCATATGGCCTCAATATCTTCTTTCTGGATTAAAATTAAACTGGAGTTTTAATACAGGAGACCTGGATTAGTGTCAAAACTTGTCTGTTTACTAGCTGGGTAGCTTTCTATTTACTTTTCTAATATGTAGTTTTCTCATTTGTAAAAATGGATATAATAATTGCTATTTCATTATTAAGACAATAAAACGAGGCAGTGTAAAAATACCCAAGCTCTAGAAAAAATGGTTGATTACAAATCTATAATGAAAAAACAAGCATGGGAGAAATTATCAACATAGATATATCCCGAGCAGTCTTTGCAAGATTCTGACAGAGGAACTGCAGGTTTTCCAGTAATCCAATCTGCCTCTTGTAATAGTTTAAAATGTCCATAAATAAGTCTTATGTCACTTTTATAAAATATTACAGATTTAATGAATATTTATGACATACCAGGCATTGAGCTAGCACTAGCATAACTTAGCTCTTTGAATACTCTCAATGAACCTAAGAAGTAGATACTATTATTGATTTCACTTTATAGAAATCCATCATAGAGGGGTTAAAAACATCTCAAAGGGCCAGCAAAGTGGACTTGAACCCAAGTCAGCATGACTTAAATGTCTATGAGCTTAATCCTAAATTAACTGGCTCCATTATTTACAAAGTCTCACGTAAGACATATGATGTTTTAAAAACCATCCTGCATTTTCTCATGAATCTATGCTCTTATAAATAAACAACAGTTAGTTACTTGCTGGCAATCAGTCATTCAGCTCTTGAAGCTTATTCACATGATTATGCTCATCAAGGAAAAAATGGGAAAAGAAAAATAATCTAAAGCTAGGGACTCCGCTTCTGTCAATTGCCTATATTTATCTCTTTTCAAAAGCAAACTATCGCCTCAGTAATCTCAAAAATATTTCAGAGGACTTTTGTTTTGATATAACCATTTGTAGAGAAAGATGCTGCTGGAATAATGTAAACCCCAAATTCAGTGGTGTTACCTCAGATAAAAGACTCATAATGTGGTAAAATCTTAGCAATTAAGGTCTTGGCTCAGGAATTAGAGAACCTGGGTTTGATCCCTAATTTTCCTTTCAATAGTTTTGAATCTTATGCAAGTTATATAAATATTTCTGAGGGATAAAATAATAGAATGTAATTTAGACAGTTAATATAAGTTTTAAATGATTTAATATATGCAAAATGCTAAGTTTGCTTAGCATAGTGCCTGACACATAGTAGATGCTTAATAATGTTATCTATCATTATTATTGTGTTTTTATATTCTTCTACTTTTATTCTTTCTTTAATCCTCATACCTATTACTATACAAATTAGGAAGAGAGTCTTAAAGCTGTACCACCTACAGATAGCCTTGTAGCCACAACTTTGAGGAGTTAGTTTGTTGTAATGAGCATTTGTTTTAATTTAAATATAAATTAATATGCATTAATTACTTATCTTCCATAATCCTATATGACAGTCTCTGTGTTTGTGTTTTAAATAAATATATGCTTTAAAAATGACTCCATTGTCTGAAAAAAAAATAGGCATTTATTTTAACACCTGGATAATTCCAACTGAGTTTCTTATACATTCACTTTGATTCTAACGAATTCATCTTCTGTGCATGGAGATCTTATAGCAGCTTTGAGAGGAGTCCAATTGTGACTCAGTATTAGTGAAATCAATCATTAAAACAAATTGCTACCTACAGTCTTCCTGTCAGAAGCCAAGCCACGAAGAGGTTGTTTGGATAAAGCTTTAGTTAGCTACATTCCACTTCATATTTAACTATGTTCCAAGAAAATGCTTCAAAGCCAGCATAAAGGTAATTTGTTTGTGTCTCCTCTGAGCACGTGTTGTATCTATCTCTAGTATTGGTCTATCCATACCATGTTTACCACACACTAGTCACTTCCCATGAACGCAATTATTACGAGATGGAGTCTACCAGAAAAGCAGTTACGCTCAACTGGCATGATTGTAAGGCAATGAGAACAACAGATGCTTCTACCCTGCTATTCACTAGATAAGCACTCAAAAAGGAAAAGTGGACAGAGTTTTCTAAAGCAAACCACATTAAAGATCTGAAGTACATTTAAGATTCACAAATGGTAACTTAACCATTCTAGAAATGGCTCTAGACATCACAAGTTTTCCAGTCATTTGAAATTTGTCTTTTTGATGATGCCATCTCATTAAGGAATTGTTCATTAGTCCTAAGTATAACGATGTTAGCAAAGCAATGTTCACAGGTACTCCCAACAGACTGAGATAAGAATGGAGATTGAAAAGGAAAATGAAAAAAGAGGTAAAGAGGCATATAATCAAAGAAGGACCAGATGTCAAAAAGGGAAAATGAAGGACTATTTCTATTTCTATGGCAATTTCTTGCACATTGCTTCCCCAACAAGCCCCATGTTCAGCCCAGGATAGTTGCCTTGTTTACTATACGTAGCAGAACATTAAACTGGATTCTTGATTATACCCTTGGCCATAATCAAGAATTTGCAACATAAATCTTTAGGAAGACCGACATATCTTAAGTGTTCATTCAGAGTTAGAATTAACTAACAAAAGGAACTCATGTGAAAACCCTTCTCCATGCCATTCTACTTGAAAAAGAAAAGCTAAAATAATCTTTAAGATTAAGAATGTGTAACTGAAGTACTGTGACTTTGTCTTAGTTCATTTTGGCTGCTATGACAAAAATACCATAGACTGGGTGGCTTAAGCAACAAACATTTATTTCTCTGTTCTGGAGGCTGAGAAGTCCAAGATCAAGGCACTAGCATTTCTGGTGCCTTGTGAGACCTGCCTTGCTGATTTGGAGACAGGTATCTTCTAGCTGTGTCCTCACATGGCAGAAGGCAGGAAAGAGCTCTCTGGGGCTCTTGTATAAGGACACTGATTGCATTCACTAGGACTCCACCTGCATGACCTAATCACTTCTCAAAGGCCCCACCTCCTAATACCATCACTTTATCACCTTAGGGGTTAGGTTTCAAGATGGGAGTTGGGGAGCGGGGTACAAACATTCAGTACATAACAAAATATAAATACATTATAAAGTCATTCCTCTGACTTTCTTTCTCAGGTCTGGAGAGTTTTTTCAAGTTTAATCTTTAGAACCAAAATCCACTTTGAGACTTCCTTAATCCATTCCTACCTTACACCAGCTCCTTATTTGGTACTACAACACTAATGTAAGTGGGGAATTTCCCTCGGTCCCCTTTAAATTATGTTTTGCTTTCTAATTGCTAAAGGAAGATTCTTGAAGCAGGCAAATGAAACTAAAAGCAAGTCAAGATAATGAGCACCAAAATGCCACTCACTAATCAATCAACCCAAGAGCAGTAGATGGAGTGGCTTTGTTAAAACACCATGAAACCTGTGACTTTATTGTATATGTAACTTTGAAATAATAGCATCAAGACCAATAGAGAGAGGGGAGGGGAAGGGAGGGGAGAGAGACAGAGACAGAGAGACAGAGAGACAGAGAGAGGCAGAGAGAGAGACAGAGAGACAGAGAGGTGAGGTGTACATGATAAAGTCTGATGACAAGGCAGTAGTGCCCAGGAAGCTTACTATCAGTGCAAGTCTGTTCTAGGAAGTTTACTGAATATAATGACTATCTTTTCATTCATGCAAGCCATCTACACGTACACAGAGAATAAACTATATTTATAACAGCAGACCAAGAAATACCATTTTCTTTTTAATGCTTTTAAAGACTGAGAGAAATTAAAAATGACGAGGAGGGTGGGCAGTTAAGCTTAAATGCCACACTGCACCTGCCTTAACCTCAGAACATTAAAGCACTCTAAGCACAAACAGCCTCAATGGGTTTTGTTAGGCAACTTTAAAATCTAATAGTAAAAGCGAGGAGATGTCTCCCAATACTGAGCCATGCCTGCATTTTATAGCCAACAGAAATAGAACTAGAACTTAGAGGCTTCTGTTTATCTCAGCTCCTTATACCTAAGGAATTACTGGTGTCCCATTTTCCCAGAATCAATTTAGGTCCTGCACACACTGCCAGGGCATTCTGCCATCTGGCATCTATGCAATTATAATTATAAGCATGATTATAAAAATAAAAGAAATATAAAACATTTAAGCCTAAAGGAAACAAAGATAGTTTAGTCAAACACCTACATTTTTGAGATGTGAAAACGAAGATCCATAGAAATTTGCTATGAATTACATCAGTAGCAGAACTCCAAATTTCTAAACCAGAGCTTTTCCCACTTCAGTATATTAAAATGATTTAATGCACTAAGACATACATCTGTTTTTACTGGGCAGTGAGCTGGCCTGAGATGAATTAAAATATACCATTTTAGCACCCAAACTGAAGGTAATATTACCCAGTTCACATAATTTTTTTTTTTTAATATCATGTATATCTCCTTTCCAGAACTGGATATAATTTACTATTTCCTTAAAGACTTGAAAAAAATGCCATTGCATACTAAATTTCAGGAAAAGTCTAAAGGATACTGGGGTCTAAATGTGTGCCAACTGCAATGATTGCTGAGTTCCTGTTTTCTTTGGCATATATTTTACGATCCCAGCACAAAGTAGGTGCTTAGTTAATATTTGTTCAATGAATGAGTATCTCCTTTCTCTCCTGCAGTGGTTCACTAGTCTCTTTTTGCTGTTGTTAGTTCTACTATCAATCTTTAATTTAAATCTATGTCCTTCTATTTTGCCTGGAACAAGACAGATGCCCATTCTTTTATTACTGACTATAAAGTGGAAGTAAATAGGTTCTAGGTAAACAGCGTGGGCTTTTCTGTGTTGAGAAAAACCCCATGACAATTTGTATCTACAATTTCTATCAACTTTTGCCACTGTGTCTTTTTGTGCTTGTCTTTTGGTCTTATAAAATTATATTTAAGAGGAGTACTGTAGAGATCATCCAGTCAAAGCCCAAATTCAGTGCAGGAATCTCCTTTCCAACCTCCGTGACATGCAGTCACTCTGTATGTCCCTGAGAGGCACTTCCTGTAGCAGTGAAGAGAAGGGATTCGAGAACCAGGGAGACTGGGCTTTAATTCCAGCTCTGCTTTTCCTAAATATGTTCTTGGACATTTACTGAATCTCTGTCCTTTACTTCCTTATCTTTAAAATGGGAATGATAATAACTGTACCTATTTCACATGGATGTTACGAGGATTAAATAAGAATGCAGGTTACTTAGAACAGTAACTGGAACACAGGAAGAGCTATTTTTATTTATTACTGCTGCTGCTGCTACTACTGCTACTACTATTAGTACTTCTTCCTCCAATAATAGAGAGCTCACTCCCTCCTACAGTTTATTCTGATGATTAGAACCCCTCCTCTCCATGGAAAATCATTCCTGTTATACAGCCCAAATAGATTTTCCCATAACTTCTATCTATTGGTCCCGGTTCTGCCTTCTAGAATTAGGCTGATTGATGAGAATCTCTTTTCTACATAACAGTCATTCAAATAGTTGATGACAGTTGTCATATCCCTTGAGATTTTTTTATACAGGCAGAACATTACAAGTTTCTCCAATTCTTCACCTTATGGCTGCCACCATTCTCATCATCATTCTTCCCTGTGAATAATGACAACTCCCAGTTATGAGCTCGGTGCTGTGCCGAACCCCTTAATTGCATTATGTAACGTAATCCTTGGCGCAAATCAGGAAGGGGACTTCCATATTCATTTTTAAAAGAGGTAACTGACTTGTTCAAGGGCTAATAGTAGTAGAGCTTAGATCTGATAACCAGTACACTATACCACACCGGATATACCTAGTTCATCAATGTTTTCTGGAAATGTGAAAGCAGAAGACACACAGGACTTGCACATACACGACTTAAAATTAAAAAGAAAATTCCTAGGATTTGTTTTCTTTACCACATATGCATCTATTTAAATGAGATCTCTTCTACCCAGAATTAAGATAGTGACTTTTTTTTTTTTTAATCTAAGGGCAACGTTTCATATAGCCCTATTATACATTTATCTATTTCACTTTAGGATTATTATTCCTTCTTGTTGAGATTCTTTTGAATCTTAAATTTGTTATTTATCATTTTAGCTATTGTACCAGTTCTTTACCTTGACAACAGATCTTCAAGAGAATTGTAAATTAAGAAACCAAGACAGGCCACTAAAGACCTTATTTCAAAATATTAATAAGGATTTCTAAATGTCTGGCCCTGTGCTCGTACTTCATATACATTTATTTAATCTCGCAAATTAGCCCTGTCTATTCTTGTATCTACTTTACAAATAACAATATAGCCCTGGAAGGTGAATAATTTACCCACAAAGTAGATTTAAATTTAACTAGATCTATTTAACTTCAAAGCCAAGCACTTTCCACAATGCCACTCTATCCCACACGATAGAAAGGTAGAGAAATCAGGTCCCTGCTGTATCCCCACTGCTGGTGACAACCTACTGAATTTCTTTATGCTTCTGGCTTCTTTTCTCCACAGTTAATACCTATGAATTTAGAGTCCCATGTGCCTAGAAGGCAGTCTGAGTAGGTCAGAGAAGAGTCTTCAGTATCTGATCTCACTGTCTCAGAGCCTGCATCTTGCCTGTCTGTGTGTCTCAGTTTTTTGTCACACACTGTCTACTCTCTTACTTTAGACTCTGCATGTACAATGTCTTGAGCATGCTTGGCCATTTGGCTTCTCCTGCCACCACAACACATTTGTGATAGCTAATGACCTATACTGTCTTAAGAGCAAACGCTTCTGATTTTTGCTTTCAGAAGAGCTGGTTTGTGTTCCCTCATTTTCATTGGCTTCTGCACTCAAGGGCACGTGTTTGTGCAGATGCTTCTCTATCACCTGAATCATTTGGTGAGGTTGAACCTTAGCTGATGTGACTTTTTACCAAATGTCCTCATCAGCTCTAGCTCTATTCCCTTGTCTAAGAAGACATTTCAATGAGTGGGGATGGTTATTTATTACTCCAAATTTTAACCCCTTAAAAGTACTTAACTCTTCACTAAAAATGAAACCACTTCTGACCATTAATAGCTCCCTCACACAACAAGTCAACTTGTCAGGTCAAACATAGTTTCTGCTGTTGAATATCTAACCTGAAATTATAAAGAACACTTAAAGAATGCAAAAGGTAATTATAGCCTTATAATAAGGTGAAAACACTAAGGTCAGCGCCTCTCCTCTGCAAGACAGAACCAGACTGTCTAATGACTGTGAACAGCCAGGATGTTGGCTGTCCATCCCAATGTATTACTGCATTTCCTTCATGCTTTATGCATATGTCAAAGGTGTACAAATGCAAAGCAAATGAAGGTTCTTAGGGTATTGCTTTTGTCTTGGTTTAACTCATGAACTGCCTTTTCCTTCTTTTTAGTAAACTCACTATAAACATGTTTTGTTTCTCTTCCTGCTTTCCTTCCTTCCTTCCTTCCTCCCTTTCTTCCTCCCTCTGTCCCTTTCTCCCTCTCTCCCTCCCTCACTTGATCTCTCCCTTTTGTATTTGTTCTCTATATCTCTAATGAATGCCCTGAACCTACTTCTGTAATGAAGTTTCTATTCATGCAGAAGCTAGAAATAAGTAAATAACAGGGCTTCTAATCGAAAGCCCTGCCTGACAGCTCAGAGAACCGGAAGTGTGCATTTTCAAGTGTGGGATTCAATTTTTCAACCCCTACTGCATAAACATAGGAAGATGCTGACAGCAAAATAAAATACTGCACTTCTCTGTTTTGAGCTATCTTTTTCACCTTCAATACACATATTACAGCCTTCATTAGCAAAAGTTAAAAGCACAGGGGCAATTAATGATGGCAGTACTGTCTTAGGAGTCAAATAGCAGGACATCACTATCACGAGGAGCTCCCTCACCAGACTGGCTTCACTGGAAAATAAATGAAGTTGTCTAAGCAGCTTCTAGAAGCTGTGGTTAACAGCAGTACCTCAGGAGGCAAGTACAGCAAGAACAGTAGTAAGAGGAGCAATAATAGAAACAACAATGGTGCTCTGAGTCAGATGCCAAATACTCTAAGCATTTTTTGGTTGCTTCCTATTCAACTAGAGGTCTTTTACTTTTTTACACGCATCGTCCCATAAACGCACAGGGAAGGGTTTTCCCGCAGCGCAGGCCCCTCTCCATCGGCTCTCGCTGTGAGCTGCTCTGGGCGGGGCAGGCTGGCGCCTCAGTTGAACCTGGCACCTTTCTTCTCTCTTCTTTTTTTCATCATTTTCCTTCATACATTTCCGGAAGCTGTCTCGGCTCTCAGAGGGCTTAATGTGCTCAGTATGTACATTAATTCTCTTGGCAAGAACCTTGCCCTTAACCTGTTTGTTTACAATGCCAGCCGCATGCGGGTAACACTGTAGACAGTTCCAGCTTTGCCGCGGGAACATTGGTGGGCCTTTCCTTCTTGAACAGTGCCCATCCCCTGGATGTCTGCCACATCACCTTTCTTGTAGATTCGCATGCATGTAACTAAAAGAACAACTCTATGTTTTTTAAAAGGCCTAGAAAACATAGAGCGGGTGCCTCTCCCCTCCTCTTTGTATTGGTCCTTTTGGTGAATTACTGGAAGGTGGGGGTTCCAGATGAAAAGAAGGCTCTAGGCATTTTGAGAGAACTTTTCATCTCTGCCACAATAAGGCTATTAAAATGAGAGGTCAGTGGAGAAAAGAGAAACTATCTTAAGAATACAACGAAGCAAATAAATACATGGCAGATTTTATTAATAAAAACATAATATCTAGATTTATAATAACAATGACAATAACATTATTATAATAATTAAGATATCTACTGATAATTGAGTACTTATGATGTGCTAAGACTGGGCTAAGGGTTATATCTGTTCTTTTCCTTATGAAGTAGGTAATCATCTCCATTATATGCATAAGGAGACCAAGATACAGAGATGCTAAAAATCTCACCCCCGGGGATGCATTGAGTAAATGGAACAGCTAAAAATAGATCTGAGGCCTTTCTCACTCCTAGGCCATGTTTGCAAGTTCCACTCTCTACTGCTTCCCAGGGCATACTGAGTTGGAAATATTGAGAAAATAAGCTTAGGTACCCAAAGTTGTCTTCAATATATTTTTTTTCTAATTTGTTATTTTCTTCTTAAAAAATGATTAAGCAGATACTGGGGGATCACTCCAACTGAGTACTGTCACACAACTGCCTACCAAGAAATTTCACCTAGTTATCCTTTAAGTTTATGCTTGAAATCATGCTGAAAATAAAAACTACTACTTTAATCAATAAAATATAAATGGAAGAGAGGTAGACAGTATATAGACATATATTGAATAAATATGAGGAAAGAGATGGCTATAAACGTGCCAAACTCTAAAGACCCTCCACCACGACAATCACATTGTATTTATATTGGAAGCCAAGATTTATTCTCAGGAAAAATGCCATCTGCCATATTGAATTAATGTTTTTAATTTCAATTATATTGTTTACATATCATCTGTAAATTTGCAATGATTTTCTGGTCATAGAAGAACTATGAGCTTATAACATTTATAGCTGGTTTTCTGTTTATATATATATTTAGGAAACATTATAATAAATATTTTGAGTCAATTATGAGGATGCATGAGAATATTGATTTGCCCTTAAAAAGGGACCTTGGTTTACTCATATTTGAGACAAACTGCCACAATAGACAGGATAGTGAAGAGTTGATCAAATATATTAGATAATCTTTGTTGGCTGAGAACTCTTATAGTGTACATATTTCTCACATGTTGTATATATCAGAATTGCCTTTGGAATTATTTCTTTAAATACAGACTTGAAAATTACTTCAGATTTAATCTTGGGAACTAGGGCCCAGATATACTTTTTTCCTAAGTTTCACAGTGATTCCAATATGCTCCCCAGTTTACCTAATTAATCATAATAAGCTAATGAACTAAAAAATGAAGACATTTCTTAGAAACATGTTCTCCAACTTTAACATGTATATAATCACTAGCTCTGTTAAATGCAGATTCTTATTCAGTATGCCTAGGATGAGACCTCTGGTTCTGTATTTCTAACAAGCTTCTAGGCGATCCAGGACCAGGTTTTGAGAAGCAAGATTTTAGGAGAAAAGGGATTGGCCTCTTCAAAGCAGTAGAGATCAGAGAAGCCAGTTAAAACACAAGCCCAAAGTGTACCCTGAGTGTAATGATGGTAACATGAATGTATACATGTGATAACATATCAAAAAATGACACGCAGGGGTATGCACACATGCACTCATGTCTGCATGAGTGCATAAGAAAATAATTTCAAACTTTTCATTGTTGTAGATTTGCTTAGTTTCTTTAGCGGAAGAGAAAGAAAAGTTGGACTTTCATATAAAGATTCAGAATTTGTTATTAAATATACCTCACAGTTGGGGTTACAAGACATAAAATCTAAAAAAAAAAAAAACATAAAAAAGAAATGTAAAAAAATCAAAAAAGAGGGGATCTCCTTTGACCTGAGTCAAAATTTAAGAAATTGTAAGTGAAAGAAGAGGCTTCCTGAAGGAAACGTTTGAGGTGAACAGCATCAGAGCCCAGATGGCATAACGACGCTATCATGATTAAGTCGTTGAGCTGTAGGCAGCTGATCTGCTCTACCCTCTACTACACTGCCTAACATATGGTCCTAGTCTGCATTTCTTACTTAAACATCAATCCTCTAACCTCCAAGGACAGCATGGCCGAGAAAAGAAACAAGCAGGACCAATGCCCTCTACCTACACAGCATGGTGAGCATAAAATCTGGATTTTCTAGCACATGCTATTTTAAATATGTTATCTTTTTCCCTAAATAAACTTTTGGCATGTTGCACATATGTCAATATAGGAAGCATACTCCACCCTCATGGAAAGGGGGCAGCAAACTTCTTCTGGGAAATACCTGTTAGAAATATCTTAGGCTCTATAGGATGTAAGTTGACAGTGGTAACTTCTTTGTCAATATAGCACAAAGTAAGTCATAGATAATAGGTAAATAAATGTACGTGGCTATATTCCAAAATGACTTATTTATAAAACAGTGTTTGTCAACCACTGCTCAAGGGTGTCTTGAATACTTTTGAAGAAGCATGGAAATTCTTTGTTAGATTGTGTATTTCAACTGTTGATTTGGGAAACCTTCATGGCATCTCTAAAAGTGTAGACATGGTTCTAGAAGAAGAGGTAATTGACAGCTCTTGAGAATGACATCTCACCGTAGTCCTCACTTCCCTCCTCAAATATTTTGTGGACTTTGCAAAGATGAAGGAAGAAGAGACTAGTGTCAGCAAGACTAGGCACTATCAGGTAATATAGTGCATCTACTTGAGAACCACATGGCTGCTGGACCAGCCTGCACCTCTCATGATGTGAGCCTAAGATTAGAAACCCCAAGTTGTGGTATAATCACCCCTATGAATCCCAAAAGGGCTATGTAGCTTATCCTTACAACTCATTGGCATTCTTTTACTGGTAAAATATAAGCAGAGGGAAAGTTATGAATAGATTTTTTAAATCCAATTGGACCAAGATCTGCTGCACCTCCTATTCAGACACATTTTTATTCTTTGTTAAGGGGGAGTAGGCTGTAACACACCAGGCAAGCTTCAGAAGTAGTAGGTAATCTGGCTTTAGATCTTGTTTCAGGGGGTGCTGGGTCCAGCAGTCTTGGGTCTCACTTTGGAGCTCTTACAATGTAAGAGTTATTTCTGGCACCAACACTGATGTCAAAGAGCAAAGAATCTAAAACTGTGTGATGGAAGTAACTGTGACAAGGAGAAAAGTCATGTCTTCCCAGATCCAATGAAGAGTACAACCACATAGTCTGTATTGGAGGGAGGTGGGGTACTTCTAAGAGCACACATTTTCCTTGGGTTATGCATCCATCACCCAACAGGAAAAAACACCTCCTGAATTTCCAGAGACATGACTTCCAGCAATTCCCAAGGAGGTGTAAAGATTTTACTGTGAAGACCATACTGGAAAATAAACCAGAGACCTGTGAGAAGTCATCATGGTGGAAGTGATGTGATCTAAAAAAAAAAAAAATCCAAAAGCAGCAACACACATTATAATGACAACTTTGCCAAATTTGAGGAACTAGAGTTAGGTCAATTGTCCATCAGAGCATTACGAGAAAGGCAAGGACAGTCCAATTAATTTTATGACTCACGAAGTGACCAGACTATTTTTAGAACCACACAACACTTGACTTGCTATACCCTACTACCCTTTAAATTAAAGATGCGCCTTCAACTGGAGGTCCTTTTAATAGTCAGTTTGCTACACATTCTATCAGTACTAATTGCTTCTTATAATTTCTATTTGTATTAACGAACAGCAATTCTAGCTTTTCTATTTACTTTTACTCTTAAAAATCACATTTTCCCCTCAGATCTCAGAACCTTTTCATCCCTTCCTTGAGTGCCTGTGACAGATATAACTTCTTTGATCACATCTCTCTTTACTATTAAGCACAGACATGGCCTTAAATCTTCCACAGCCTGGCGAAGTGTTGCCATCAATCCCTAAAGATTTGTGAGTGAAGCCTGCATATTTTCTGGGATCTGGTATCTCCTTCTCATGTCCCTTTATTTTCTGATGAAGAGATTTAGGTACAAATAAACCTGATGGGTTTTCTAGGGTCAAGTAGCTAGAAAGTGTCAGACCCAGGACTAGACAGTTGGTGCCCTGATTTCTAGGTCAACACTCTTTACATTTCACTCTTCCTCGCTTCCGTGAAGACCGTGCTCCTCAAGGACTTATAAATAAACCAACATCACCACAGAGAAACTGGGTAGGGCTCCATGTCAATCATGCTGCCCTTTATAATGGCAGAGGTCTATCTAAGCCATAGACAAAGTTAATCACATGCTCTTTGATATTGACATGAGACCTTGTACATACCTTTTATGTGCACATCACAAAGCACTCAGAACAATCTCTTTATCTGTTGTCCCCAAATAGACCTTGAGTTTCATAAGGCCTGGGGCTACATCTTATCACAATTGTATCTCCAGGATCTAGTATAGGGTTTGAAATACATTTGGCACTTCCCAAAAATTATTCATTTATTGAATATGTGAATAAATGAACCAACTAATGAATGGCAGTAGAATAAACTAGAGAAGAATACTAGACTTATAACCAACTATCCTGGATTTTCATTCTGCCTGTACTACATACCAGCTGAATGATTTGGGTCAAATTAACATTAAATCAAGATAGCAGTATAACACAGGGCTGTTTTTAAAGTCCTTTGTATACTGTAAAGTACACATAAAATCATTATTATTGCTTACTTATCCAAATCATAATTGGTGACTATAATATCTGTAGCTTAAAACAGGAGTCAAAAATTCAAATGCCAGGTGAACTAGGCAATAATGTAACAGAATATAAGATATATAAAAACAAGGTTGTATGGAAGCATTTCATGTAGAATAGTGAGGAAGACTATGAAGAATAAGCATATGTCTCAATGAAAGAGGGTGGTTTCAGCCGGTCATTACTTGGTGTAATTCCAAACCCTGTGATGCCAGATCTCTTAACTTTTCAAGAGCAGCTAGGATCTGGATTATGGTAAGAAATACCCTAATCGTTAAATATTGAATAACATTATACAGGCTTCCCTTGGAATATGAGCCATGTATGTGCAACTTCTGACACACGTGCTGGCAGTAAGATCACTAAGATTGTAAACAACCACACAACACTCACTTAGAGAAAGATTATCCTCTGCAAAACCTAAAGGTGGTGAGGAAAGAGAATGGACTCTGGGGCCAGAGGACCATGTCATTTACTAGCTGGATGGCCATGAGTAAATTCACTTATTATTTTTGATAAGTTATATCTTCCTCCTACCTCCACATCCCTGTAAAATATATCTGGAAGGTTCAAATTAGATAATACCTGAAAGAATATTTTGAACCTGTGGTGTGCTTTAAAACATAAGACAGTATCACCATTACCTAGGACAGTGGCTTGGACTTAACAGAGATGATAAATGAGTAAATGAATGAAGGAATAAATAAATGGCAATTTTAATAGTATACCCATCCTGTTGAGTAATGAATCAAGACTTTGGTTCTTATCTGGGATATAAGGACAATTTTGCCTCCATTCTACAAATGACGGAGAGGTTAGGAACTTTGCCCAAGGTGGTTTGCAAGTGACGCCAGAATCCAAACCAAGAGCCTATAACTTTAAGCACTGCCTGATACTGACCCCTTAAGCATTTTTGCCATTCCTGAAAAGACCAAGCTTTAAGATCTCTAGTAGCTCTGAACAACAACAACAACAACAAAACACCCATACCTTTTGGGAATGATTTATCTAATAGATTAATCCACTGGCTATATTTTAAACAAACACATTAAAGAAGCTCTTACAAATAATACATAAGTGATTGTGTATTTCATGCAGTTTGGAAGCTTTAGTGCTAGAAAGAACTTAACAAATTAATGTTAAGAGGAAAGTAACATTATGAGTCTGGAGGGTCTAATTAATGAGAAGATACAATAAATGAACATGTGCAGTTGATATAGGGCAAATGTGTGTGTATGTGTTTTTGTGTGTGTGCACAGCTCACATAAGTATTACGTTTTATGATAATGAGAAAGAATTATGAAAATTATGTTTGACATTCAATATCGAAGGCATTCTTTCTTTAACCATTCTGATTATAACGGTGAAACATGAAGTCAATGGAAGCCGAAGGAACCTTAAATAGAACTTATGGAACTCTAAAAAAAATACCAGAATGGTTATATTGTAGAGTTAAAATTTATAACAGATATATAAGTAATCTATCCCTCTTTACCTAAAGACAAAACAAAAAGCGGTAGGAGGCGAGAAGCTCTGTGTTTGGAACTAATAAAAAAAAATAGAAAATGTCTATGCTTAATATGAGACTTTTGATTCTAAAATGTCAAAAGCTAACAAAGCAATAAATGAGCTATGATTCTAACAAGTATAAGGAGATGGAGCTGGTGAATTAACTATAAAAGAGCCAGGGAACAGTATAACCATGCAAATCTTCATTTCTTTAAAATGACTTTTTCTCTTCTCATTCTCCTTGATTCAAACTGGCCTTGTGCTCATTTACTTTTCTTTCCTTATCCTTCCACCTTTGAACAGACTGCATGACCACTTCCTTAATCATTAAACCCTTAGGTCAGCATCAAACAATACTAATAACAAAGCTCAGGTCTGTTGACCTCAGAAACAGAGTTTTGGCCAAACTAAAGATAATGTCTTGACCTCAGCTGTGTTTCAGCTCCAGAACCATAAAGGCAGAATGACACTACCTTCCACATCCCTCGAAATCAGACAGAACGACACCATGACTGACATTGGAACCTGATGCAATGATCAACTGCCTCCTACTCTAGCCCTGACCAATCAGTAGAGCCCATGATCTCAACTCCCTTAACTGCCGTAGCTTATGAGTTTTCCCCTATATAATCTATGCCTTAGAGGCCATCGAGGAGCCAGGTCTTTGAGTGCTAGCTCACCAGTGTTTCTGGGCTTGGCGTCATTTCCTTCAATAAGTCTTTACTTTCTTTACTGCAAACCCCTACTGGTGTCTCATTTGGCTTTAATGCATGCAGGCAAAATGAATCCCTTTTATTCTGGTAACAACAGGAAATAAGTGGGGGCAAGATGAAGGGTTGGGATGAATATGCCCTAGCTCACAGTATTAGTGTTTTCGTATGTCTTTCTGTCTTTATATAACGTAGACATTTTATTCTTTAATTCAAATTTACATATTGAGGAGTTATACACACACACACACACACACACACACACACACACACACACACACACACACATCTCTGCCCTGAGCTCCTGTTGATATGTTAATTGGAAAATGTGTTACCTTTGCTTAGCAAGTATTTACATATTAATTAACTTTGAGAAGACTGCAAACAGTTTACTCAGTTGAAGGTGTTACCAGTCCACATTCTTACTCAGATTCAGATAAGAAGATATAATAATCTAATCACTTGGTTGGAAAGTTCTGCAGAATTTGCTATCCATAGACAGAAAATTCTGGTTTAATCTAATGAAGGGTAGAGGTACTTTTTAATAAAAGGGGAAAATGAGTATTTACTTTAATGTAATAATGTTCGGAGGCATAGACTAGAAAATTCAGGTTGGCCTCTGAAGCATCCAATGTGATTGAATAAGCGTTATTATTCTAACATTTGTCGAGTTTGGTAGTGAGGAGCAAGGGAGATGTTAGTGAATACGTTAAACTGTGTCATATCCTAAGAGAAACAGTGTTCACTGCAATTTGGCAAATGTTTGTGGACACTCCTTATGTGCTGGGCACAAGTTCCTCATGTGGGCACTCAATTTTAGAGTTCCGGATCCAGGAGCTCCCCCACTGGATTTCTGGAAGGATGCTGATAAATGGATATGATTTCAGTACCTTGATACATGCTTGATTAACCAAAGGGCCAGAGGCCTGGCTTAATTTCAGTTTACCAGCTGCAAATCTTGAATTCTATTTCTGGCTCAGGTAAAACAAGATATAAATTCTCTGAATATGATTTCCCTCCAACCCATGATAGGAGCGTGTGTATGAAATTCCGCACACCTGCTATAATAATAATAATAACTAATATGTAAAATTCCCCTCATTAAGCATGGGACACTGTTCTCAGTGAGGTACACACATTTCCAGTTTCTCGGGCACTGATAACAGTTGAATAAGCTGCCCAAGGCATAGCTAGAAAGTGGTGGCACCAGGATTTGAACTCCCAGTTAGTTCTTTGCTTCTCTTTTTATTTTTTAATAATTACTCTTTATTGCCTCCATTGTTACTATGCCTAGGTATAGGAAGCACATTGGTGATTTTTTTCTAAAGGGAGGAGGTAGAGGGAATAAAAAATACACAAAAATAATATCTATTATTATCTAATACTGAGCAATCATGTGTAGTTCTATTAGAGGAAAGATATGAAAGGAAATGTGAAGAATGGAAGACAGAAAGGCACATAACCAAATGTAGGGGCACACACACACACTAATTTTAAAACCCGCTCTTGTGCTTGGATTGAAGAATTTCCCTATAAATTTGCTCAGCGCCTCCTGAGAGGAAACAATGGGTTGCAGGCAGAAATTATGGAATCCCATGGAGAGTCATTATCAGCATGGAGACAGCTGTGATATAGCATCCTTGATCATCTACATTCAAGGCTCAAACTCAAGGGGAGCATAGAGGTCCCTTTGTTAAAATAAAGCAATCATTTCCACCTTCATTAAAGAAAATATCATGGCATTATATTAATTTACAGCAAAAGTCCCATATGCTATAGCAATGCTGGTGAATCTTGCTTTGGGGAGCTGTTATCAATAGCAAATACTTAGAGATAAAGCATAAATAATGCTTTAATCATATATAGGTTAACAATATTTAATACGTATGTTCACTTTGTTACAGAAAAACCTTGCATTACTTATTACAACTGCTAAGAATCCTCAATAATAATTCTTTCCTAAACTGGAAATTTAGGACAAAGCAGCAAAAAATGTTAAATATAGAGGTATGGATATTTATTTAGAAATCTTTTAAATTTCCTCATGCCCTATATTTAAAAAAAAAAAAAATAACTGACCGTTATGACATTGAGTATGACACTGACATAGCTATGGGAATATGGGGTTCTAATCTCATAAACCTCAATGAATGTCAGGTAAGGCTACTTTGTTAACTATGGCTATAGGGAAATATGATAGGGTTAAATGAATAATTATAATTTTCAAAGCATTCTGTATCTTCTTTTGTATATTTAATATATTTATTAAGTAATTGTTTGTGTCTGTCTAAGGTCAGTCTTCCCCCAAGGAGCAAGGACTGCATTTATCAAGTTCATGGGTATATCCCCAGCATTTACTAAAATTTAGAAGGTATTTAATAAATACTTGTTCAATGGCTGATTGAAAATGATGAATAATTAACCACTGTAGAATAACGGTTTCCTCATTCTCCCAGATTGGGCTCTGGTTTGAGAACTAATGTTCTGAACAAGAATCTGAGAGATTAGGAGCATTTAATAAGAATTACAAGTAGGTAAAGGATTTCTCATAAAGTTAAGAATCGTGAGAAAGACTTTTAAGCTTTGCAAACAGCAGTGGATAGCGGGCAGGCTGGTCAATGAGATGTGAAGGAAAGGTTGAGAATGTGACATTCTAGGGAGTTATTCTCCTCTCTATGGATCTTAAGATATTCATTAAAAAAATAATTTTCTGGTCAAAGAAAACACATTTGTGGGTAGAATTTGGTCAATGTCTACTTGTTGGCAGTTTCTTAAAATTCCCTTGCTTGGTGCTCTTTAAGTCTAGGCAGCATCTCACTTATTCTTACTTTTCTTTGACTTGTCCTCAATTCCTATCTAGATCCCCTTAGAACTTATAGACAAAGTTACTGAGCCTCTTCTGTTGAAAAGCACCTGAGAATGGACCCTTCCTGATCTCTAGGACCTGTTTTGCATGACATTTTACATAAACATACATCCAAATTATTCTAAACTTGTGTTTCTGGATTTTCCCTGACCATTTCCAAATGGTGTGGTGCATTATAGCAACTTGTCTATTGCATGATGACTTTGGGTCTTGGCCTTGTTCAGTGTCTTTAAATCTGCCACTTACTAAAGTGGCATCTGCCTAGATTTCCTTCTATCTATAATAAATAGAAACATTTGGCCAATTGGGCATACTTTGTGTATATACTGTTTTATTTTCTTTCAATAAGAAATTTAGAATATGGAATGTTCTTAGGAAGCTGATATATCCCTAAATAACTTTGATGAACTCTATCATAGAGATTAAGATATCTGAGTTATTTTGGGTCAGGAAATCCAAGATCCTTTTTTCTCAGCAACAAACCTCATTGATCAGTCCCCCTCTTCTCTTCATTTTGATGCATTCCAATAGGATTGAGTACGGTATCACTATACTGGCCTTTGTGACTGGAAGTGATGTCTTATTGACATGTAGAGAGATCTGTGTGATCAGAGACTATTATCTAAAGAAATCTTGTCACCAAGAACAAAATTGAAGATATTCAACTGACCGGGATTGTTGCTTCGATCCCTCCCCTGACTTTCTTACCCTCCCTTTCACTCTCGAAATACATACAGTTAGTCTTAATGGCAATAAACTTTATAACAAAGCATTGATAGCACATCCCCACTTACGCTAACAGCCTTACTATGCGCTCTGCCCCTGAGTATGCCGTTTTAATTAGGAAGATGGATTTGGGAGTTTATATGTTCTGTTGTGCTATAATTCCTGCCTTTACAGTAATTTTCTCCTGCTTTTCACACTATAATGTGCCATAAATCCTAGTTAGGCTGTTTCACTGGCCTGTTGCTAGTCAAAGTCAATATTTCAGGCCTTTTGTTGCCATGGCAACCTTCTGCCACACTCCCGTTCACTGGAATATGATACAGTCTCCTGGGGAAATTGCTATGAACTTGATCATCACATGGATTTAGGCTCTCTGATGCACTGATTCTGCCCCATCTCTCTCCACCACCCACCGACTGCTTTCAGCTTCCACTTTGTGTGTGTGTGTGTGTGTGTGTGTGTGTATGCGTGCACGCACGTATGTGTGCGCGCATGTACATAAATTTGCCAGGGCAGATGCATAAAAGAAGAAAGCAAACAAACTAGCTAATGGAAGCAGCACCCTGGTTTTCACCCCTCTTGAAAAGGTAAGCTTAGAAAGTCTGTAAACTTGTACAGCTTAGAAAGTCTGTAACAAACCAGGCACACGTCTCATAACTTTCTTCTATTTCCATCCTTTGTTCTTACCTCATATTTTCTTTCTAGTCCTTCATTCCCATAGCCCTTTATACATTTTAAAATCTCAATATTTCTTTCAATATTTAAAAACAGCGTGTGTTCCTAGTTTAAATCCATCACTCCCTACTTTTAATTGGAGAAACTCAAAACCTTAGCTGTCTTTTATTTCCAAAGTTTTTTTCTGGATTTCTCTTTACCTTTAACCACTTCCTGTTTTTAAAGCTTCCCTTTAGTGTGAAACAGTGGGAAAAAAAAAAAAAAAAACATACAACTGGTAACCAGTAGCTCTGAGTAAGTCATGTAATCTCTCTGTGACTCATTTTCCTAGTCTATAAAGTAGAAATAATATTACCCATTCCAAAGGGTCTTTGTATAGCTGAAAGAAAATACAAACAATAGTTATAAAGGAATACTGAAATGCAGAGCCTCTGAAGCATTTAAACTATTATTTTAAATAAACCTAGGAAGTCTTATTCTTTAGTTGCACCTTTTCAACAAAAAATTTTAAGAGCTCAGTAATGCAATCTAGTTCTCTGAGTTAAGATTTGAATAAAATTGTAGAGGTGACAGCAAAGGAAGATTTTTCATTCCATTTTCTACCTGTCCACCCTTTCATCCAGCCATATCATGTCAAGTTTTACATCTGTTCTCATCTTTGGGACATAGCAAGGTCTCTCTAGCATGTGGTTCTCACATAGAATTTCACACATGTTGTACCTGAGACAATTCTCAGAGCTACCTACCCCTCACCATCACTCACATGCAAGGATCAAAGTTACAGCAGAACAGAGACAAGCTTACAAAGCATCAAGTTCTGTCCTACGGCCTCAGATCGTCATGCATGGACAGCAAGATGACTGCCCAAGTAGGAGACCTTTATTCATTCTCCCCATGCAAAAATGAGACCATGGATCATGGTATGCTTTTAATGCACTGCATCCCAGTTATAGCAGCTGCTTTTGAACAGAGTCAGAAAGAGCAAAACATCTAAGTGACTAAGTGGGAGTGACAGGGGGTGACACAGTTCACAGACTGGGTCTCTTGCTCTCTTTCACTCCTTTTCTTCTTCCATCCACTGGGCTAACTCATATCACTGTTCCCAAGCCTTGCACTCCACCTCACTCTTAACCTTTACCATATGGCAGTTTTACTTGTCTTTGGGAGAGGCATGTTTCCCATCCCAGACCTGGAAGTAAAGAGGCCTGGGCTTGTGTCCACTCACACATTTTCCACGACTATGGCTTCAGGTAACTCTACCTTTTCTTGGTCTTAGGCTTCTCATTTCTAAAGTAGAGAAAAGTGGAATAGATATTACAGCCTCTAATGTTGCCTCTGACTCCCACGATCTATGATTTTCTACGTAATTCCCATAGCATGGCACATGACCTTTATTTCCAAACAAATCAGATAAAGCATCTAACATGATTTATCTCTTTTCTGACATCTCAATCCTCCCACAGTGCCCCAATAGGCAAGGTACCCAAATTACTGGCTCTAAGAACACATTTCATTTTCCTTTCACAGTACAGTTATTTATTTTATATTTCTATTTTATTTTTAAAAATAGTAAATTTATTTAATTTACTAATTAATTTGATGGCTGTCTCTCTGTACAGAAAGTTTTACGAGGTTTTGAGTCTGTCTTGTGCATAACTGTATTAACAGCACCTAGCACAGCACACACCACACTATGGGCATTCAAGAGATTATTTTTGGGTGAGTGAATGAATGAATAAACAAAAAAGTTTTTTAAGCTCATCCTTACAATCCCTTTATTTTGACCTCTTAGTTTTAAGCAATGATAAATGGCCTTGAAAAACATAAGGAGGTATTTCTGCCAAATGTTTTCATCTGATCCATTCAGAAAGGTAAGACCTAAAATATGATTGACTTTATTTATGTTAATTCAGATCATTAAATATAACCCATCTCAAAGTTTGTTCAGTCTGGTAAACAATGTATAATGTCTGGCCCCAATTATATGATTTTTGTAGCTATAAAATAAGTTGATGCTTCTCTCTTAGAAAGATGGGTTTTTATCATGAATATGCATGTGCTTTGAGAATTTTTAAGTTCAAAAATCACCTAGCACAGTGATTGTTTTGGAGTTGGTATTTCTAATTGTTGAATGAGTAAAACAATTAATAAATGGAAAAGATTTTAATGGGATGATTATCACAAGAGTTGCAATATTTATAGTTTCTTCCCCTCTCCAAACAGAAAAACGATAGGCATTTCACTTCTATTTATTCATCAATATACAAAACAATCTGTTATTAGTGGGGGAATGTGGAGAAAAAAAGGGCCTGGGTTTGAGATCTAGGGCACTGGCAGTGATCTCTTGGAATAAGCTGGTGTACATTTCTGAGTAGAGACAAAAGAGCAACACCTTCCTCAAATCGTTGATGCAAGGGTCACATGAGAAAACAGTACACACACAGCACCTTTGTAGGCTGTGAGGCATTACAGAAAGGTGCATCATTAAAAAGGGAACAGATGCTATTCTTTTCCAAGAAAGAAAGAATTTCTGTGAGAAACCTTAAGTTATCTCTAAATCAGTGGTTCTCAAAGTACAGTGCACAGCAGAATGATGTGGAAAGCATGTTCAAATGGATTGCTGGGCCCCCATCAGAATTTCTGAGTCATTAAGTTTGGAGGACCAGAGAATTTGCATTTCCAACACTTTGCAGGTAATGCTGATGCTGCCTGTCTAGGGATCGTTGTCTGATTATCATTGTTCTCAGTAAAGAGTGGCAAACAGAACTGCCTCCAGGGGCTACAGGGCTGACGTGAATGTGTAGCCCAAGCCAAGATTAAATAAGGAGGAAGAGTGAGGCTGGTGAGAACCTGGAGAGTGTCCATCCTCTTTAAAGACATTCAAAATCAACTTTTATTTAAAAATACTTTCCTGAACAGAACAGGTTTGTGGATAGGATTTGCCTTGCAAGAGACCTTTTTTGAATCACGCAGTAGGTTTATGAAGAGATTAGACTGGACACTGGTCCCTGGACACGTGCTTTCTCTGCTTGGAATTCCTCCACCTAACTGATGCTCAAGAATTGCTAGCAGGACATCGCAAATGTTTCAATCTGTTCAATAAGTGACCTGAGAGTCTCATGTTTACCCTGCAGTGTGTTCAGTGACCACCTCTGTCCTGCTCATAAACTAGAAACACAAAGGAAGACAAGGAGCGTGACTACATCAATATGAACAAGTTCAAAACAGCCACTTCGATCTTCAAGGGGTTTAGAGGTTTCATGAAGATAATAAACTGGTACTTCTGTGGGTTTATTCTCTCTGACAGATGCCAAAAGAGAATTAATTGATCCAGCACACTGAGATACAGCATACATACCTGGAATGACCCAACCATCCTAGCTTCAAATATGATGACAAATGTTTGACTAAGGTTTAAATAGAAGGTGACTGAGAGGTAAAATGTGCTTTTATCCACTAGAAATATCTAAGTTTAGCCTGAAGAATAGACTGAAGAATAGTTTTGGTTGGAGTCCCAGCCCCTAACATATCTCATGTAAGTTACTTAAACTCTCTGAGCTAGTTTTCTATCTGCAAAACAGAAAGAATAATACTCACTGCAAATGCTGTTGTGAGGATAAGGTTAAATTAAGTAAACAAAGGCCTAGGAAAGTACTTGGTATACAGTAGATTGCAGTCTAAAAATGCTATTTTGGATACCATAGATCAAGAAAATATACCAAAGTTCAGACTTGCACCCAAGTAGCCTTTCCAGAGTCTGCATAAGGACAATGGCCCTTCTTCTCTGAACAGCCATGGCATACCTCATAAAGTAAGCCATCCAAAAGATAAGACCTTTTTAAAAAGTATACTGAGCTAACTAACATCCCCCTAAAATTCATGTCCACCTCAGAATGTGACTTTCTTTGCAATAGGGTCTTTAAAGAAATCACTGCATTTCTTTATTTCTTGCAATAGGCTCTTTCCAGATGTAACTAGTTAAAATGAGGTCATAATGAATTAGGATGGGTCTTAAATACAATGAATCATATCTCTATTAAAAGGTCATGTAAAGACACACACACACACACACACACACACACACACACACACACACACACACACACACGAAAGACATGATGACAGAGGCAAAGACTGGAGTGATGCAGCTGCCAGCCAAGGAATGCCAAGAAATTCTGGTAATGACCAGAAGCTGGGAAGAGGCGGGGAAGGTTTCTCCCATAGAGATTTTAAAGATTTCATGGCCCTGACAACACTTTGATTTGGGACATCTAGTCTCCAGAACTGTTAGAAAATAAACATCTGTTGTTTTAAGCCACTGTTTGTCTTAATTTGTTACACTAGCCCGAGCAATCTAATACAGGTGGTCATGTTATAAACTTGTTTGCATTCCCCATAGCACTGAGTACAACATGTTTCAAAGAATGAGGAATCAATAAATATCTGTTTGATAAATCACTACATTTCTTTATGCTGCTTTACATTATTTTCTCATCATTTACTAGGTTGGCCCTTTGCTCCCCGACATGTCCTTTATAGACCTCTGGAGGCAGAGATCATAATTCATTATTCTCTTGTATTCTCAGTGTGAACTTTTTATTAACTTCCAGCTAGGAAAAGGGTGCCTAGCTGGAGACAAGGTTCATGTATAATGTGACCATCTCTGGGATGTGTGGAGACACCAATGCCAGCAACACAAGTGTACTGAGGTATTTTTCAGCCACAAAATAAGTTGGCTTTGGGATATGGAAATCCAGAATCCCATGAGAATGAAGAGTATGAGGGCGACATACTAGTAGCTAAACTAAGAGTTAAGGGGTTTTCTTAAGCTTAAGGGAGACAAGTTAATGAGATCAACTCTGGGAGCTGTAAAGCCCCTGCATGTGGTCAGCACATTCGATGTGGAGACATTACCAGTGTATGAGATTGGTGGAGGTATAACTGCATCTATTGATTTGGAAGAGCCATATGCACTCCGGAATTCTGAGAAGGACAGGCTCTTTCGGGGCCATAGTCTATGGAACCTTGTCAGAGCTGCCTTCCTTGAGGATTGCCGAACCCCCAGCTTTGATGTCTAAAAACTGTACCAGCTTGAAGTCTTCTATCACATGATTCTCTTCTACTTTGATAGCAGAATTTTATTATTTAAATGGGCAGAGATTGGGAACAGGCATAAAGCCAAGAGTTTTGCTGGAAATACAATTGGCAAGCTTCTAGAGATCTTACAGAATTTTTACACTTTCTCCTTGTGTCTGCTTTTCCATTGCTACAAGTAAGTGGATATCTTCCATCTGTTTACCTCACTGAGATGTGCGGAGAATAGATAGATGAGTTAGTCTGTCTGGGGCTCAGTGATTGTTAGATGAAAAGCATGATTCAAATTAAAAGGGTTTCATTTTTGAAACTATTCACTGAGATCCTTCTCTAAAGATTCATTGCTCAGATAAAACATCTTAAAACAACTTCCTGGCAAGGTATTCTAAGAGGATCTTAGGTATATATATACAATTTGAAAAAAGAAGAGGGGGCTGGATAGTTTGTAGCTTGGCCTTAAGAATTTCACAAGATACTAACACAACTACAAAGAAGGCATCCATCCTACACTGCTTGAGGCATGGCTTCTTCTCAAGAAACTAGGCATTTGTGTAAAATCAGAAGGAGGAGGAGATGGCATGAGTCTAGTTCACTAAGTATTCTAAAGACAGCTGTCAATTTAACTTCCCTACTTGGATCCATGATGGAAGCTGATTGATGAAGTTAGTGCAAAGGAAGAAAGGGAAGTGTCATATAGGAACTCAGAGTCCTTATTCAAGACTGCATCTAAAAACTGAAATCTGACTGGTAAATTAGACTGCTGACCTGCTAGTCAGGTACAGAATCTCATTAAGCAAGTGATGTTTGAGATGTTGTCTTAACACTTCATTTGGATTCAGTGTAAATTTACAATTTCACTGGTAAACTGTCAGGCAGTGAGTTCTACCTAAGGATTTTCTGCCTATTGTCAAGGTGCCTTCCCAAAAGACATGAAAGTCCAGGCCTAATCGCTCATATTCTCTTGAGTGTTGCTACATATTCTCTTTCCATATTTTCCACCTTGCTCCCTCAATCTCTTCCCATGTTGGGAAGAAACGCTAATATCTAGGTCAAATTAATGGATTCTAGGTTTGATGACTTATTCCCTTCTTCTCTCTCAAATTAAAAAAGGCCATTGTTTTATGATTATACTCAGATATTAAAAACATCTTAAGATTGTTCCTCTTTAATTTGGATGTTGTTATCCAACCTTACACTAGATGACCTGTGATGTAGATAATGAATCATGAAGCCCAAGAGAAACAGAGGAAAAGCCTCATTAACAAAGAAATGTGCAGATCTCGAGGGGTTAATTCTAAGCATTATAGTTCACTTGTTCATTCAAGTGTTCATTTAGTCATTCAACAAACATTTATTGAGCACCAAGAAAAATGATTAAGATATGGGTCTTATAAACAATATTCCAACTTAAAAGCAGATATACCGGCAAATGATTATATGCAAGATAAATAGAGACAGAAATCAGTACAAGGGTATAAAGAAGGAAATGGTCCAGGCGCTAGGATGACCTTTGGCAGAGCTTCATGAGCTTTATGTTTGATCATAAGATACCACTTAGCTGAAGAATTAAGTATGCTCAAGAGAAGAAATAAAGTTAAGGGAAAGAAAAATCCTTCTCTTCACCTATTTTAAATTTTGTTCTATCCCTATAGCACCTTTCTATTATATTCCTGAGACAACTGCCTCTGGCCTTCCTAACATCTCTCTCCCCAAAGAGATCAGCTGTCATTTCCTGAAGGTAGAATTTTCTTTCTTTAGCAGGGAAATAAAGTTGAATAAATAGTACACTGACCATTGGACAGTGGTGTAAAATTGGCTATATTTCTCTCCAAGATTTCCTCTATTGGGTCAGATATGTTGTAGTTGGGAAATTAGCAGAGTTTAAAGAAAAATATGCTTCCTTGGGCATTAATTATTTCTATTGACAACTTGTTTGTGGAAAATCGAGTGAAAGGATAATGGGCTCAACTGGTTTAACATAAATCAGCGTATACACTGCCATACTCCTGGGAGTTTTCCTAGACTCTCATTCCTTTACTTACTAAAATGTCTGTTGCCTGGCACCCTTCCTTTCTCATCTCTCCCTGTGCACAGGCTCCACGGATGGTTTTCAAACAAAGCAGCAAAATCATTCCAAAAACAGAGAGGCCAGGGCCACTCCAGACCCACTGAATCAGAATTGAGCTGGTGGGACTCACTCAGGCTTTTAAAAAGCTCTGTAAATAACTTTAACAATCAACCACAGATGCAAACATTTGTTCTACCCAAAATTCGAAGTCTGTAGGCACATGTTTGTAAATATAAACATATCTCATATCGGGAATATGTGTATACACTGTTTAAATATATTTGTAATTTCATATGTAAATATATCAGAAAACACATGTTTGTGGATATACCATCATGTAAATATCATCTATATTATGTTCTATATATAAACAAATACATTATAGATCTTTTTCTCATTTAAGTTTATATCAAACTTGAAAATTATTAAATATTAAAATAATGGATTATATAGAAGGAATTGCCATGGAATAATAAAATCAATTTTCCGTAAATATGCCAGTATGTATATGTTCTTGCATACAGTACACATATGTGTATATATGGTAATATATGTGTAGAAAGGGTAGACATACATGTGTGAATTTATTTGCAACTGTGTGCAAATAAATATATTTGCAAATGATACGATTCTTCAAAATTGTGCTATTTAAAATTGTGCGATTCAGTCACCTTTCTCAATAAGTTCTTATTGCTAGGAACAAGACAATCCTTGTTGAGATCTAGTTTCTGAATCATTAATGAAATTTGTTCTATTGTTTTACATTACATCACATCCTGCCTTTTATTAGATACACACACACACTCACACACACACCACATACTCATATACAGTAGCTTTCCCTAGACTTAGCTGTATATGGGTTTTGACAATTATCAAATTCAAAAACATGATGAAAGCGTACTGTTTTGCCTTCACGAAGATAATGCGAGAGAAACTGCCTCTGCTTCTGGATTCATACACCCAGTACACCAAGCGAAGCAGCAGTTCTTAACATTTTTGGCTTGTGGCCATCTGCTATAGTCTGACAAAAATTAACGATACTTCCCAAATGATTCATGGGATTTTATGGGCCACCCAGAAGTCAGGCCATGGAGTCCAGGTTTTGAACCACTGCGAACAGGTGAGATCTCTGAAGAGGGAACATTTACATATCGATCCCCTGTGCTTTCCCACAGCAATTAGTACAGTGCTCTACTCAAGAGTGGCTGTTCAAATGATACTGCTAACTGGCTGCTTTTGTGTATATTCAGTAGTGAATATAATAAGATGAGATTGAGGCTAAAGCTAAATTCTACAAAAAACACCGAATAACAGGAATGTTGGAATTTATTGCCCCAGTTAAAATGGCTAGACACTGAGGCATCGGGAAGAAATGTGGGCTCTTGAGCCAGACAGCGGTGCATTTACATCCCAGCTCAGCCATTTATACCAGGTAAGTGACCTTGATGGAGTAAGTCAGTTATCACCATTGATCCTCAGTCCTCATAAATGAAATAGGGATACTGTAATACAAATATATAGATTTTGCATTGAATACTAAATGTACAGTGATTAAAAAACCTGACTGCACATTAAAATCTCCTGGGAAGCTATTAAAAATACGGACATTTATATTATATTTATATAGACTGATGTTTATATTTAAGAAACACTGGTGCCAACTCCTGCCTCCTATCTCCAAGGGTTCTGATTTAATTAGCCTGGTGTGGGGTCCTGGGTAGCAGAGTTTTAAAATGCTTCCTGGGGTGAGTTTGATATGTATCCCCGTTAAGAACCACTGAGATAATGTATGTAAATACAATCTCATGCCTGATTGTTAATAGGTCTTCAACCAATATTATCTTGGGAATGCCCGGGTAAAAACTCTACTCTACTGTGTATCAGCTTGTTATTTGGAGCAAGTTCTTTCAATTATCAGGATTTCAATATCCAGATCTGAAAAACCAAAGTCAAAAATGTGCCTACCGAATATGCTGTGAGAAATAAGAGCTAGTACATGCCAATAACTAACCACGGTGGCAGATGTAACGTATTAAATGAATGTTAACTATTGTTTTCATTATATTATCATCTCCACTTTTTGGTGACCCTAGAACTAAGCTCAGTGACATGTATGCTCTTTACACATCTCAGTGGGATAATGCATTAACATAATTGATGATGCCTTTCAACATAATTTGAAAATGTATTACAATATCTTTTCTTTTTAGATTTCTCTACATACCTCAAAGTATAAATTTTTTCTAACATTGCTATTTGTTTTTACAAAATATTCATATCCAAACTCTATCATGATAATTTCAAGTAATTATTCCCATCAATTGATTCTTTTAACTCCAAATGTCTGCTATCTATCCTAGTCATAATTATTATACAAAAATAGCAAAATTCAGTCGATATATACGCTAACAAATTCCAGTAATACCCTTGTATCTAGGTCAGCTTTGTTTGCTGACTTGCATACAATAAATATTCCAAATTTTAACTTTTGTTTTAATCAATATGTGCTTTTTAATGTCCTTTTCTTCTTATTAGTCTATTAAATTTGTTCTTCTTTGTAACAGACTTTAAAAAGCAGTCAATCTCTTTGAATCCATTACACACATAATAACTTTTACTTGGAGGGGAGTACATTTCATTTCTCCTATCTCTTTATTCTATACTTCTATGAAAGACTATCCTTTTTGGTTTCCCTTGTTTTTTCCTGTAAATAGCCACTGGAATATTCAGCTTTGATTTCTTGCCCTCCTCTTCATTTCTGGGGCAGAGCCTTCCTTATCTGTGTTTCTTACTCTCTGTGTTGTTCTCTTTCACAGAATGGTAATTTGCTCTGATGTAATTACATCTATCTGGACACGCGGGCAGAGCATCCTGTAAGCAAGCCTCTATTCTTAAACTACCTAAAATAACAATTATCGGTCAGGTTCCTTATTACCTAGGCCATAAAAGGATTACTTGCTGAGCACTAAGAAATCCCCCTTCTCTAAGAGGAAATGTAAGATACAGGTTTTTAAAACTTATCCTTTGGAAAAAAAAAAAAAA
>CM053509.1:14541468-14596234 GCA_028627145.1 Eidolon dupreanum
CTATATTCACTCACTTAATTATCATAATTCAATGAGAATTCTATTATCCTATTTTGCAGAGGAGAAACTGAGGTGCAGAGAAGTCACACAGTTTAAAATGTAGTAAATCCAAGATTATAACCCACTAAACTTATTCAGAAACTGTAGAATATATAGGAGAGGTCTAGTAATTACTACTTCAGAGTACAAAGGTTTATTAATACTTATTCAGATGATAATTCAGAGGGTTTCTGGAAGATAAAATGTGAAACTATAAGTTGTATTATACTTGGAAGTGAAATGAAAATGCAAAATTGTCATGGAAAAACAATTTACTAGTTTCCAGTTCTTTATCTAACGCCTTTACAAAATTTTCCTAATGATTTGTATAATGATATCCCATTAATTGATTGCATTCGATGCTATAAAAACTCTGGAAGATTATTTTATGCTTGTCATGTTGTAATTATTGGTTGATCTGGATGTTGTGGAATTACTTTACAAAAACTAACAGGACCAAAACTTTGAGGTGCTTAAACAAGGAATTTCTTTTTGACTAGGGATGATGAATTATATATAGACTCCAGGGTAACAAGAAGAAAAAAAATGATTTCCCATTTTTCAGGGGTACTGAGAGGGCAAACAGGGTCCAACTTCTTCAGAGAAAAAGAAGCATAAAAGACAAAGTCTGTAAGGCAGCAGAGCCAATTCTATAGACAAAGTGCAAAGGCTTGGAAGTGCCAGTTACTCTGATGACAACAGAATTCAAGAACTTTCAGAGATCATATAGTTCAACATTTCACAAAGTCTTTCAAGGAGTGCTGGCTTTTAGAAATATTATGTCCCAAAGGCATTTTATGTTCAAATGTTTGTACAATACTACATATCCCCTCCTTGGGAAATACACAGAGCCTGTTATCATATGGAAAATTCTCAAGGGTCCTATTGCACAAAACCAAATTAAAAAAAAAAAAAAAAAAACATTTAACTATGTTTACCTAGAAGTTTTCCAATGGATTCTGATAAAAAACATATTTTCTTTGAAATACCTGTTGACACCCAATAGAGCCTTGGGGCACCCTCTAGAAACACTGACACAGTCAAGAATCACATGCTGGCACCACCCGTACACACGGCCACCTCAACCTGACTGATGCTGTGCCCAACATAATATAGTTCTTCCTCCTCACCTCTTCGTCTCAACGAGCAAACAGCAGCCTAAAGAATTTGTCATGAGTCTTATCACATGATTACATATTGTGCTGGGACTAATATTTGGACTCTTACCCAATGCAATGGTGTTGCCCTTGAGGTGAGTTCAGCCTTCTCTACCTTGGAAAAACACTGTTGAACAGACTCCGAAATGCTCAGGAGGTCCTACATCAGAGCATACTTAGAAATCCTACTGGTATTTCATTTTTCTTTATAATTCTGCAGGATTCTGACCAATATACCTGCTGTGTACCCAGAGAATGCACTTTGTAGGCTTCATGTTTCTACTTGTCCAGTAGGAACAGTAATTGAATGTAGAAAAGAAGGGAAGACCACTATAAAGAATTAAAATTTTATTGGCATAAACTGGAAAGTATATTTTATGAAAAAAATAAACAGTGAAAGGTATTGGGGAGTGCCCAGAGAGCCAATTAAACTCTCTCCAATTTACTTTATCCTGAGAGTCTCTCGTATCTATGAGTTCCGAATCTATTCCATTTGACAACAGGATAAAAATGGTTAGTCAGAACTGACATCGGTGGCATTTTAAAGAATAACAGTCCTCCACCATGAAGCTACAGTCCTGCCATCACAACGCTTGAAATGCTGTCAGAAGCATTCCAGCACCACAGGAGAGACCTTTTAGATACAAGCAAGGTTGTCCACTCACAGAAAGCAGGCAGAACCTGCGCCACGCACCTGCCACATTATTGAGGAAGCAGCTGTCATACAAACATGGGCAGAACCCAAGGAGCCCAGACCTCACAAAAGTGTTCAACCTCAATACACACTTGCCACGAAAATGTTACTGAATGCACACTAGGCCGAAGGCTCACACTCCCACATGTCCTAGCAGGAATCCTCATTCCACTACTTTCTTCACTCAACAGAAAACACCAGTATGCGACGATCACCTTAGGCCTAAGGATTCCCAACATCATTCTAGATTCTATAGCATTCTCAGCTCAGAAAAGATTTTAAGAGAAGAAACTGGTCTCAAATAGGTTAAGATTTTTGTCCAGAAAAAGAAAAGTCTAGCCTTTTTAAGGAAAATTTTGAAAGAAATAGGTCCATTTTCTTAAGGAAGCCTGCAAGTTGAATAAGCCCGTAGATAAAAATTGAGTAAGTGGGGAGGAAAAAAGGCACATAGAGTTTACAAAGAACTAAAAAGAAAAAGTAACATACTTTGCAAAGTACTTCGTTGGTCCTTGCAATCAAGTCCAAAACAAAAGGCTGCATATAGCCATGTTGAAGCCTAAAAAGTGATTTAAGTTTGGCCTTAAAGGATTTTTTCTTTATTCATTTGTTTATTCTTTCATTCAGCTACTTTTCACGGTGTCAATAGGTTCACAATAAGTTAGCCTCTGGTAATCAAGATATGTGAACTTTATTTTTAATTATTATTCATTTGTTGAACAAAATGAATTACTAATAATTGTTAAATGTTACTACATACATTAACTTGTCCTAGGTACTGGGAACAAAGATGAATTAGAAATGGCCCCTGCTTTGCTAAATTCTACAGTTTGAAGAGAAAACTGACATACAAACGTATAATGACAACACACCATAACAGAGCTCCATATAAAATGCTACTAGAACACTCCTCTGTACTTCTGGTCCTTCTGTCTGCACTATTTATTTTCACAATTCACATTTTCCTCCATGTGTATCCAGCAATGATGCTCTTACATCTGAGCAAGAAAGCTGAAGACAGACACACCAGTTTCTTCGCTGACATTCAGTTGTAATCAGGCACCCAGCAGGAGGGATCAAATGGTGGTCATCCCTGATGGCTGGTTGTGGATGGTGGTCATACCCCAAGGTTTCTCTCCCTGCACCTTAGCCAGCATCACCATCACAGTGAATGTGAGGGGATGGTAAATTGCATGGGTCCTGTGTTCCAGAGCCATCGACAGTTTCTCAGATGAAGCTTTGCTCAGTCACTTGTTCTTTGAGGCGAGTCAAGTAAAAGATCTTTGAATGTCAAATGGAAGAAATTTATAATGAAGGCAATGATGATTAGCAAAAGGGTAGTGGGCACGTTGTAGGACATCTGGTTTGGTTTGAGAACAAGTGGAACCACATATTAGAAGAGGCCATTAGCCTGAATACATAAGTATTTAATTTTTTTTTTGATTGACACTGGGCTTTATATATGAAATTACCCCCAAACAACCTCTCCTACCATTCATTCAGTCAGGAACAACTTTTGTGAGTGAAATTAATGGGTCATTGTACCAATGACACATTCCAAATGGTATAACTGATATCTAAAACCAAACATGTTCTTTATAACTCCCCACTTCCTTGTGACTCAACTTTGCTTCATAGAATCTGTTTTCTCATTCATTCATTAATTTATCAGATACTTAATAAACACTAATAGGAGACAACAGAGGGATGCTTGTACTACTGAAACATATTTTCCCTGATAACATAACTCTGAACAATGGATATCTCAAAAACAAAGCCACTTCACACCCCGTGCCCCATCACTCCCTCACACTGGAAAGACAAATTGTCACAGCATGTATATTGGTATTTCAGGAGTTTTGGAGGCTGTAGTCATTACCAGGAATGCATTCTCCCCGTCCCCCACCCCAAATTTCTTCCTCCTGCAATTGCTTGCACAATGAAAAGCTAAGCCGAATATAGTGGTAAGCTGGAAATCTTAACATATTACATGAAGCTTAATTTTTTCACAGAGGTGTTCCTACCTTTCCTCAAATAAACAGCATGTTTTTGGATGCCAGAGATGCTGTGTTAAGCTTCCGCACTATTTTTGACAATGTTTATCATTGTGTTGGGTGCAGAGTAAGTGCCTAATAAACACTTGTCAGTCAGCTGATGAAACATTCAAGTATCTTCCACTTAGCATTTTTATATCATAAAAGGAAATTTGATAGCTCAGTATGGAGATTTAAAGTAACCAGAACTAAAAGGTAGAGTCTGAGTAGCTCTAATCTACAAAAGCAATACCCTAGATTGATAGGTTTGCATGGAATCAACATCTTTGCTTTTGGGCTATAAATTTGGACTGGCAACAGTGCACTCAAAATGAAACACTCAGATCCGTCCATCCATATTCATAATATTCACATACATAGCAAATATAAAATGTACCACACCTTTGAGAGTCCTCAGTCCTAAAAGAAAAAAAAAATGCATTTTATCTAACACATGGGTCTTAATTATTGGATTCTTCAAAATAGGTTCTGAAAATTTGAGCTTGATCATTTTAAAAACCAAATTAAAAAGGAGCTCACCCTTATACCAATGTTCCTAAATTTGTAACTTTATCAGTGACATCGTCTACCTCAGAAACAAGTTTCCCTTCAGAGAAAGCTGTATAAATTCATGTAATGAACTGAGAGCTTGTTCTTCATTTCTTTCTCTACTGTAATTCTTTGAAAATCAAAGATGCAGTCAGCTTTATAGCCAACTGATTGAAAGTTGAGAATTTCAAAGGAGGAACAGACTCCATATTTCCATGTGAATGAATCCATCTGCAGCAACAAAACATTCTTTGTTTGATATTTACATGCAAGTGATAATTCTTAGAGGAATTATTTTAGGAATCATATTTATATATGATATATATATAAACATTTATTTATTGTCAAGATTTCTTTTTAAGCTGTACTTCTACATTTTGAATATTATATATTTTTCCTTCATATTAATAGAAGAAAGGATTTGATTGAAAATTAGAAACACTTCTAAGAACATCCTTTTCTCATTGGATCACATTCCATATCTTAACCAACATGTATGGATTTTTAAAATTCCTTTTAGTTTTTACATATTGATGAGAAATAATAGCTTACAAACCATTTATTAAACTGAATTTTATGCCTGGGGAAGACTGGGAAGTGGATTGCTGAGGGATTTGAATTTAGTGGTAAAATGGGGCAGCATGATAACTAATCTAATCTTAATAGTTAGGTAGTATTTCTCTCCGGGGCAAGTTATTCATCTGAAGAACAGCGCAGTCCCCATAAAGAGAAAGAGGAGCTGGGAGGTGCTGATTCCATGCCCGCCGATGTGTTACAAGTGCATGTCCCACTGCAGAAGGGGACACGGATTCCTCCAGAAAACACTCTCCTTGTTTAACTCTTAGGTCTCACACAACAAACCGAGGACACTCATGGGACACTGTGAAGACAGCCTCAGACAGGTACTAGAATGGTCTCCTTATCCTTCTTTTCTATGTCATGTCACAGGAGACTCAAACCAGTGGATTCTTTTAAAGTCGTTTTACCCCAAACTTTTTTTCTATGGAAAAAGGAAGGGGAGAGAGGTCCTGTGTTGAAGGGGGAAAAGTAAACTTGAAAGAACTGGTGGTGAGTAGTAAGGACACTGAATGACAATATAATTGAGGAAGTAGGTTTTAATCCCCTTTTCTCTTGACTAGCTGAGTGAGTGCAGGCAAATCTGTTAATCCCTGAACAGAAAAGGCAGAGTGAGCTCACATCCACTTTGCAAGGACTACCTGGTATCTGATAATGCTGCTTTTGGTCTGCAGCCCAATGCCTGGCATGTAATGAGCATTCCATAAAGAGTTTAAAATGAACAATTTGGATCTTTTGGATGCTAATATTTCTATAAATTGTGTTGAGTACTACAAATGTGGTGTTCTGAAACTATTTCTAGCATCATTCCAACAAGAAAATTCATCTTTTTATTACAATACATGACATTGCTTTAGATTGAAATTGAACGTATTGAAATGCCTGATAGTAAGTTGGCTCATAGATCTGTACCTTGCTGCGTTAGTCTGCTATGGATAGGTAGAATGACAGATCAAATGATAAGTACACCATGAGGGAAATTTTCCTATTATCAGAGTTCTGATGATACCTGCTATGTTTACTTCCACGGATTCCAAGCATCTCCTGCCCCCAGCAGGCTCACAGTGATGAATTAACTTGAAAAAACTATGTCAGTAAGCTTATGGGACCAGTCCATTTTATATATTTATTACTTTTATTTTGCTAGAACCCACTACCACCAAAAATAAATCTTAGTGAATAAATGCTTCTTTTCGAGTGTATCCTAGCAATAGCAATATAAAAATAATTTAGGACCAACCGTGTAATTATGTGCATTTATTCCAACCTTCCATTACTAGAGATAACAAGATGAATAGTAAAATGTGAACTTTAACAATCCTGTAATTATAGCCACTGAACCATACATTATTGAAAGAATTGTGCAAAATCCAGATGCAAAAGAATCAACTGGGTATGTAAATAGAAATGCAACGGTAAAATAATCAAGTGATGGAGAAGTAATGTAGAAAGCTAAATTGCTTTCCAGCATCTTTTATGGCCGTGTTTTCATTTCTTCACCAAATACTGAGTTTATTTTTATTATTTTGCCATAATTTTTTTTACAATTACATATTGTTCAGTAGCTATAACCAGCTTGGTCAAATACTCTGGGATTGCTTTTCATTCAGTTTCCGTTTTTTTTTTTTTTTCTTACTTAGAGCCTAATTGGAATTGATAGAGTATTTTCCATGAGCATTTTGTGTAATGAAGGAAATAATATACACTTCACTGGTGTCACCTGAACTATAAGAATGTATGTCCTTGCTTAGAAGGTGCAAGTTTTAGCAATAACAAGTACATTTAGGAGAGTTCAGGTATTTCTCTCTATGACAATAAGCATGGCAAGTAAGAATTCAACAAGAACATTTCATTCATCAGTAGATGGTTTGGGATTTGTTGAGAGTGGTTTGAGGTGTTGATGTGACATATCAGATTCATAAAATTAGGAAAGGAAGTCAGTTTACTCATTCAAACCAGAGAAAAATCAAAGTCCCTTTTTAGATTTCTTAGGAGCAGTACCTTAATGGATGCCATGAAAAGATATATTTTTTCCAGAATTAGGTCCTAGTTAATGCTCAATATTATCTGCTAGTAAGGAGCAGTGATAACTACGATAAAAAACAATAAATGATGAAAAGAAAAGTGGAAATTTGAATATTTATCTTCCTAACAATATTTTACATAAGTTAATATTATAAGCAATTCACACATTCAAATGCAGCTTTACTAAGAAAAGCATAAAAGATAGCATAGAATTAAAAATATTAGATTGTGTGGTTAATAAAATGGACCATTAGGAGATGAGTATAACCGCTCTTTCTACAAAGAGCCAGTGGTAGAAAATGGTCTAAAGCATATTTAAGCATCATCTCTGTGTGGTTTTAATTTGCCTTTCAGTTTTCCTATGAGAGATTATTATGAGATATAATAAATTAAGAAGATGCATGTATCTCCTTGGGGAAAATATCTTACAAGACAGAATGTGACCTTGGAAATTATTTTTATTCAATCAGAAAAAAAAAAAAGGAATGATGAAGAAATGTATTATACAGAAGGATAGATACTGAGGGGGAAATTGTAAGAATAGAAACCTTGTATACTAAAATTTATAATTCTAATCAATCTCTGAGAATCCTTTAAAAAGCTTTCAGAACCTGTTTTTGAAATACCAAAACTCCCACTTCAATACACTGTATTTTAGTCTCAAACAGTTGATTGCATGTGTATGTGTGTGTGTGTTTTTTCCAAAATAAATGGGCGATATCATTACTACAATGTCACAAAACATTTTTTCCCCATAAAATGAAATCTTTCACTTCTATGCAATGGTCCATGATAATCACTGTTAGATCTTTTGCCATCCAGAGAGAACTCATGGTGCCTCTGAAGTAAAAACATCTTTTACTACTTTTATCTATTAAATATCAAACTTGATAGAACCACGTGAGTGTGTTTCCCTCTAAATTAACTGCAACTAAAATATAGGAAAGCCTTAGAGTCTACTCTTTCACCATATCTCAAAAAAGATGACATTTGGGTTAGACAGATCAAATACAAAATTGATTTGATGGTCACTTCAATGAGTGAAAATTAAACATGTTAGTTTAATTTCTGGATTTAAAATATATCTTTATACAAATATCCATTCCTAGAGACTCACCTAAAAGAAATAGTCTATTGTCTGCCAGAAGACAGGAGGGTGAACCATGTGCTCAATGACCCTCACTTTACGTGAGCTTTTGTTCTATATTTTTAAATGGCATGCCTTTTTAAGTATTTTATTTAAGTATTAAGTTTTTAAGTATTTTATTCCTTACAAGCATCTAACTAAAGAATAGGAAAAAATGTGGACAATGACAGATCCATAGTGGATGAATTATGTAGCAACTTATTGTAAAATTTCAGAACTGATAGTAAGGTCCATCTGTTTTCTTTCCTTACAATTTGATGATAATATGGAACAATTAGGAAAAAAATATTTATTTAATATTGATATTTTTCTCACATTATATAATACAAATAGCACTAAGCCTGCAACAATTTCTATCTCCCCGTACGACTTTTGGAAAGTTACTTAAGTTCTCAGAATCTTGATGTTTTGGTCTATAAAATAGAGTAATATCTAGTTCTTGGGTTTGTTACAAAAATTAAATATTATAGAAGTAAACTATCTGACACAGGGCTTAGAACATGTTCAGCTTTTAATAAAAATTAACATCACTAACTATGAACTTAAGTCATTTTCTGATAATATATTTTTGATTGGAAAGAGTTAAAAAGTCTGTGAGGAAAGGATTCACTTGAGATTCTAATGAAAGTTAAAAGGTAGCCCCAAGTTGGCAGTCAGCCATGGTAGGAAAAACTATAGATTTTGGAATCAAACATCTCTGTAAATCTCCCTGGACAAGTTATTTTACCTAAGCCTCAATTTCTTATTCTGTAAAACAGAGATTATAATAGTCACCTCATTCTAATAAGAACTAAGTGCAATAATGTGTATTAAAAACTTACACAGTATCTGGTCCATAGTAAATCAATAAATTGGAGCTATTCTTCTTCATCAAATAGTAGGGATGGACATGAAGACAAGTTTAAAGGAGGCCAGCAAAGACAGACTTTTATTCCACGTTTGTCTTGTCTGTCTGATTAATACCAAGTTTTGTAAAGTAACCAAACTGTGTGCAAAGAACAATGGAACCAAGAAACCTTCTGGATGTAAATCAACACATAAGCTCAATATATAAAAAGTTTACTTAAATATAAATGGGGTAAGGATGAGCATAGTGAACCATTAACTGACTGTGAGTCAGCAGTGCAGTACCATTATTTCTTAACTGGCAGTCACTGGCATACATTATTAGCTATGTTCTCTGTCTTTAAGATTAGTCATGATCTTGCTGAAATGCTTTTGTCTGGCTCAAGCTTCCATATTTTTAAAAAGCCTGGAGAAATTAAGCTGAAAACAAAGACTATCAAGCAAACTTATTAAAGTGAGAAGGGTCATAAATAACTGAAAAAGAGAAAATTGTGAGGTGATATCTGTCTATGATTTTACAATGAGTGTTATTAAACGGACATAGGCTAAACTGCTGATGTTACCATGAGCATCTCACACACACACACACACACACACACACACACACACACACAGCCCTAACCACTACATAATTTAAGTGGGATATTAGGAAAATCCTTGTATAATCAAAACTTTGAACTGTGTGTCATTTTAGAATAGAAGTAGAAGGTGATGACCTATTCTGGTTCTATTATTCTATATAAAAATCTCTTAACTCAATCCTGTGAATTTTTATGCTATATCATATTAATTTTGATCATTGAAGTGAAAAATCTAAAGGTATACATAAGTTAAGTGAGCTGACAAGGCAAATAGTGAGTCATTCATTCAGTGGCCAACCCAGAAATGGAACTTTCCTATCTTCAGCTGAGAATACTCTTCCTCCACAGGCTTTCCTTGATGATCTGCAAGAAGAATCCTATTCTCACTCCAATTAAATGTTATAAGATTTTCACTTATCTTCTCACTGGTACTATTTCTCAATGTCTTAGTCTCATTCCACCTGCTGGGACATCAAACCTTTGCCTTTCATGAACTTGTTTCAAGAGAGTCTTCTTTTTCAAGTACAGAATTCTAGGTAGGACTCACAATAAAAGATTCGTTATACACCATAGACATTTTATGGACATTGCCGAGTTCATCATAATATTGAAGTCACTAACAATCATCTTTCCTATAAAACTATGCAATCAATAACTGTAATCTTCCTTGACATAGAAGCCAAAATATAACAGGCTGAAGAATCTATCAAATACTCTACTTCTAACATCCCTACTATTTCTCCCTATAAAAAAAAATCTTTGTAAATCATCTGTCCTTCCCTCCAGGTTTGTTCTATAGTATTCAACTTTACTTATACCCTCTACCTATTTGTGAAACTTCCTACAGCATCACACTAGCTCATCATCATTGCATATCTTGAGAAATAACATTTTCAAAACAACTCCTCTTTGCTTTTATATCTTTTTGCTTCTTTACCTCACTATTGTCTATTATTCCAGCTCCATGCTGTATTATCCAATGCCTCAAAGTATTTTTCATATAATTTGGTCTGAAGATAACTGTATAAAAAAAATTTCCCGGCAGAAAATTTGGCTGTTTTGGGTGGGTTTTTGATATAATTATTTTTCTTTCATTCTAGGAAATGGAATCTACAAAAATTTAATAAGAGTAAATTCACTAATGGGAGATGGGGATCAAATGAAATGAATGGTTGGAATCTTCACATAATATCATTTTATTTTAAATCAAGGTTATCTATTGCCAACCCAAACTCGCAGGTGACTGATGACTAAGAAGGAAATTATAAGTTTTTTTTTTACTGCTTTTATTTTTCTGTATATCTTCTGATAGAGATATGCAGGGAGTAGTCAGAAACAGTGCTCAGAAGACAGCACTGGTTGAGAGTCTGCAAATTACCTCATTACCCATTGATCAATCAAGAATTGCAATGATGCTATGCAGAGCTTTGACTCATTATAAAGCAAGAATCACTGAACTCACAGAAGCAATGCTTGGTCCAAATAATAGTACTTATAGAAAGAGATTAAAGTTTCTTAAAGCAAAAATTAGGAAGATAAGTTTTCCTTTGACTATATTGTGCTTATTAAAATATAATTCATATGAATTTATAAACTCAAAACATATACCACCAACTCTAGCTAAGAGATGCTTAAAAAATGGTTTTGAAATTAATGTAAATTCATTTCAAGAACTAAGGAGCAATGGACTCATAAAATCCTCTTAATTTCTTATAACCACCCCTAATATGCAATCATTAAATTCATAAATGGGAATATTTAAAAAATAGGATATGTCCCCTTATTCTGTCCCCTACAGTAACTGTGCTCCTAACATGTCCCTTTATTGCCGAGATCTGTTATCTTGCAAAGCCCCATAAGATTTGAGGTAATAATGTTCCACACGATGATGGAAATTTTAAGGAGCCCTGATTTTTTCACTATAGTATATCCAAGAGATGCATCAGGACCTCCAAAGTCAACCTGAGAACTTGCTCCAAAACAAAGATTTGCAAACATTAGAAGCAGAAACATACAAGGCCTCTTCTTGGATTCCCTTCCTGTAGTGAGGTTTGAACCAGTAAATATAGCGTCAGTCCAAGCTTTCTCAAGTCCTAGGCCTACTACTTACTAATTCAGTAATCTTCAATAATTTTCATGAAGTTGTTACATTTATCTGATCCCCAGTTTCCCATAAAATGAAGAATGTAGAATATATGCTTGGTTATTTATAAGGAATAAATAAAAGTAATAAAAAAAAGTTCTTGGCATTGTGCCTGACAGGAACTAAGTGTACAACCAATGTTAGCTCTCCTTCTTTCCTCTTTCCCCACATTTTCCTTTCCTCACTGTGAGATTACAAAATAGGGCACTGAACCATGAATTGGGAAATTCAAGTTCTTGGTGTGGGTTCTGGGCAAGCTTTCTATCATACTTCCCTCTCTTCCATGTGTAAACAAACAAACAAACAAACACAATCTTAAGAAAGCAGGACATGATCAATTGTGAAGGTCAAGAATACGCTACATATTGCTTAAGCCTGCAATGCATTCTAGCCCTCCAACTATCCAATGCAGTGGTCATTCAATAGCCACATGTGCCTATTGAACAGATAAACTATGACAACTATGACTGAGAAACTGAGTTCTTAGTTTTATTTAATTTTAATTAATCAGAATTTAGATTTACAAAACTAAACAAAACTAGATTTACAAAACTAGATCCAGTTATCGAAAAGCTGTTTACTATTTTTAATGTTGCTACTTGAAAATCTTAAATTGAACATGTGGCTCTCATCAAATCTCTGATGGAGAGTGCATATAGATGCATGTATTCATTCCTGATGTTTTCCTTGTACTGTGCAAATGCTTTCTATTTGAACTGAGAATAATGTAGCTAAAATCTATAATTATTTGGGTTTCTTGGTGGAATTAGATATTGTAATAAGTAATGAATGAGGAGCAGAAAGATGATGTAAATGAGAGGAAATGCCAAAAATTAGTGATCTAGGAAGAAAAAAAAAAAGAAAGAGAAGAGAGGTCTAAATCAAAAGTAAGTACACAACAAGTAATTTACCAGTATCTGATTCTCAGCCCAAGAATCCCAAGACTAAACTCTATTGGTGTAAATTAAGGTACTCTGTTTATTTACACTTAGTTTGAAGCATCTGAAGAGAAGGGACCTTGTCTGATTTATTTTGAATCACTTCTATAAGGCTCTAGTACAGTACTCATCACATAATAGATGTTTGGTAAATATTTGTTGAATTAAACTCAATGTTTCTGCAATCAGAAAGTAGGTTGATCTTAACCTCTCTCATGAAGATGCCTTATGAATTTTAACATAAGATACATGTATAAAAATTTGGAGGCATTTTAAAAAAGGCATTATAAGTTCAAGTTATTAGTGCCATTTGTGCCAAAACAGAATATCTATTCAAAATTTTTTAGTAGATAAAACTCTTCTATGGCAAGATAACAAATACAGAGAAGATAAACAAAACTTGTTCTCTTTAATGACTCAGCAGATAAATATGTTTGGGGTAAGGAATAAAAAATGAAATATCAGCATCTTTCATAGGCAAATTCTTTTCTCTGTGTCCTTTCCCATTAGCTGGACCAAGTAGAAACACTGTACTTTTCCTTACTCCCATTCTCTGCTCTTAGTCTGCAGCAGTGTCACTGCCAGAAATGAAGACGCCAAAGAAAACACCAAGAAATCAGCCCTCCTGTTCTACAGAACACCTGATCCCCAGCTACCTAATTCAACTACAGGCTTGGGAAGGAACCCCACCAATGAAAATGCAATATTCCACTCTAATATGAAACTAAATCATTTCATATTATAATGATTTAGTTCATGATTTAAAAGGTGAAACCAAAAGAATATCTGACAGAATATAGTCTGTTTTGAACTTTATTTAAATAAAGCATCTAATATTAAGAGTCAATGAAAAATACTATCCCTTCCCACGTACCATGATTATAAGAATCCTGGAATTTGGAATTTTGAGTGGCAGGTAGGGGTACACGTATTCAGTAAAGGGAAAGGGTCTCTATTAATTTACCTAAGCATGCTGCATTTTCAATAGCTAAAGAACCCCCCACATAGCACCTGCAGATAGATCTATGTAGTCTTGGAACGAGAAATAAATTTAAAATACCATCATACTAATGACATGTTCAACTTGTAAGAAATGTATATAAAGGGATACATTTTTTATTTCAAGAACTCTCTTTGTATTTATTTTCTCTAAATATTTCAATTTTACCTAATCAAGTCATTAAAAATAGAATAGTATTATGCACATTCCCTCTATTTGGTTTGATTTAAACTTAATGAATTTTATTTCCTAATATTTTTATTGATTTCTTACTCCTGTACCTTTGCATTATGGACTCCTCCTTTATAAAAATGAAAGCATGAAATTATTTGCCTTTAAGTTATGAACGAGTTAATAATTTCCAGGCATGTGGAGAAACACCTTATACCTAGCACTGGATGAAGAAAAACTAAACTTTTAGATATGTTCCTGAGCAATCACATTTTTCCATCACCTTCATGAACGGTGAACATAAGGTTTCTACTTCTGTCCTCTCTCAGAACCTAATCAGTTACCACCCAATTTCCAATGGGGTCATTAGAACTATTGAAAGCAACTGAGGGCAGAAAGGAGGATGTTTTAGGGCACGCCATAATTTTAGGAAGAATTACAGCAGACAGCAAAAAGAGCAAGAAATGAAAGAAATGAAGTGAACCGAAGCAACAAATGACAAGCTGTTGAAGAAAAATGAAAAGAAATGAGAAGAATAAGATAGAATGATAGCCATAGATATATGGTCACAGCACAAACACAGAGACACCCACCACTGAGTCCACGTGTACCGACTACTGACATAGTTCTGCAGTGGTGCACCCCAAGCACCCATTATTTTCTTCATCTGCTAAAGAGTAGGTGTCAAAATGATAGATGATAACTCATTGTATCAACATTTCCCTATAGCCTCAAAGCTCATTATCAACAGAGATAAACCTGTGCCAGGATAAATTTCTTATCAGAATATGGGCAAGGAAGAGTTCAAAACGGTGTTAGATTTAACAGAATTTTATTGTTGTGGGCTCCCTAAAGCAATTGAGAAGTACTAAGATATTCTATGCAGGAGTTGGAATCAAAATATCATGTTTCCAATCTGTTTGGATTGGTGCTTATAGCAAATATTCCATTGAAATAAGGTAAAAGGATGAATTTAAAAGAATAATTTGTCTTTAGAGTTTTCTCTGCTGTTTGGATTTTTTTTTTTTTTTTAAAGTAAGAGGAGGAAATACAGATACCACTTAAGACAGTGGAAAATGAGCAGAAGCTCTTTTAACTTATTTGAGCTGTCACTGAGTACATGGCTGTTATTTCACCTGGTCCTCTGCCCTCATGAGGGAGCATAATAATACTAATTATAGCTATCAAGCTGGAAGGAGAAAGATGAGGAAGAATATATAGAGACATTTTAATGTTGGGATCAACTGAACTGGGACACAGCTTCTGACAGACACTTCAATTCAAATGAGTCAGATTGCTCTAGGAAATAATAAAAAGGACTATTCTAAATGGTCCCTCACCATTTTCATGTATCACATACATCTAAAAATACCCCCTGAGTTTTTATCTATTGCCCCAATCCAAACCTTGTTCTGCTAAGACTCTTTAAATGAAAATGTCATTCTGCATCTTTCAGAAATCATGGCAGATGCCTTTTAACTCAGTAATTTGGTCCTGATAAAGGTAATGTGGCTGCTAGATAGACATTAAGTTGCTTTGCATAAAGCCCAGATTAAGAGCAGCAATGGGACCAATGAACTCAACACTGTTTTTATCTTTGTGTATTGTGCCTGGGCCTAATTTTTTAGCAGCTGTCTCACACAGCTTTCCCTTTCTTTAACAGTTATGTAAAGATAATCTCAAGCTTTTTGCAACATCTCTAAAGTATGTTTTACTATGGAATAAAGGTTCCATTTTCTTTCTGGGAGCAAGTGATTTAGCAAACCTTTGTTCACACCATGTGCAATTAATTAATTTTTTTCCACGATTTCAGGATGTAGGTCAGATATATTTATTTTCCCCCAACACTTGAACAATTTCTGTATAAGTCATTGGCACAGTTGGTGGTCAAATAAAAGTGGCAAGTTTATTTAGTTATTGAGATCAACCTGTATTGTTCCAAAGAGGCTAAACTGGAGGAGAGACTAATGACCTCAAACAGGAATAAGTATCCTAAAATAATAATTTTTTTGTTTTATTGAATTTCTTTTAAAGTAGAATTAATAATAATATAAGGTGTACTTTTTTTGCCTTGAGGGTCTTAGCAGTTGTGAAATCATTGGAAGTTTTAAAAATTAAATCAGGTCAAGAATGAAAGCCTTAGATTTCAGCCATGCTGTGTATTATCTTCAGTTCTATTATTCCATTCTCCTGGATCTTTGGAATCTTGATATCTACGATCCAAAAGAAAACATATTGTTCCCTTATATTTGGTCATGGCTCTCAAAGTCATTAATTAACACCTGACTTTTTGTTGTGTTAAACATTGCATATTGAGTGTCATTCCTTTGTCATCCAATTTTAGCTTGTTTGGAACAGTACTGGATAGGCTTCCTTTGTATCAGTTTTATAGTAGTGGGTAGAGGAAAGAAGGAAGCATTCAATTTACAGTGAGGAAGGCAGTCAGCTGGACTCAACTGATTCTTACAAACATTGGAAGGACTAGAAAAAAAATGAGTTGAGGATAGCTTACTGATGTCCCAGTAAACCAGCATCAGCTATCACAGATGATTACATACATGTGTGCATTATGTTTTATTTAAGAGGTGAAAAGAGAGTAAATGGCTCCTTTCTCAGAGCCTTGTTAACACCTTCAGTACACTGATGATTTCGTTTAGCATAGTACCTCTTCAAAATAGTATCTCTGTAATCAAAGTACCTTCCAAAGAAAAAACATGCACTCTTCACAGTATGGTCACAGCTATCAACTTTAACCACACCTATACAGGTGTGGTTATCTTCACTCATATTGGAAGGACTAGAGTTTGCATGATAGTTTTTTCTCTATCCTACCATATTCCAAATATTTGTAAGTATCACTACCACTTACTGAGCAACTACTATGGCTCAGATTTTTCACAAATTATCTTAATCTTCACAACAGCCTCATAATATAGTTTTTTGCACTCATTTTATAGATAAGGGTATTAAGATTCAAAGAGATCTAACCCCCTTTACCCCATCTACCCTCCTCATTCCTCAAGGGGTCAAATATAGGAGGGTAGAGGGAGGATGAAGTGGGTAAAGGGGATCAAATATATGGTAGCTGAAGGAAACTGGACTTTGGGCACTAAACACACAATAAAATATATAAATGTCAAATTATAATGTATACCTGGAAATTATATAATTGCATTAACCAATGTTACCCCAATAAACTTAATTTAAAAATTAACAAAAAAAATTCAAAGAGATTAGATAAATTTTCCAACATCACACCACTTGGTAAGAGCATAACCTAATGACTATTTCTCCATCCATTTAATTCCACGTTTCCTGCATTTATCTAGGAAAAAATGTGTAGTGCAAATTGTTTATCTGAAATGTAGGTGATCATTTTTAAAGAAGAATTAAAATCTCTACAAAACATTTTTCCCTCCAAAGTTTGGACAAACATTTCTTAAAATGCATGAGTTACTTATTGAGCATCCAGTTTTTAGTATAACCTTTAAAACTCTGTTTGAGGGTCCAGGTTACAATTTTACCTCTGTAACACTGTCACATAGTAGATGCTTAATAAATATGTAATGAATGAAGGAATAAATACTAGAACAATATTCAGTAACAAGAAAAAGGCAACATTCTATGAATGTTAGAAATGTTTACTCTGATAAAAGAATAACTCTCTTTTGCTCAAATCCAGGAATTATACGTGTAATCAGTCTAGTAGGGAAACAGGACAATCTACATTATATGTAGATATCTAGACCTTAATAGGCAGCTGTCCACACACTGTACTATGATGCTAATTATCAGAGCACATGACTACTCTAAAATATACTGCATTTAGTTTCCCATAACCTCTACCCAGAGGGAAAACACACACACACACAATAGCTCTGTAGGAAATCATATTGCAAGCCAGTTTCTTAAAAATTGTCAAAAACAGTCACCCCCACCCTTACTCTGAAGATGACTTCTACAAAGCAGAAAAATGGAAAAATACTTAATTTCTTTATAAATTAACTAGAATTAAAGAGAACAGATATGTGTTAGAAGAGTAACATCTTTGCTACCTGAAACCACTCAGTAAATGAAAACACGCATTTGGCATTTTCAATTATGGTAACTAATACAAATGTTCTCCCATTGAGGCCAATATGATTATGAAAAGGATTATGCTCTAAACATATGTAGTTATTTAACTTAAAGCCACAAATCAAGGTGATATATGAAATATACATTAGTGTATTACGGAATTGTAACTGTAGCTTCTTCCCATCTCCCATTAACTTCTGATCAAAATGACTTTTCTCCCCTTTTGTCCTATTTAGGAAAATAACAATATAATTTTTCTCTTTTAAGTTATATCCTTAAGGATGTGAAGATAAGAAAGAGGATTATAATGGTTGGCCTTTCCACAGACTTATGGCAAGAGATGATGTTCAGATGGTTCTGAATGGAGAATGATGGTAGGTCTTGGGGAAGGGCCTCATTAAAATAATCTTAGCAAAAAGCAGAGTAAACATAATTTATCAGACACCAAAAATGCCCAAAAGATGCCGCCACTTCTTTTAGTATAGCTTCTTCCGACAGCCTTCAGCTCTTTGTTCCAAGCCCAATTTGAGCATTCAGGGGCAACATTTCCACTATTTTTGTTTAATTTAAAGAAAATGCCAAGGCTTGCCTTGCAGGAGATGAAAGTATGAGGGTTCACCTCCTCGGAGCATCTGCTCATTTTAAGAATAACTGATGTGCTGTGTGTAGTCGATGCCAGAATAACTATCACACTGTGCCCTGCATGTCTGAGGCCTGAGCAAACACTTCAAAACTAAGGCACAAACTGACTTCAAAACCCACAGCTCCATGTCACTAACCTCCAGCCCCTCTTAGAGGAGCAGAAATGTTCCCACGGAAACGGAGCAAAGGAAAGGAAGTAAGGAACAGAGGGAAAGAGATAAAATTCCACTAACATAAAACAAACAAACAAACAAAACAGGTAAATCCTAACACAGAGGATGCAAAGTTAAAAACACGACATGTCAATTATATGGGTAACATTCACATCTGTGGTGACTCATTGGGTTAAAATGGTAATTTTAACTCCTTAGTATCCTTCTAAACATTCATTTTTAGGGAAATAAACCACCGGTATTTTCTTTCTTTCTTTTTTTTTTTTTTCAATCTAAAAATGAGAGAAGTAGAATTCTCAGGAATATCAAGCTGAGATAATTGGACTTGACCTAATGGCCTTAGGGAATAATGCTCTGGAGCCAGCAGCCTCAGGAAGCCTGGAGGAACACAATTGTCTTATTAAGGGGCTTTCCTGAAGAAGTCCTAGGGTGGGCCACTTAAACGTCAAAAGTAAATACTCAAATGAAAGGACCGGTGGATTAAACAGGTATTAGAACCACCATAAAGAGACAGAGGGAGAGTACTAATCTAACAGATGCCCCATCTGTCTCTCAAGAGCCACCCATAAATCAGTTTCTCAAGGTCCAGCTGAAAAAAATACATGTGTTTAAAAGTTAGCGTTGGGTGAAAAGGAGATATGCATATCTTTCATCACTGCTTCTATATTACATACTAATCATTACAATCAAAATGAGAATGACTAACACTTTCATTTTTCCTAGGAGTGAGGGTTTCCCCAGGACGTGGGACTTTCAGTACTAAAATTGGGACAGTCCCAGGAAAATAAGGATGACTGGTCATTCTACAATTGACCAAACAGAACTCAATTCAAATGTTATTTGCTGATGTCTGGGTTTGTTCATTTTCCTTTGTTAAGGGAGTGGAAGTTAATATTTTCCTTACAAATTTTTAAAAGAACTTTACAACATCATGAATATCCTGGAATAGAAAGACACTCATATTTTTAGTTACTGATTTCACTGTCCTTTGTTATACAGAAGAGAGGATAATAGAAAGTCTATATTGCATAATATTTTGTTGAGAAGTCCTTCATATTATTTAATATAAATATTCATAATATTATATCCAGAGTGATCCACAAAGGTCAATGGTATTAACATTCACTCTTTACCATTTCAGGCTTTCCACAGAGGCTCAGGTCCACAGCTCTTTCAGAATCAGCCACATTAAACATCACATAGCCACATACGATCAAGGATGAACACCTTTTGTATCTTTAAACAAATTCATTTATCAAACTGAACCCAGTACCAGGAGATCCAGTTGAATGAGGGAGGGGAATAAATATCACTACAGTAGGCAAAGATTATAATCCAACAACAGAAAACTGCTTTATGCAGAAGATAAATAATAACAGATGATAATAACAGATGTTAATGGATCTTTTCTCTATTAATGTTTTTTTACCTCCTGCAATTATTTTTAAGTGAAGTGAGATTATAAATGGATTTAAACACAAACACTAGTTTGAACATGATTTCAAAGGCATGAGGATGCAGCATCAAGGTGTGATACTGACTGAGAGCTGAATCAGGGAACTGGAGTAAAGTTCCACGTTCCAGGGAAAGCACTTGGCAGTGTTTAAAAAAAAAAAATAACAACAGCAACAAAAAAGAAAACAAACAAACCAAAAAAAAAAAAAAAAAAACAATTGGGCTCTCTAGTTCCCATAATGAGAAACTATGCCTGCCTGAATAACACACCTCCACACACACTCTAAACAAAAGATAGCAAGAGAACGTTAAGTGTTAAGGACACCTTTTTTCTTGAAAAGGTAGGGGGTAGCAAAAAAGGCTGGTTTTAATCAGGCTACCTGGTTTTTGATTAGGATAATTTAACAAGAGAGAGAGATTTTACCAACTTTGTCTTTTAAAAGACACTCTTCTTCATTGTTAGACTCTGATATGGAAAAAGGCAAGGCTATTTTTTACTAATAAGAAAATATTACCAGAACATGTCACAAATAATAATCTAATCATACTTGCATGTTTTATTTTCTCTATTCTTATTGAGACTTCATATTATGTAACACATATAATATAAATTACATCATATATAAAGGAAAAGCCTTTCATTTATATTATAATCTTTGACCTTGCTTCCTTTACCCGGGTTTGCATGAGAGATTTTAGCCACTGTATAAACTTCTAACTATAGTCAAAAGGAAAATAGAAAAGACATGTATGGAGTAGAGACAGGGTCATCTGAGTCTTGAATGAACAGAACAGAAAGGAGTACTTAAGAAAGGAGGATAGAAGAGAGAAGATAGAATTTAGAGATAGAATAATAACATTATATACATGGAAGTCAAGAGAATATAACCAATATTTATCAAGTGCTTATTTTGTCTTTGGCACTACTGTAAGGGTTTTCACAATAGCCATGCAAATAACTAGAGCAACAGTTGATAATTATCGAGTACCAGAGTGACCAACTGTCCCACTTTGCCTGGAAGTGAGGGCTTTTTAAAATATAGGACGTTCAATATTCAAACCTGGATGGTCTCATTGGGTTGCTGCAAGGATTAAAATGGAGCAATGAATGTGAACTGCTTAGCATTGTGTCTGGCATAGATGGGGCACTCACCTGTGTACTCGTTTGCCCGAGACTGTCCTGGTTTTAGCACTGAAAGTCCCATAGCCTGAGAAACTGAGCTTCTATGTGTATTACTCATATAGCATTTGCAATAGCTTTGGAAAATAGAAATATGTATTGATATTACCCCATATTACAGATGGCACAAAAGAGGCCTAGACATTTGAAGTGACTGCTTGTGGTTGCACAGATCAGCACGTGGCCTAGCAGGGACTGGAGCTGAATAGACTAACTCCCACCATGCCTGCAGACTTCCCCATGGCATTATATTGCCTCCCAGTGAAGTCTGGGAGTACTTGTTAGTGTCAAGAGAGAGAGAACCAGAAGGAGTAGAGAACAACACATCCCTGGCTAGAACATAAGTGTCTGTGTTACTGTTAGATGGTAGAATGATATCAACAGACAATATCAGTCAATTCTAAGGAGCTCAATTGTGAAAACTGAAGCTGCCTTAGCTTGTTGAGAACATTGATGCCAGGAGAAGTCCAGGAAAAATTTTGAGCTTTCATACTTCCCTCCTTCTGAGGTAAACTTCTATCTATTTTGATTATGGCTATAACTACAGTTATAACCAGGAAGAGGGTAATATGAATTGCAGTCGAAAAGAAGTCAATTGGTGGAGGTGGGAAATGCAAAAGAAGGAAGGGAGAGAGAGAGGTGAAGGAAGGAAGGACAGATGGATAAAAGGAAGGAAGGAAGGAAGGAAGGAAGGAAGGAAGGAAGGAAGGAAGGAAGGAAGGAAGGGAGGGAGGGAGGGAGGGAAGAAAAATAAGGACGGGCCCAGGAATGGGGAGGATTAGCCATTTTATCTACAAATATGGCACAGCATATTGACTCCTTATTATTAACTCTTGATGACATTCAAAATCACTACCAAAATCCAGCCAATCTAGATTAGTATTTTTCTTTTACCCAATAACCAAACTTTGTCACTTTCCTTTTACAAATAATCTGATTTACATTTCTAAGGCAAGAAACACCATCCATAAAAATATGTATCTGTGTCAAGTGACCTGACTCTGCAAATTTAATCATTATAAACCAAAACCAATCACCCATTTCTTAGGCAAGATCTGTACTTGGGAAGCAGAAGCCAAATAGCACCATTTGTCTTTCACACACCCCGGGGGTCAGCACTTACTACAATCTCATATACAACAACTACAAAACTTAGAAAAATGTTCTTTAGAGATACAACTCAATTTTGTGTTGTTACATTATCTCTAAACCAATAAGTGAGGACACTTTAGGGTGATTAGAAGAATAAAATGAGATGGTATAAAAATTTTAGATCTTTCCCTGTAGTATTTTAACAACCCAGGTTTACTCTTTTCCTCTATAATTTGCATTTAAATAATAAGAATATAATTAGGGAAGATAGCTAATATTTCTTGAGTGCCTTCTATTTAACAAGCACTGGGAAAACTATGACTGGCATGTCTGTGTGTATGTGCATACACGTGCGCATGTGTGTGGAACAGGAGGTGCTGTTACCCAAAAGGCTGGATAAAGAAAATAATCCTCTTTTTGCTGTGGCCCAGTAACTTCTCAGGTTTTATGGACTGAGAATTTCTGAAAATATTTATCTTTAAAAAAAAAAAAAAAATTTTGGCAATGCATTTCTAGTGTTTTGGAAAAATTAACATTATGTGAATACTAATTGTCTAATCCCTTCTATTTACTAAATGTTTAATCTTATTGACACTGTATTTTTAAAGTACAAAGTTCACACCAGTGGATTTAAAGTTTCTAAAATGCTCTGTTTTACAGTTTATTTCCTTGAAGAAATATCATCATAAGTCATTTCATGGAAAGGGACTTCTATTATTTATGTTGCATCTCATTAAGGTTTTACTTACATCTTCTAAATTTCCTCCTGAGATTAAATATTTGACTTTTATGGGGGCACTAAAAGAAAATGCGCCACTTTCATTTTGGGTCTGAAAACATCATAATCTTGAGATTTAAACAGGCTGAGTGTTGACAAAAGCTGTTTTAGCCATTACAGAAACCAGCTCAACACAATGTCGGCACATTCAGAAAAGTCTCTTTAAAATGTGTCAGCTTTGCCTATTGTTCTATCAAAGTTGATGACCGAATTTACTACCTAATTATAAACTTGTGCTCCTCACAACATGAGGAATGGAGAATTCTGAGAAGCAAATCAATCAAGTAAAGGTCACGCTACACAAAACTAATGAAAATGACTAAAGATCCCAGATCATAAGATAAAATGGGGAGTGAAAAGAGTTGCCCACAGATACCCAAGTGTCAATCACAAGAACTTGCAGTAATAAAATCAGAAAATGTATGCAAAGCATATAGCAATATATCTAGCCTATTGTAAATAGTAAATAAATGGTAGTTTTCATCATTATACTTACTAATAATAGAAATATTTCAAGTTTTGTTGTCTAAAACACTGGGCCTCAAGTCCTAAGATAGATTAAAATACTGCTTCTTCTTTTTATTTATGAGACATGATGCAACTTATTTAAAGCCTTGACTCATAAATTAGAGACACACAAACAAAGTCATCTTGTAGGATTATTGTATATAAAATTAAGATAGGAAAAGAAGCGATGGGGTAGAAAAAAAGGAAGAGAGAGAGTTTAAAACATTTCTTCCTATTAATAAGTACCTGAAAGTGAAGGAAAAGAGTGAACAAAGTCTTCCATATTCAGAACATGTTTTTCTATTGAAATGAAGCAGAAAAATATAATAACCTGAGGGCTTTCAATTATTATAAGTAATAGCCTAGATCAAGAATTGACCAAAAGTGCTTAACTTTCTAGAAATCTCTTCCAAAAAAAAAAATTCTCTTGGATGAGCTCTCAGGAGGTGAGATTTTTAGAAGTTAATATTCAAATTAAATCAGTATTGAGGTTATTTGTTTGATCCCAAATATTGTATAACCCAGTCAGTAAAAATAGCTACCTTTTAATTAGTACTTACCATAAACCAACATGGTTAAGCATTTTACATGCATTCTCTCAATTAAACCTCATAATAACCTTTTTAAAGTAGGTAATACTATACCCATTTTATAGATGACAAAATAAGTTAATAAGTGATAGGGCTGGAAGTTGCATAAATACTTCGATGTGAGAGGTTGTATAGAGAGTATTATACTGGTCAGGGATACAGACTCCAGAATTAGATTTTCTGAGTTGAAACCATGACCTTCGGATCTTGGGCAAGTTGTTTACCCTCCTCTCTGGTCCTTAGTTATGTTGTTAGTAAAATGGGAAAAATAATAGTGCCCACTTCACAGCGTTCATGGTCCGTAGTCAGCACTTGATGAATCTCGACTGTTATTATCAGTCCTGTTTTGAAATCTGGCTTCTAAAGTCTATTTATCTTTATTCCTTTTTAACTTTCCTCCCAGGAGATACAAATTACTTGACCATTGTATAGCTAAGTAAGGGGATAAAATTTTTTAATAACACAAGCTTCTAGAATCTATACAATGCTTCCACACACTATTATCTCAATTGGTTCCAATTCCGCACGAAGCTGTGCAACTGTTAAAAGGAAGAGCTAGGCCTTGGCCTTGGGACTTCAGGCTCAAGATGTTATGATATCTCTCCTAATAAAAGATTTCTGTGATTTATTGTTTGGCTCTGCTTAGTAACACAACAGAAAATGACTGGATGAAAGAATGTAACATTTAGTTACACATCCAGATGTTCCAGCCCGTATAAGGCCAAACATCTGGCTGATTAACTAGGTACTGCGTTTTTTCACCCTGACATTGGGCAACATGTCAAATATGATTGATTTGAAACAGAAGAAAGCAAAGTGTATAGAAGGAGCTGTTAGAAGAAATACTTTACTAAATAAAAAATGGCATGGACTTTGCTATCATCACCTGCAACGGCAATTTATTTGTAACCACCATCAATAGCCCTACTGGGGAATATAATCTCGCTTAACTTGTTCTACCATTTTGACACCTCTAACACAGAAATGTAATTTAAAATAAAGATTCATGGAGCTAATATCCTTCTTGCTTCAGACTGTTAAAGTATCTATTGTTCTCACAGCTTGGAGGCGGGATGAAAGTCTGAATGTATAAATGAACACATGGATGATATACAGCTTGATATAAACATTGCCCAGCTTTTAGTGAGAGATCAATGCCTGTAGAATACAAAGTTAAAATACACGCTCTGCATAAAATGCCTTATGTTTGAAAAGAAAAGTAGTCATGATAGGTGCTTTTTCTATAACCATAGACATACTGTGATTTCCTTGGGGAGATAATAGAGATGATCACACTGATGTTTATCATATTAGTATAACTATATAGCTACTGAGCACTTGACCTGTTCCAAGCACTTTGTTAGGCAGATGTGATACCAACCTATGAGGTGAGTACTCTTGGTATTCTCATTTTGTATATGAGAAACCTGAGGCTAAGAGCTAGAAAGTGACTTTCCCATTTTCTCATATTTATTAGGACTTTGTATTTCCAATTGCCAATTTATGAAAAGGTTTAATCAGGGCCAAGTGTACACACAAGATGAAAAGGAGTTGCATTTAATGTGAAAGAATCTTAGAATTTTAAGCCTAGGGGGGATCTTTAGAGAGCAGTTAATTCAACCCTGATATTTATAGATGATAAAACCAGGGCTCACAAGGCTGTGGTTTGCCCAAGATTACACAGTTTGCTAGAATGAGAATGAGAAATTCCCACCATGAATACATTTCTTTCTGCCAACACATCATTTCATAAACATCCAGTTAAATGCAAATGTCCTCTCCAGAAGTGAATAGATCCATTATAACCTACTGTAACATTATCAGGAATTAGCTGGTCAGACAGATGAGGCAAGATTTGATGAAGAAATCTGATGCCTGAGAGATTGGTTGTTAGGGGAGGCAAAAAGGACCACTGCTTAGGAATATCAGCTCTTTAGTCAGTCCTGTGACACTGGGCAAGTCATTGAACCTCTTTAAGCCTCAGTTTCTTCTTCTGTAAACTGAAGATAATAATAGCATCAGTGTTAAAGAGTTGATGTCAGCATAATACTTACAAAGAGCTGTGTGCAGCACATGGTGTCTTTTAAGAACTCATCAATCCTCCCAGGAAGGAAGGGATAGAGGAAATCGGAGGACTTCATGAAAGATATGAGACTGATGGGAGATTTATGGAGCCAGAGAAAGGTACCTCTGACCTCTCACCATGTGGCTCAGGGCTGGTCTTGATTCTAAACTCTACTACCCAGCTCCTTATCAATCATTGCTCAGCTCAGTATTCAGAGAACAAAGGAAATGGTTTTAGATTGTCATTACTAAAAAACCTACAAAAATCAAACACACCTGTTCCACCAACATGCATCAGAGACTGATTTGTGCTGTGCTGTACATGCACACAAACTAGGGTATGCAGAACGGGGAGTTGATGGACTTCGTATAGAAGATGACAAACCCGATTGATTACTTTTGGTCCAGATGCAAGCTAGTCCAGGATATATCTCCATGATGGATTCACTTTGCCATTTTATACCTCGAACACCAGAGTCCCATAGTACAACAGATGCTATTTGACTAAATTCCCCATAAATTTTACGTCCTCACCCCTGGATTACTTAACATTCAGAAACAGGCTTAATAAGTGTTGTGACTTATTCTTATCATTACAATGAAAGGAGGTTCCTTTTTAAAATAAATAAGTGTGTGTGTGTGTGTGTGTGTGTGTGTGTGTGTGTGTGTAAATTCTCCCAATCAGTATACACTTGACTCTTTGATTATAAAAGGCTTTCATAGAACTCTGCTTGGATCCTAAATTTCCTTGGATTCTATGTTCCAAAGTTCAATGAAAACAGTTATTGGAATTACTGTAGGTTTAATATCCTGATGTTTGGGAAGCTTCTGGATAGTTTGTTTAATTTGAAACGTTAGTCATAATTTATGGGCTGTGTTAATTTGTTAGGCTGCCATAACAAAGTAACACAACAGTGGCTTAAACAACAGAAATGTATTGCCTCACAGTTCTAGAGGCTAGACGTCCAAAATCAAAGTGTTGACAAGGTTGGTTCCTTCTGAGAACTATAAGAGATAGATAAGTTTCAGGCACCATTCTGCGCCTTGTAAGATGGTCATCTTCTTCCTGTGTCTCTTCACAGTGTCTTCTCTCTATTGTGTCCATATCCAAATTTCTTCTTCTAAGGACATTAGTCCTCTTGGATTCGGTCCCACCCTAATAACCTCATTTTAATTTTATTACCTCTGTAATGACCCTATGTCCAAATAAGGTCACATTCTGTGGTCCTAGAGGTTAGGACTTCAACATACAAACTTTTTGGGGGGTGAGGAGATATATTTCAATCTATAACATGAGTCTTCAGAATAAACCACTGAGAGGTATGTGCATTACTTTCTTTTTGCTTCAACTTTCCCTTTCTTTTTCTCCTTAAAGTCTTGTCTCTTCTTGGCAAACAGGTCCATTTCTTCCTAAAGCATCCCACTGGTGTTCCCCTACATAGCATTCACTAAAATTCTGTCTATAACAATGTGGATTTATTTATTTATTTATTTATTTTATGATTCCAGAGACCTCCCTTTTTCGTACTTTCTAAAACTTAATCCTTTCATTATGTCCTGTCAGGCACAGATACCTCTAGATTGCTAGAGAAATTGCAGAATAAAAATTGAAACTTAACACAAGGTAACTGCTGAAAAGTATGTGTGTTAAGAAAGCTATGCTCTCAAAAATCCATAAAGCAATCCCTTCACTTTTCATGGAAATCCATGCTAATTTAGATAATGATAACTAATGATTCACCACATCGAATGATGGAAACAAACTTATAAAAATTGACCTTACCGATTAACCATTTTCAATTAAATTAAAGGGAGTATGAATCAACTCCACCAGTAATACAAGAACATTTTCTCGTAAGGTTGTTTGATAAGGAGGTAGAGAAATCATTTTTTGAAATGTGATGAAACATATGATGGACTGTGGCATGAAAACTACAGTAATTAATAACACAGAAGTTTAGGCAATTCTATATACTTCCTTGTCACAAACCTAAAACTTAGTCACTTTCCAGTGATACAATAATCCTGGCTCATTTCCATATTATGATAATTACCCTACTCTAAGTGATAAATTAAGATTAACTATGGAACTAACTACCAAAAATGTATCTAATTTAGGAAACTCCAGCTCTCTATTATCTACTCTTTATCCAAATGAATATAAAATACCTGTCTGTGCTTTAATAGTAATAAAACATTAGTGGAAAAAATTCTACTTTCATCACAGAGTTGAATAAGAATCAACTAATACTTACAAATCCTAGACAGCATTTTTTCATGGATGGGAAATTCCAATATACTAGAACAATTCTGTGGCTCTGTTGACAATGATGGAAATACTACAATAAATCTCTCGGTAGAATGCTGGTATTTTAGAGATTAATGAAACAAGGAAGTACAGAGGTTATAGAAAGCTTAAAAGGCCATGAAAGGAGAAAAATCTAATTAGAAAATTAAATAAAAAGATTTAATTCAAATCGTATGCTCAGAGATGGGCTAGGACTTGAGTGAGAAAAAAATTCATTGTCACTTCACTCAAAAGCCATTTGTGAATGGTCTTAACAGGAAAAAAAAAATGCTCAAGAATGTCTCTGACATATTTCTCAACCTTCTTGAGGTGGATGTGATATTTTTAGCATGCATGAATCAAGGCTTGCAGCCCTTTGTTCCTCACCTTTCCCTATCAGCATTTCTGTGTCAACATCAAGGAGGTTTCAAGTGCTACTGAAAAGGGAAATGTTGCCTCATTCTAAAAACTGTTCCAGATAATTGCTGAAAACCCAATGAAAGTGACACTGAATAATCACTTTATCATGCAGCTTAATGAGGTCTTTTCTGAAACTCAATCAAATTAATACTCTGTTAAGACACTAAGTACTAGTTCTTTTTACTTTTTATTTGATGTTTAAAACTTCTCCAAATTAAAAAAGAAAGAAAGAAAGAAAGAAAAGTAAAGAAAGCTCTCTCAGAAACTTTAAAAATAATTGCAGGAAGTTTACAATTTTTTAATCCCAAAGAAATTTATCCTGTATCTTCTTAGCAGGGAAGAGGAAAAGGCAATGGCGAAAATCATGGACATATTCCCCTTCCCTCTCAGATACCATTAAAATATTACTTAACCTCAAGATTGTTACTCCAATTGATAGACCTTCTCAAAATGTTTACTAAATAATCCAGGCCTTTTATGTTTGTCTAAAATCCTGAATGCATTTACACTTATTTAAAATTACACTAATTTAGTGCCATCTTATGTTACTCAAAGTCTACTATAATATGAGGTGTTATTTTAATATAGGAATAAGATGATGAACAAGACAAGACCTACAGAAACACAGACCTCATAGACCTTTCCACTGAAGTTGAAGACAGATGATATCCACATAAATAAATCAACAAATAGGGTATTTTTAGACAGGGCAGCCAAGCAAAATCTCTTCACGGAGGTGAGATGTAAGTGAAATCTGAATGATGAAAAGGAGGCACCCACCTAAACATAGAGAAAAGGCATATTTCACACGGAAACAATGATAAGTTCTATTACACCCTCAAAGAATCAGAAGATTAATCAGGCTAGAGGGCAGTAACCCCAAGGCACAGTATGATAGCACATTAGATCTGAGACTTAAGCAGGGCTAAGATCATGTAAAGACTTCAAGGCAAAAGAAAGGAGTTTGGAATTTTACTTTACATGCACTGGGACATCATTGGACCCTTTTTTTTTTTTTCGTGAAGAAGAGTTCTATGATGTGCTTTACATTTTACGCGATAATTCTGGCTGTGTTGCCACATGAAAAATAAATTGGTGCGAGACAAGGATTAGAAGCAGGGAAATCAGCTTGGGGGTAGAGTTGAAGTCTAGGTGAGAAATGATATCAGAATAGACTAGTTCGATAGACAGAATTAGTGAGTGGTGGTCAAATTTGAAATTTATTTTGGAGATAGAAAAGACAAGTCTTGCTAATGGAAAACATAAAATATTTAATTTATATTAGTCTGTCTTTCCTCAAAACCTTATCGTAATCACCCTGAGGACAGGAGTTATGTCACAGGTTTCCTGTGACCCCATATCACACAGCCTGGTGCTGAGGACAGAATCAGTTATAGAACAAATATCAATATATTTTCCCTCACTCTCCTAAGGCAAGTAATTTAAGCACTGTCTGCTCTCTTATTGTCAAAGTGGTGATAAATTTTCTTATCTACCTTTCAAACCTGAGTATCTAGTAGAAATATTTGAAACATAAAAGGGTATTCAATCTCTACCAGGCAAGCCACACAAATTTGCTTTTAACATTTAGTCTTTTCCTTTCTCTTAAGTGCCACAGAAACCACCAGGCAAAGATTTTCACCAATAATCACCTGGGCAGTTGGACTGTACAAATATTCATTCAGTAGAGTAATTTAATGAGAACAGCAAAAATACAGTTAAATTAGAAATCTTTTCTTGTCTTTTTGAGTAGAGGATATTTTACTTGTGAAAGCACACTGGATGAAGCTCATAAGAATCAACTGCATAGATTATATTCAGAACAATATATAATCAAATGATTTACTTCCTCTATAATATATTTCTCCATGTTTGCTTCTGAGCAATAAAAATCTTAGCTAGCCCAGGTTAAATTCTGGAACCAAGGTGACTTACATGTCCTGTAAGTTTCTTTCGACTATTTTGTCAAAAATTTTCCAGATATACTTTGTGTTACAAAAAAATCTACTGTCAATCTTTTATTAAGGAGGATATTTCAGTTTAAAAGAAAAAATTTTCCAGAGGTACTTTTAATTAAAACAATAATTTTTGAATCACAGCTTATTTTTCCAATCTAAAACAGTTTCTTATTTTTACATCTAAAGAACTTGATTAATTTTGCAACAGGAAAATCAATGCATAATCATTTTAATTGGTTTCAGATTCATGTTCATGCAACAGAGTTTAATGTAAGAATCAAATAACTGTAAGAGAAATAATATTTAATCTATTATTTTAGTTCTCTCATATAAATAGTATAGAGCAACATTTTTTTTTAATTAAGGAAATTGAACAGTGTTAGTAAAAGTTCTACTTTTCCTATATAATAGACAAAAATGGTTTGGTGAAAAGAGGCATTGAGTGCATAGATGTATGGGTTATACTGACTATGCAGAGGAGCGAAGGCTCACTGAGGGAAAATGAGTCTGGCTCTTTCCCCACTTACCTCCTCCCTAACCCCAAGCCGAGAACCTCTTCATAACCCTGGAACCCTAGAGGATAAACTGACAAGTGCCACAATCCCAGATATTTCATTTACAGAGTCAATAATACCTGTCTTGTGGTGTTGACATGAGGTCTTAGAAGTAGTGTAAGTAAAGCACCAAAATGGAATAGGCACTCAAGAGAAATTGGGTTGCTGAATGTTTTTTTTTTTTTTTACTTCCTGCCTCAGAATTTAATTCTCTTAATTTCCATTTGGGGACCCATGAGGTTGGAGGAAAGCTGTCACAGCTCCAGGGACCGAGCACATGCTCTAACTAAATCCACGATCCCACTGGCAAAATGACACCGCATGTGACCTAAGTCAGTCCAAGCTCAATGAATCCCATAATGTTTTCCTGAGGTTGATGGGACAAAGATTCTCTCTTTTTTTTTTTTTTCCAACTCGAAATGAATGAGAAAGCAGGTAGCCCTAGAGTTGCTGGCCACCATGTGAGAACCATCTGAATATCCAGCTTTGGTACAAAGTCAATACCGAAAAAAAAAAAAAAAAATAGGCGGAGGAGAAACAAAGAAAGCAGTAACACCTTGAGTGATATCTTTGAACCTGGGATCAAGTCTCACCTGAAGTGAGCCTGACATTCTTTTCTGTTACACAAGTCAGTGGTTTGGTTTTATTGATTGAGGCAATTTAAGCCAGATTTTCTGTTCTTTGCACTCCAAGATACCCTAACTAACTCAGTTATAGAAATCTGAGGGATAACACAGCTCAGGAGAACATAATTTCAAAATATTCCCCTGGGAAAATGGGTAAAAAGCCTCCAATCCATTGGTTCTGAAACTTTTTTTAGATTCTAGATGCCCTGACAATCTGATATAAATGATATGAGTGATATAAATCTCCTTCTTGGGGAGCAAAAAATGTACACTGGCACACAGGCAAACTCTACCTATGATTTCAGAGAGTCAGAGAGTGCATAGTATCTCAAGCCCTCCAGGGTAAAAGCATATATCATAAAGCAATATACTGAATTTGGTTCTGAAGAGTGGCCAGATTCTAACATGTGCAGATGATGCCTGTGGACAGCCTGCAATGCTGGTTGGTGGGGGAGCAGGCACATCTCAGAGCCTGGCCATTTCAATCCAGTGTTGAACAGGATGGCCCCTGCTTTTGCATTGCTGCCTTCAATGCCTCTGCATCACAGAATGAACAAGAGTCACGTCAATCAATTACTTTTAAAAACTGCTGAAAAATGTGCTCGCCACCCACAACCCCCACCAGTATCCTCACCAGTATCCCCAGATTTGTCACTGACTTAGTTGCTAGAACAGAGGCAAAGTTCTCCTTTAAGCTTAAGTGAGAATACGCACTAGCTCCAGACAAAATCCTTTTCATTTTAGCTTCTAAACCTAGCCTGCAAATAGTGGGGAGCCTCATTAATGTTGACAGTAGATTGCCATTAACCTTACATCCTCACATCTTATTTTTGAGCTTAGCTCTGCTTTTGTTATGGCATTGTTCTTTCTGGTTTCTTTTGTTTTAACCTTTGGGGTCTACTCAGATCTGCCACACAGACTGATGAAGCTTAATCCGACTTCTTTAGATGAGGCTAACTTAAAGCATATTCTTCACCGTGATCGAGTAGGTAGGTAATTGACCTCACACCTACACGTTCCTTTAGACCTGCAACTTTTACAGTGGCTATAACCAATTAAGAAACTTTCCTAGTGCTTACCAGAGGGGAGGTGGAGAGGAGAGGTAGACAGGGGAAAAACATTTAAACCATTTGTTCAATTAAAAAAGTAAATTAAAAAAAAAAAAAAAGAATTGTGGACATGAACTAGAAAGATGTCTGTGATAAGATTCTTAGGGGACAAAGAGCAATTCTACTGTAAGTTCTACAGAGACTTACAGTTTATATAGTATAATATTTTATTGTTTCAAAGCAGTAAGGTCTTTTTTTGTAACATATGAACAGATACACATTGATGTCAGAGAAGAAAGTGAAGATATATGTCAAACTGCTCAGGTTACTTCAGAGGACAGATGAGAGTTTGGTAGGAAAGAGAATTAATAACTTTTACAAAATGTCTTCCAATACAGACAGAATTGTTCTAAGTAGAAATGTTACCTTTTGGAGGGAGACAAAGTGGATAAAAGGGGTCAAATATTTGGTAATGGAAGGAAATTAGACTTCAGGTGGTGAGTATGCAATAGAGTACACAGTTGTCAAATCATAATGTTGTACATCTGAAATTATATAATGTTCTTAACTGATGATACCCCAACAAATTTAAAATAAAAAAAAAAGAAACTTTCCATCCTGGTAAGGACTAATTTCATTCTCTACATTTGAAGTTTAAATAGTTTTAGAGGCTTGCCCAGTTCGATTTCCCTTTACAAGAAGAATTGTTGCTTCAAGCAGTGCTCCTCAAACTTTAACATGCATATGAATTACCTGCAGATTTTGTTAAACTGCAAGTTTCTGATTCAGCTGATCTGAAGTGGAGCCTAAGATTCTGCATTTCTAACAAGCTCCCAGGTGATGCTGCTATTGCTGGTCCTGCATATAACACATTTAGTGGCAAGAGCTTGAAGGATTTGCAGTATGAGGTTTTACTATTTGCCTTCCCCACACACCTACCCTGCTTACAGGGGACCAGCAGGAGATACTGTTAAGAATTGGTGACTTACTGTTACTGTTGATAAAGATTACTCTAGGTGCTAACTAAACAGTGGAGAGCTCCACTGCCTTATTTGTAAATGCTAATCATGTAGTTACAGTGTAAAGCATGCCTCTATAAAGACCAGTCCTAAGGGACCTATTTGTACAGGAGACAATAATTTCAGTACAGCCTTCTAAGTGGAACACACCCAGCCAGGGTTCAAAGACCCCTTCATTCACCTGTACAGAGATCTGCATTGTAACCTACTAACCCTCTTAAATTGCAGGAAGTATCACATTTCTCATTTTCATCTGTTTTCTCTGCAGTCATTATATTTCATTTTTACCTAGCATGACTTTGAAACGTCTGAGCTTTGAGAATATAAAACACTAAAAGCAAAGTCTTATTTCTCAATTGATGAAGTCATTGAGAGAGCTCAGGTATCTTCCAACTGCCAAAATACTAGAATTGTAGTTGATTAGAGAATCAAGAAAATATTACTAAGGGCTATACTTTTAAAAATTAAATAATGTCAAACACCCAATTTTACAGAGCATCTTTCATTGTTTTCAGAACACTTTATTAACTGACCTAACCTTCATTGTCATAATACCTCAGCGAGGTTAGAACCTACTAACAGATATTGTCAAATACAAATCTAATGTTATCTCTACTAATGCATAGCACACTCTATTATTACAAAGGAAAGGAGACACCTTGCTTTTCCCAAACATACCACCTCCAAAAAACCTGTCTGTCTGTCTCTCAAACACACACACACCCCTCCCTCTCAAATTCAGAGGTCAAATCAGGAGGTTGGGTTATAGCAAAGTTGATCCATTCCATATCTCTACAGCTGTGATTTATAGACAAAATAATACAGTGAGGACAAGCTAATATTGCACTGTGGAAATAGCTTCTCTCAAAACAGGACATATAAATATACTTCAGAGAGAATTTCAAATACTTCCTTCAAACAGCTGTTTTTAATGATTTCACAGGACAGGTTACATATAAAAAGGAATAAACATCATTTAACAACACTACTAATTATATGCACTTAACATATATTATCATGGTCTACGAAACAACTTTGTAAGTATGATCATCCTGATTTTTCAAATAAAACTAAGGATTAAAAAAAAAATAAATGATGACTTCCTCCAAAGTCACAGGGCTATAGAATGGCAGTACTCACACTTGAACCCAAGTCTGAATGATTCGAATTCTGCATTGTCCAAAGCCCTTGCCTATAACCACATGATCAGTATGTGTCTCTCAAACTTTAATGTGTAAACAGGTCACCCACGGAGCTTGTTAACATGCAGTTTCTGATTCAGCAGATCTGTTGTGGAGGCTGAGATTCTGCTTTTTGAACAGGATCCCAGGAGATGTTGATACTGGTGGTCCAGGCACCATATTTTGAATAGCAAGGCACTTTGACAGTGTTTCTCAAAGTGTAGTCCCTGGGCTGGCGGCATCAGCGTCACCTGGGACCTTGTTAGAAATACAAATTATCAGGCTCTGCTGGAGACCCACTTTGGTGGTGTCCCAGAGATCTATGACTTAACAAGCCCTCCTGGAGATCCTGATGCACATGCAAGTGTGAGAAACAATGGCTCATGTCCAACTTCTCCATAGACGTGAACGATCTAAGTCTCTGTACAATTTGGAATGATTCTTAGCTGAGTAGATGTGATTTCCTCTTGTTTTCCTCAGTCACGCTTTTGTATTTACCTGAATTTTTCACCACCTCCTTAGTCAAAAAGTGGTCTGGCCAGAAAAGAAGCTGAGATTGTGACGGTAACATTGTTCCACGGCTTTGCGGTGGTACTTTATCACAGACTGTGATGTGTGACCTCAGAAAGAGGTAACTGAAGTGTGTGGGGGGGCAGGTGGGCAGGGGAGGGGGCAGCTGACACTCACTTCATTAATTCTCCCTCCTCCAAAATGGGGAGGAATTTATCTTTCTCAAAGGAATTTCCCCCATAGAATGCCCAATTTTTCTTCCCTATTCTACTGTGCTTTGCCAAATAAATACTTAGTCTCACATTTTTATTCTAAATAGTGACTAGGAAATAAACGTTTTTCCTTAATTTGAGAAGAAACATGTCAAGTAATTAACAAACACAAAGAAGACAGTTATCTTAGATCTCCAGTTGGGATGAACAGTAAGACTCAGAGGAAAATTACAGTGCTTAGAAAGCTCCGATAAATAAAAATGAAAGATTTTAATTGGATTTATTTAAATAAAAAACAATCTGTAACCATCACATTTCTAATAACAAGTGATAAAATAATTAAGCATTGGACTATGTGCTTTACACAAATTATATCAATAAATACTTAAAGCAATACTGCAAAGCGGGGATTGTTTTATCCCCATTTTAAAGATTATAAAATAGGCTTATGGTCCAGGGATGATGGTCTAGGACACATAAAAAACTAGTAAAAATCAGAGCTAAGATTTTAATCCAAGTTTATCTTTTTTCCTTTTCTATGGTGGCTGTTGTTCTGTGCTAGCATTCACTCCCCACTTAACACACACCAGCTGCCTGGACCCACGTGAGAACTTGGTAATCCCACCCTACTTATTCTTCAGTGTCTCCCAACCCTTACATGTGAAGATCAGCTATAGGCTGATTATTGATCTCAAAGCCAATCATTGTTAATGCTCACCACCCACCCACCCCAAGCAGGTAAAAGGACTCCCTTGGAGAATTCAAGAAGTAATGGAAGAAGAAAGTTTCTTTGATCTTCTGAACGTGGCAAATCAACGCTATAATCTCCAATACATCAAGGACAGAACAGAACTCTGGGAGTCCTATAAATAAGAATAAAGCCACATGCTGTTTCATGAAGCAATCAAAAGGGAGGAGAGGTTTAAGAGGAAGTGCCTTAAATATCTGGAGTTTACAAAATGTGTTTAGATACACAGAAGAAACCAGCAATAGAATATGGGAAACATGACCTCAAGAGTCCACATGTCTCCTAGTGAGTTTAACAGCAGATGCAGGGTTTAGGAGCACGCTGGGTCCTCTAGCAGTTCCTGTGTATCCCAAGATGCAGAATTAACACATGTCTTGTGAGGATTTAACAGAACAAAAATTTCCATATGGTACCAGGCTCTGAAGAGATTGGCCATGTAAAGATTTGAGGAAAACAAATCACCTCTTCTTATACTTTTCATGCATATACATCAACCCATTTTAACAGATGCAATCTTTCATAACAATTGGGCTTGCTCTTTTTCTCTCCCCATAATCACAATAGAAGTCCAATAGAAACAGATTGTACTGCACAGAACAAAGCAATATATCTGCATCCCTTCCCTGAAGTCATCATTAGAGATATGAGCCCCTGCATCTGTGAGGGATTTCCATCTGTACTTGGTTAGTTATGAGTCTACGTTCACTTCAAGCCATCCGATTGGTTTGAATGACTTTAATGAGTCTAACAAAGATGAAGATATTAAACATAGAGCTCATTATTAGTCAGAAGTCTGCCATGTTCCCTGCTGTATAATTAACTCCTTTCATTCAACACATTTAAAATAGCATCAATGAAGAATTTTTAATTACCTCCCTCAAAAAGAAGGTCCCGACTCAGAGTCAGTAGCCAGTTTCACAATGAGGTCCAATTTAAATTGTTCTTAAAATAATGTTTCCGCTAACTATAGAGGCAACTTAAGTCCAGGCAATTTAAATGTAGGGAATAGAAACGATATGACAGAACTGGAAGAAAAACATCTTTTAGCCTGTCATTTCTTAAAAAATGGATGAAGCATTTTTAATGGCAGCGTATTTTCTTAAGGAATTTAAAATATGTGTCCAAGGTCACAAGGAAAAAATTAAAACTATAGTGATGGGCAAAAGTGCTGTATGAATATTTGTGATCAGGATGTATCATATCAATAATAAAATATAGTAAATAATAAAATATACCGGTTTCTACATGAATCTGACCTTGGGATTGTTCATAATCCAGCTACCATAAAGTGAAATTATGAGAATGAAAATCACAAAAGTGACAACTAAGACAATGCTTCAATTATGCCTCCAAGGCTGAAAGGGACATAGCACAGGTGATTCAAATAGCCATCCTTGTTTCCAGCCTATGCAATCTTATTCAGTGAATACAGCACCTGTTTTATACAGCATAACACTGTTAATTACTACAGCCTTTGAGAAAGCATATGTATATATTTATATAAACTCTATCTGTAGCTTAAAGGAAATATGAATTATTAAACTCATGAGTGAGGGCAGGCAATGGTAAAGACTTGAGGTGTGTGCGTGTGCGTGTGTGTGTGTGTTTGTGTGTGTATGTGTGCGCATTCCCCCACCCCCACTACTATTTGGTTATATAACTTCCACATGGCCATAGATGAAAATAAAAACCTTTTAGCTGTAACACAAGAGCACATCCCTTGTATCTGTAATCACCATATTTATGGTGAAACAGTATAGTTCTTTATATCTATTAGAAAAGTGCTCCTCATCTATGGCCATGCCACCCTGAACAAGCCGGATCCCATCTGATCTCAGAAGCTAAGCAGGGTTGGGCCTCGTTAGTACTTGGATGAGAGATCACCTAGGAAGACCAGGTGCTGTAGGTATAAAAAATAAAAAATAATAAAATAATAAAATAATAAAATAAAAATAAAAATAATTAAAAAAAAAATAAGGGATTGTAAACTGACAAGGTCCTTGTAATCTGTGAGGTCAACCAAGGGTTGCCTCACCTTTAAAAAAAAAAAAAAAGTGCTCCTCTTTCATTGCTTTGGTTTTTTGCCACCCAGCTGGGGAAGGGAGGTCCCAGCAACATGGAGGTTGGATAATCTTAACTTTCAATCACAGTCTGCTGGGCAGGGCTGCTAGTATTTATTTGGCAGCTAGTATTTATTAGGATCCCAAAGACTTCTCTACACTCGAATGTCTAACAAATAGATGTAAAGTAAGACCAACCTTCCTTCAGTATTTTATATAATGGTTTCCAAAAAATTTAAGAATATTATTCCATATATTAATTTCAAAATCAGTAATGATTCATTGTTAGGCCCAAGTTGCAGCTTCAAACTCTGCTACTTTATGAAGAGAATATTTGTGAAAGCAGAGAACAGCAAAATAATATTGTAACATATCCAGTCATCACCCTAAAACAAAAACTTTTGCCTGAATTCCGGTGGTAGCTTCCTCAGTTTGTCTTTTCTTCCACTTTGCCCCTTTATAGTATAATTGGTACTCAGCTGACAGGATAATTCTTTTTAAATGTAAATAAGATTATATTAAATCCAAAGTCCTTCAGTTTGCCTACAAGGCCATATACAATACAGCCCTGGGCATCGCTTGGACCTCATTTTTCACCCTGTGCTGGTTCACTGTGTTCTAGCCACCAGCCTCCTTGCTGCTCCTCAAATAAGCCAAATGCATTCCTGTTTCAGGGTGATTACTTCCCCTCAATGTGGAATGTTCTTCCTAGGTATTCTTATGGCTCATCGCCTCTCTTCATTCAGGCACCTGCTTTAATGGCACTTCCAAAGAGATGCCTTCTCTGACCATTCCATCCAAAATAGCATCCCCAGCACAGTGTCCATTTCCTCACCCTACTTTATTTTTCTTCAGAGAACTCATCACCACTTGAAAGTACATACCTACTTCCTGATTGGTTTAATGTCAGTATCCCAGACTAGAACATCATTTCTCTTAAAGCACAGACGGTATTGTTTCCTGCCGCATCCCCTGGGCTTTGCATGGTGCCTAGGACGTAGCAGTAACTCAACTGAATAAATATTTATGAATGAATGAATAAACTATTTTACAATAGCATGTTGCCTTCAAGTTTACATATATATATATATTGTCATTTAGTACCTAAAACAATACTAGAAGCATAGCCTTCAAGACTCAAAATGGGCGTACAGCATTATTCATATCTGGTTAAAAAAAAAAAAAAGGGTAGAGATACAGCAAGTTAAAGAGATTAATTCAAATCTTCATGGCTCTTAAATTTCCCTGCCAGCATTTGAACTCCGGCATAAGGCTCTTACTGAGCAAGGATGTCTAAAAGCTTCAGGATATTAGGTCCAGCTGAGATTAGGACTTCCCTCTGAGAACCACCATGGATGTCTCTTTAACAATTTCAGCATCAGGAATGGACAGAGGAGACAGCTGAAAAAGACTAGGTGGTCTCATTTGTAAACGAAGGAGCATTTCTCTTCAACCCCTCCTTGGCTCCACTCCTTAATTTCTATCAGGCCATAAACTCCTTCCTGAGGATTCATTATCCCTGCCTTCTGAGGCCCCTCTCCAATGGTGAAAAGGACTCCACCCACTATATCATCTGAATCAGCAACTTAGAAAACAGTGTCCCATAAAACAGCAGCAGACCTGAAAAAATGCAGTAATTGCAATAGCGCTGCTAACTAACCATTCAGATCTACTTCTGCATAATTAAGAAGGTGCTTTATGACAGGCATTTGTGGCATTTAAAACATTAAAAGGAAAAGTAGCAGAACGTGCCACGCCAGGAGCCCTACAGTTACTGAATGGAGAGGATGTGGAGAGAAATAAGGCTAAACCCCAAAGAAAACAGTCTCTTTTCTTGCTAGAGTCCCTTTCTTCCTCGCAGTGTTTTTTCTTTCTTTCCCCTACTGCAAAAGAGTAGCTGAGGGAATAATTTAGCAACAAGGCTTTTGCAAAGGTTGCTGCTGTGTGCTTAAATTACCAGAGAAATGCTTTCAATTGTTCCCCTTTAGAATGAAAACACTGCATGGTATTTTCCCAAGGTTGGAGCTTTGCACGCAGCAGGAGGGTGCAGGGGAGTGCTAGGAAAGCAGGATGGAGATAAGCAAAAGATGGCTGGTAAGGATAAAACTCTAGTTTATCTACTTTGGGATGCCATGTTAGAGAATAGAGAAAAGGTTGCCCATTACATATGCAAAGGGGCGTCCTACTTAGTACCTTCCAAGAACAACGTTTAGTGGGCCCCTACTATATGCCAGACACTAGTCTAGATACTGTGAACAGGGAAACAAATAAGAAATCAACTCTGCGCTCACAAGGACCTTGCAGTCCTTTAAGGGAGGCAGCCCAAATAATTAGAACCCAGTGTGGATTAGTAAGGACTGTGAGTATCAAGTGGTGAGAAAACCCAGAGGACGCAACACTTGAATCTGTTTAGAGAAAGTTTCCCAGAACACCGCAGGCATCCACATACTGTCTCTGAAATGGGAGAATCAATAAAACAATCCATCCATCAACTTGTTTATAAGGGAGGTGCCACTAAAGTCTGGTCTTAAATGAAGAGTAGAAGTTCATTAGACACTTTTAGGAGAGGAAACAGCATATATGAAGGTGTAAGCCAGACAGTGCATAGCTGGCTGAGGGGCCAAGAAGAGCTGGGTTTGGGCTGTAGCCACTGGTAAGTGGCAGGGAATGAGGCTGGTAAATTAAAGACCATGCCAATTTCTAAACAGAAATTTGGTATGACCAAGACTACAAAGAAAACTAAAACAGAAGAAGCAAGGATGGATGAGCGCTGGAATTAAGGTCACCTTCAGCAATGCAGTTCTGAGATCTGATGATTCCTGTATCGTTAACACAAGTCCACTCATGTGGAGTAAATACAGTGGAAGGCAGCCATGCAAATGGGTAACGAAACTAAAACCATGTGTCACTATAAAATACACACATGCTCACCCATCTAAACAGCATATTTCCTCATCTGAGACTATAAAAGAGTATGAGTATTCACCTAAATCAAATATAGTCGCAATGTCTCAATGATGACAATAACAAAACAACTAAACTGTGCAGTTCTCTCTCTCTCTCTCTCTCTCTCTCTCTCTCACACACACACACACACACACACACACACACACACACACACATACAGCAAAAGCCTTAAAAATAGGGAAAAAACATAAAACATCTTGGTGATGTTTTTTATACCTTGGGCAAGGGGACACATGTTCTTTGATATGCCTTAATAGAGGACCAGATAGGACAAGAGATAAAGACCAGTACTTTGACAGCGTGGAAATCGTTCTTGCAAAAAGCACTTAAACCAGAAGTTTAGCACCTCCTAAATCTCAAGGGTGGTAGGGAATTAATGGTGACTGTCCTGAAAATTGCCAGGGGTTTTCCAGATTCAGAATTGCCTACAAAGAAAATACCTATACCATTTTGAAGTTGAAATTTGAGAGTATTGGTTGTAATAGTAACCATAGAAAAGTCTGAGGCAGAGCTTTGAAATTTGTCTGGTCCAGTTTGTTATAGGTTTTCTCAGTCTAATAGCAGCTAAACTAGGGGCTCTGAACCCTAGCAGTTCACTGCTGTCCTATAGGTGAATTCTAGCCAAATGAGGGAACTCAGCTGCACAGGATGAGCTGGAAGGTCATGTCTAGGCAAATCTATGGAGAGATTAGGAGTATAAACAGCCTGTACGCCCTGTGCAAAAGCATAGGGCTGTGGTTCAGTGCATTCTGAATATATATGTGTAGACAAGGATGATAAAAAGAAATCTTTACATTTTCCCATCATGTAGACAATAGACTTGTTAATATACAGCTTAATACATGGCATTTTAAGCTATTACAGGAAATACATTATAAAGGCTTTCAATATCTGTGACATTTACAACATCTGTGATATTTTAGTATCTGTGTCACTGACCTTGCCATCCCCAAAATGCATCTTTAAAGAGAATAGTTAATCAGTCAGCCACACAGGTGGATTAAAACTGAGTGTGTGTTTTGGGGAAAAGATCAGGACACCATACATGTTTAGCCAAAAGCAAAATGTTATTCTCCAAATGAATCATTACTTCAACTACAAAATTGCTTTGGCATCTGACTTATCTGAAGATGAGGGGGTATTTACACTATAAACATGACTAACTTCACATCCTATTTATTTTATTTCACTCTAACTTAGTGACTAAAAATAGGTGTCTTAATCTTTCCAGAAAAGGTTAAACAAGGAGGTGAAATATCAACTTACTTTAAAAAACAGAAAAGGCTGCATCAAGGCATAAGCATTGTCAGGGGATTAGAACAGCTGTGCATTCATTCCTTTCTCTCTGCTCTCTTCATTGGAGAGCACATCTGCCATCACTGGTTCAGTTCTCCTTTCTGTGAGGATGGATCACACACCTTTACCGCTTCTCTTTACTTCTCTCATACAACTCTAAGGCCCTGCTGGCGCTAAGTGAACGCAAGCGTCCAATACCAACTCAAAGAGCCCCAAATCCAGTAACCACCTAAAATAAGCAGCCAACCAACGATCTGTTCATGGTCATGTCAGCAAATTAGAGGTTCATACAATACTGTCTAAGGCATGAATCAAGTGTCTTTTTTGCAGGTTTCTAGGCACAGAAATTGGTGTTTTCTTTCTTTCTTTCCTTCTCTCCTCCCCCACATCCAATCATATACCATATCTGGGTTATTCTTCAATTAAAATTCTCAAATCAGATTCTTCCACTATTGTAGCTCCTTCCTTACTATACCAAGTTCATATCATCTAATGCCTGGATTCTCACAATAGCTTCCTGGCTAGGCTACATGCCGGCACATTTATCCTTCCTGTCTCTAACACAACTCCATAATAATTTACTAAAAATCTCCTTTGATCATCTTATTCAGTGTTTAAAACCATCATCACTCTCCATGACCTAGAGGACAACACTTAAACAATTTGATCTGCGCCCCACCCCCAGAACTATGCTTTCTTTGACCTTCCCAGACTTACCTCTCATTGGGTAAGCAGTTCTCAAACAGACTTCACCCTCTCACCTCCATGTTCTTACCTAATTAGGGATCAGCAAACCATACACAATAGCCATATCCTAGCCACCAACTGTTTTGGTAAATAAAGTTTTATTGGAACACAGCCACACTGATTTGGTGACACATTGTTTATGGCTGCTTCATGTTACAAGAGTTGTGAAAGAGGCCATACGGCTTGCAAATCCCAGGGCCCGCTTCATGATTTTGCAACTTATATTGTCATATGGTGCCTCATGAACCCTGTGCTTGGTTTAATGTCCTCCTGTCCCTGTCTTGAAATTCTTAATAATAATTTTATCTTTGAAACTGTATTTTAAAGTCTAATGATACAATTAAGCATGTGCAAGAGCAAAAGAGATACACATGATATGCATGTTCACTGTTTCTTGTCACCCCATTCCCATAGAGCGTTTGTAAATACAAGATTCCAGTAGGCAGACCTATGATGCACATTCGATGAGACTCAAAGTGAGTACGAGGTAAATGTGTAGCATCTACTATTGAGTAAGTCAGAATACTGACAGCCCTCAGAGACAATGTCTTCAGTTGGAACCAAAATTTGCTTCAAGCATAGAAAGAAAACAATGGCATTCTAAGAAAAACAGATCACCAACAAGCCCCTTCATATCTGTTCTTACTCATATAGCCTCCATGAACTGGCCAATGACCTAAAATAAAAATTATGACAAAGAGGGAAAGAGAAAGATAAGAAACTCATAGTAAGAAATCCATTGTCTCTTTTCCTTTCAGTTCCTTCTTGTTTACTGGTAAGCCAAAGGTAGAGACTGTTCTTAGAATGTGTGTGTATCAAGAAGTGAAATAAAAACAGTTAAGTTGATCTATGTAATAATGTTCCCACTTTTCTGGTAAGAACAAAATAAATATGGACCGCATGAGCTATGAAATAGGAACTGTTTCCTATTTCTGCAATTTTGTATTATGAGTTAAAAGTTCTTATGCTTGCAGTTAAAACTGGCATCACACAATATAAGATAAATGGCAAGATTCACACTAACAATTTAAAATTTTAATTTTTCTTTACTTAGAATGACATGAAATAGCAAGTGTAAAACACTATGACAAGTGAAAAGAGCAAGGCCATGGAAGAAAAAAAAAGCTTTTCATTTTAGTACCTTTAATGGCACCTTATTGTACAAGGAGCTTTTTTACAGGGAGCCCACATTTTCATTTTGCACTGTGTCTGCAAATTAAGTAACTAGCCCTGAAAAAGCCTGAAATATCTGTTATCTGGCCCTTACTGAAAACGTTTTGCCATTGGTGCTAATGTAATTATCAGTATGGTAGGATTTACCATCTCCATTCTGCCCATAAAAATATACCTTTTCTTCAAGTCCCAACCAAAACTTCAGATCGCTCTCAGAATCTTTTCACATTCACCCAGTGCTGAAGAAACTCCTCTTAGAAGTTTTATTTAACTTAAGAAGGAAACATTCTGGCCTTTGTGATCTCTACTGTTGCTTCTAAATGTAAGAAAACATTTATCTTTTCTGACTATTTCTGCCAATAATTTATAAGCCGTTTGAGAAAAGCAACCATAAATAGGGGAAAGATATAAAGAGAAAACAAATTGTACCACTGCTCTTGGAACAAAATTAAAGGTATTATAAATAAAGGTTCTTCTTATCCATACATCCATGAACTCATCATTTGGGCAACATGGTGCTATCTCAGGTCTGTGATGTCCACACAAAGTAATCAGAGAAGGCCCCTGCCCTCAAAGCACATATAATCTAATAAGGACCCACAAACATGTTCACACAATATAATAATATAAGGTAAATGGGATTAATATGAGAGGTACAAGATAAAAAGCTATGGGAATCACAGTGTTTCAATAGGAACAGAGTAAGGAAGATGTGACAGGAGAGAGATGCCCTCTGAACTGAGCTAAGAAGGAAGATGAGATTTGGATCTTAGATGTGGGAAGAACGGTGTAGGTGGAGGAAACTGGACAAGCAAAAGCTTGGGAGTCTAGGTGTGTGTGTTTGTGTGAGAATGTACTCATTCAAACGGGCCTTTCCCTTGTCATCACTAGCCACTGCTGTGGGGGGCTTTTGAGATGAGAAGATGGTCATGCGTATAGTACCGTGTGCTAACAGGTTCTAAGAAGGCTTGAAGTCTCATCTCTTCATTCCTGATGCTTCAATTAAGAATCTATATGGTGTTATAAGGAAAAGATGAGAATCTATTTTGAGTCTACGCCAAGGAGCTTTGAGCAGAGTAACAGGTTCTTCCAACTAAGCAGTGCTGGGCGAGCTGCAAATGCATTGATGTATCCTCTGAACATAAGGAGTCCTTCAAGAAATATCATGGAAAAGGCTATTCAGCTTATAATGCCAGCTTCCCCTGAGCTGTCACTTTGGAACACATGGTGTGGGAAAAAAGAGGAAGAAAGAGAGGGAGGGAGGGAGGGAAAACAAGGACAAAGTTGCTTCTAATTCTCCATCTCAAGATTAGAGACTAAACACTTTTTGCTGCTTTTTGAATAAGAGGTCTCACACTTTCCTGATGATGGAGGGGCCCAGGAGACGGTACAAGCAGAGAGGACCTGGTTGGATAGAAATCATGCGAAAATCACATCTATGCAGACATTAAAAACAATTACATTTTCTCCTTTCTTTTTAAAATCTCTGCCCGAGGAGATCCACACTCAGGTAAATCAGTGCCACCTGGCAGAGTTCTACACTCTGGCTTTCAACATCGCCACAGAGCTTTATCTCAAGGCAAACCTGGCTGTTGTACACTCATTTCAAAGAGGAATTTCTGGGCACCTGAAGAAAGGATGGGAATGAAAGAGACAGAAACAGACAAACATTGGAATCCCCAAATGTCTTTATTTTTACCCCAATTGTTATTTCCTGAGAAAGTAAGAAAAGTTTTCCGTTTCTTAAATCTGAAAGAACAGTAGGCTATAAGACGAGGGATATAAAGGTAAAGCCCTAGGATCAGGTGTCTCTGAGTTCAGAGTTGGACAAGTTCATAATTTTTCTCTCTCTTTCTTTACTGTGTAATGGGGATAATAATACCTACAATGTTGTTGTGGGGGGTTAAACAATAATATGGAGTCATAATCTAGCCCAGTGCCAGACACATTGTTGGCACCCAATAAGCAGTGCTGTTAATGTGATTTAGGGATATGGACTAGGGACTCATTTATGTACTGGGGTCTTTGAGGAGGAAAGAGATGAGATTCAGCACACTGTGGCCTCTGCTACCCATGTGAAATACATTATCATCACTTCCAAGTCTTAAATTATGTAAAACACATCCCAGTGGTGCAAATACTAAGCAAATGGTAATGATGTCACTTTGGCAAAGAATGTAAATATCAATGCAAATGGACAGCACTTGGAAAGGCAGCTGCTTTTATCTCATCACTGCAGTGATCCTCTCCAGAAGATTTAGACATCAAAACCACAATGTAGAAGGCACTCACAAACCCTTCTCTGCCATTCCAGCAAAGGTAGCTCTTTTCTCTTCTGGAGGGAGAGAAGCTACTATGCATCTCAGAGAGAAACTGTATTTCACAATAGCCCTGTCCTCTCCCACACAAGCTAGCATTGAGCACACGGGCAAGTCAGAGTGGGAATGTAACGCATATGCAAGGTGCCATCTCTACGTGGCAGGCAGCTCACAGCCCTCCATGCTGATTCTTGGCAGCCCCTTGCGGGTATGGTTGACAGCTGCAGTCTTGACAAGAAGAGAAGGAGACCTTCTTGAACATGCACACATGCTCACACACACACACACACACACACACACACACACACACACTTTACCAGAGGCAAAAATTCTCAGACCGTCTGCTTACAGAGTACCACAAAAAATAAGACAAAATGAAAATAGTCATTAAGGTACTAAATGATGGTGGGGATCGACAAGAAGTTTTAATATCTGAGCCTTTACTTTCCTGTTTAAACACAATTACAGACACTTGCCCACCACTGTTTGCTATGATTTTTACAATCTATCATGATTATGCCTGGACTACAAAACGGCAATAAAGTCTCCTGAAGCAAAAGCAAACTGGGATGTAGAATTGGGAGGTGTCAACATGTGAGGCAGCGCAAGCCCTCTGTCACCTTGTCATTGTTGGTGTGACACGATGTTTGTTTTTAGCTTCCCGGACTCCACACACTAAGTCAACACTTCTCATTTTCTCTGGAATCAGAGCTTCAGAGCCAGGAAATCACAACTCTCCAAGAGTTTAAGCGAATGTCAGACATTAAAAGAGAGAAGAAAGCAATGAAGTAGCTTTACTATTTCTTTCTCAAAGCAGCAGGAAAAAAAGTAGAAAAAGATGGAAGCAAAGCAGGGCCAGGAAATGGGGCAGAGATGATAGAAACAAAAACTCAGAGATAAATGTATACAAACACTAGTCTTAAGTTTCTATGAATAATTCAGGACTCACACTACACTGACTTATTTAGAAAAAAGGGCAACTGAAGCTTTTGAAGGACAAGGACCTCTGACAACTCCTAGGAGATTCTTCTGGGCCATTTTTTTTTATCATATATATACACACACACACACACACACACACACACACACACACACACACACACACCAATGCGCATGTACATGCAATACACACACACATATATTTATATATACAAACTGATACAGGAAAGCTGATATGTTCCAAGGATTGAACAAGGCTATTAGATTATTAGAAACTCTATTCAGAAATCCACAGATGTTCTGTTTTTCAGAGAAGATGACTTGTTGGTTTTCTGACTTTATTCACTCTTACTGTCTCAGATCCATGGCTCACCACACCGAGATACCCATCCCCACATCTCCAGTTATTTCCCCACCCACTGTTCTGACATAACTCATTACTAACCTCAAAACCTAGTGCACCTTCTAGAATCATCTCTGCTCCCCCTCCCGAGAAGCCACATCACACCAACAAAAATCACAAACCTTTTTATTTGATCCACAAGTTTATGGCACATGACTGGATACACCTAGAGCCTGTGTACCAATATTCTTTATCTAACCAAACTGATTGTTTTCTCCTCCTGCAAACCTGTTTCTTCTCCTGATTATGTAGTATCTGGAGCTCTTTAAGCAAGAGTCCTGGCTTCCCTGAAATGAAATCTATATGTGCATATATCTGTGTATTGAATTCAAAATCTTTCACAGATTTCCAAAACTGGGTAAAAACCTTCCATCTCAGTTACCAAGTCTAAAACTTTGGCAGTATCGTTCACTTTTCTAGTCTGCTCTGCCTATGGGCCTGATTCTGTGTTTATTCCCTAATCATGACAAAATCCCTGGCCAAGTTCCTTTTTTTGGCGGGGAGGAAGCAATAGGTAAATAAGGCAAGGACCTCACACCTAAATTTAGACTGGTCTCTTGGTTTGTTTTGGGAAATCCTTAGTTCCACAGGCATCAAATACCTCCCCATGCTTGGTGCTTAACAAATATTTTCTGCATTAACCAGCGGTATATAAATAATATAGATGTTTCACTATTACTCTATCCCCATCCCAGGGAAACAAACACTTCCATAAGCAAGTCCTTCAGAGTAGGGCAACCCATTATTAGAATCATTGTATATCAAATATTAATAATAATGTGACCTTTTAAGAATAGTGCCACATAGGTCTAGACTAATATCCTATGCCTCATTAGCTTTGTCTTAGTTTAAATTGTTAGAAAGGGCTTCTTCACAATGAATAATAATTGGCTTTTCTATTTCTAAGTATGGATTCCATTTCTTCCCATTAAAGCTATACTGACTACAACTAATTCCTTCTTCATCATTACCACTTAGCATATGTATTGCAAGAGATGTTTTATCCCTCTTCCATCCCCCTCCTTTACTTCAGCTACTCCACAGCTGAGCCTTCTGCAGTCCTCTAACTGTCACTTGCCTAATACAAGATCAAGCCCCACACCCTCAGGTTTTCTTCTTCAGAACAATTTCTAGTTTGTGAGTGCAGTGAGGTGTGTAAATACAATACCTTTATGTGATCTGAACCAGAACTATATACAATAGAATTACTTCTGTGTAGGTTTCTTTTAGCTGATGGTCTACACTGAGTTTGCAATAAGCTAAAATCCCAGGGCCTGTTTTGCATGAATTTCTATCAAAAAAGGTTTCCCCTAAAGTAACTGTGCTCATTCATTAGTTTATTTTAATGTAAGAAGAACACTAGAATCAGAAAGAACTAAACTCTACTCCAGACACAATATTTTAAAGCCATATGACCTTGAGAAATTAATATATTTTATTTTTGGTTTTCCCATCTGGAAAAAAATTCATAATTTCATATTTTAAGTTCTCTCAAGAAATTAAGAGATACAAAATGCTTGGCACAGAGATGTTCAAGAAATGTTGGTTCCCTGTTCATTTCACTTCATGGTCCCATACTGTCCAATAATTTTTTTGATCTGGTATCTATGCCATTTGTAAATCTACTTAGTTAAACATGTGTTCATTCATTGCCTTCCTGTAAGCTGTGTCATCAACAGAAGATGGGCCAGAACAAAGGACAGGGTTCAAAGGCTTCTCAATCGAAATGCTGCCAAAGCTAGTAGAGGATTTAAAAAGACTCCGTGAACAAAATGTAAATTTGTTTACCTCTTTGTGAGTTTACTTATTACTGAACTGTACAGATAGGTTACCTAGAATGTGGGAAAGGTGATGTCACATAATATTGTTTAAAATCATGTATTATATATGAGTTACAATTAAGTGGTAATACACTAAAGAAAAGCCACTCTACAATTATTTCCACAAATTATCTTCCGTATGTTTACCATATATATACACACATATGTACATATATTTGTTATATATACACACATACATATATATATGTGTGTGTACATATTTGTGTATAAAACCTTTGAGATATTCCAGGCCACCTTCAAAATAAGCAACAAAATAAGCTGAACTCAAGTATATAAATGGAAAGAAAACCTTTATCCCAGGATTCTTACTACCATAATGAAGACCAGAGTGTCCTTACTTTAAGAAATCTGCTCACTGAAATCTACATTGTTTGCAAAAAGATGTTTCATTAAGCCATAAATTGTACCACACAATGTGAATAACAGCATCTGGCAGGGAAAATGATTTTTAGTTAAGAGTGACTTTGAAATCTAACAACTAATTTTTTACCTTCCTGAAAAAAAAAATCTATAAAATGGTATCTTCCTGGATCTTAGCCATATACAGACAGTGCTAAAGACAGCAATTTTGAGAACCACGAAACTCAAAGAAAGGGAAACTTTTTTAATATGATGAGAAATAAAACAGATATGAGCATACAGAAAATGGCACTGGAATAGGAAGCATCATCAACCTGGATTAAACCACAAAAATCACTCAGATATCACAGCTGGATATGAACACATAAAACATGCATTCATTCAACAAATGTTCGCTGAATACCAACCAAGCACCAAGCACTGTGATAGATATTGAAGCTCAAAAGTTGATAAAAGCATCATTCCTGACATTAAGCAGCCAGAACTGTGAATAATGTAAAAAAAGAAACAACAAAAACAAAACTTCTGCTGGTGGTTTCAGGGTCGTAATTTACCCACATATGACATATTATGTAATCTTCCCAGACACAGCTTGAAAACTGTACAAAATAGGCACTCCTCACATGCTGATTATGCTTTTGGTTGTATAGAAAGAATTCAGAATGTTTACAATAACTGCCGTATCTTATGGACACCATCTTAGCTCTCCTGATCTTGGTTTATTCATTAACAATGCAAAGACTACTCCAACAACTCATGAGGTCCTGGCCAGCTCTAACATTTTAAGGTGAAGTTGTAGAATAAAGTGGACATTCAGTGTAGACTGCCCATTGCTCATTTAGGCTACTGTGTTGTGTATTTACTCATGGGTATTTTCATGTTTAATGACTTGTGATTTATACTGTCATAAATAGCATTCTATATACTTATTAAACATGGGAAATTATGGTAATTAGTTATTGACATCTTGGTCAAAACAGCAATTTTATATGTACTTGCCAAAGACCTGAATTTTAAATTTTAATCTGAACTGTCTCTTAAAGCCTTTTCTTTTAAGCAAAGTATAGACAAGTATATACTATGCAAGCTAAAGGAAGGGTTTGTCACACTTGAACATGTCAGAGCATATTCTACTTAAACAGAATCCTGCCGCGTCTGTAAGAACACCAGCTTTATAAATAAGGGTACCCACAACAGAAGTGCTCAAGAAAGAGAGTGAGTCATGAAAGGGAAAAGGTACCGCTAACACTCAGTTGCAACAAGGTTTACAAAAATTCAGACATGATTTGAGCCACAACTAAAACCCTAGGCCTACCTGAAAGCAACCCACACAAAATCATAACACGGATAATGACTGCTCAAAAAGACTAAGGCCTGTTCTGGGGAAGGCTGTACATCACAAGTGGAATGGACTAGATCACATCTCACACTCTTTACACTCTGTCCTAGGTATTGGAACACAGTTTTTCCTATCCAGCTCATTACTCTAAATATCCCAAATCCTAAAACATCAAGTCTGCTTCCACTCAGCACTTTTTACATCTGTAAAAATGCTAACCGTTAATTTACTTCTTTTTCCAAAAGCCTTCCCAGAACCAAGCTTTTCTTCATTGAATTAGCTTGTCCTGGGGATATGGCTAAACCTGCCTTTGATCAGTGTTTAATCCTTATAGATGCACAGGGGTGTGTAGTTTGGTATCTATGAGAAAATAATTAGAAAGGATGCAGAAAGGGAGTATTGTAGCTCCTGCCCGCATGAGAAATAACCAATCAGGATTCTCTGCGCATTCTTCTGTATTCACAGACAATGATCATGCTAAAGAATGTAAAACTCAAAAAAGTCTAGAGATAGTTTTAATTAAACAAAGGGCTGTGGATTGAAGGTCCAATAGAGTTATTATAACAGTATAATAGATGATCTTTCATGAACAGAACTGTATTATGGATGGTAAAGAAGAAAAATATACTTTTCGGTCTCTAAGCAGTTGCCAGTAATTTTTCATGGCATATATTCCTAAGTAACTAAAAGAAAATATTACTTGGAAACCAAATAACTATATAACTTGGTCAAAAATAAAGTGAACAGAGAGAAAGATAAAAACCTTAACATTCAATGGTTAGGGTACAAACCACAAGAAGGGAAGGTAATGCTTAGAGGCTGATAGTAACATAAGTGAGAATAATGAAGCAAGAAATTAAGAAAAAAAATAACATAGATATTAGAAAACATTCCCTTGCGGACAAGACACAAAAATAGCAATAGAAATCCAATAATGTATAATGATTATTCTAAACTGACCCCCAAAATGTCCCACAGAAATAAATGAAGAGAGGCACTCAAGCTCATCTCTAGTTCCAATTTCCTGGATTAACTTACCTAAGGAGATGTTCCTAATAAATACAGTATTATTCAGCAACAATGAAACATGACAACAGCTCAAGAATGACTCAAGGGGATAATTATCATTGTTTAGTTATAGAAACCTGGTTACAATGCTAAATGAGAAAGAAATATGTCAATGACACTCCAATAATAGCATTTCCTAGCTTCCCTCCTCTGATGGACAAAGTAACCACCTTGACATTGGACGTAAGAAAAAGCCAGTCATTGACCCGCTCTGTGTAGTTCCTGAATGAGGACAGGCATTCACACTGCCCCTTTCTTTTCTAGCTGCTTCCATACATCTGTTCATGTCCAGGGTCTGTCTTAACCTTCCCTTGCATTGAGGGCTCCTGCGTTGTGATCTGGTGCTTTCTCTTTTGACTTGGAAGAAGACGTTTTCAAACTGTGGTAAATTTGGTACTCTCTTTCTTCTTCGCATCGATAATCGCATTGCTAGCCCAATCTGAATTGGACTGGATCTGTGAAAATCTCAACAGAGATTTTCTCTGAAACTATTTGTCATTAATGCTTCATATTATTATGTTAGCTTAAAAACTTTTTATCATGTTGTCCCAAACACCGTCAGTAAAAGTTTCTGAGCACTTGCCTCCCCGCCGAATCAATGTATCTACATTTATTTATAACATGTATACGTACTACTACACTGATATATGAAATATTAAACATATCACAATAGGATAAAAGTAAATATAAAAAGAAGTTTTAAATTTTTCATTGTACACCCCCAATGTATGTACCCCACTTCGGAGAGACTACTCTACACACTGAATTCTCATCAGACTAACAGAATGACACAATTCTGTTGCCAGGGAGTTTTCTTCCTGTAATGGGTTGAATTATTTCACCCCAAAAGGATATGTTAAAGTCCTAACTCTTAGTACCTCAGAATGTGACCTCATTTAGAAAAAAAGAGTCACTGCAGATGTAATAAGTTAAGATGAGGTCACACTGGAGTCGGGTGGGCCCTTAATCAAATATGAAGATGTCTTTATATGAGGATGCCCAAAAGATATCCAGGTACACAAAGGGAAAATGTCAGGTGGTAATGGGGGCAGAGGCTGAAGTGCCACAGCTATAAGCCAAAGATTGCTAGCAAAATATCAGAAGCTAAAAAGAGGCAAGGAAAGAGACTCCTTCAGGGCCTTGAGAGGGAGCACAGACCTGCTGACACTTCGATTTTAGACTTTTAGCCTCCAGAACTGTGACAATAAATTTCTGTTGTTTTAAGCCACCTAGTTTG